>JAESUZ010005049.1:0-444190 GCA_017311185.1 Proteles cristata cristata
GTCCGACTTTCGCTTAGGTCATGATCTCGCGGTTCGTGGGTTCGAGCCCCGCGTCGGGCTCTGTGTGCTGACTGCCAGCTCAGAGCCTGGAGCCTGTTGCAGTCTGTGACTCCCTCTCTCTCTGACCCTCCCCTGCTCACGCTGTCTCTCTCTCTCTCTCTCCTAGAAATAAATAAAGCATTAAAAAAAAATTAAAAAAAAAAAAGTATAAAGTTAAGGCCCTTTTTGATTGAAACCTCCAAGACAAATGGCCTTTCGGCTCCTGACAGTTACCCCAGATAGGCTCTGGGATATAAAAACAAAGGGAGACAAAATTACAAAGCTCGGTCAGAAGAACTAAATGTGATCTTGATGACAGAAATATACAAGACAGGTTAGGTGGGGTTTTCCTCCTATATCTTTAAGAAAAATTTAGGGAAGTTTTTTCAGGATAAAGGAATCACACAAAATGTAATTTTTTTAATGGCTTAGAAGCATTTATCTGTCTCCTTCACATGTCACTCCCCTTTTCAGCTGCAGTAATAATGTACTTTCTTTTTTTTTTTTTTTATATTATTTCTAGGAGAGAGAGAGAGACAGCGTGAGCAGGGGAGGGTCAGAGAGAGAGGGAGTCACAGACTGAAACAGGCCCCAGGCTCTGAGCTGGCAGTCAGCACAGAGCCCGACGCGGGGCTCGAACCCACGAACCGCGAGATCATGACCTGAGCGAAAGTCGGACGCTTAACCGACTAAGCCACCCAGGCGCCCCAATAATGTACTTTCTTAGTAAACTACCTCATATATTTTCTTCCACATCAATTTTCATTCTCTAGAAAAAGGAAGCAGGATGAAAGCACAAAGTGACTTTCCTTTGTAATGGCAGCATACTTTCAAATCATAAATACCAGATGATCTCTTTACCAAGAGTCAGATCAAAAACAAACTGTGCTTTGCAGGAAGAAAGCTTATCGTCAACAACAAAAACATTCAAAGAGCAGCAGTGTGGATGCCAAAGATCATTAGCTCACAAAATCACTACTTTATGCTTTGTAAATCCCTTTTGTTTTGCCAATTGCATTTCACACAAAATTCACTCATCCCCCAGCTCTTTTTTCCTAATGACTATTTCTCAGAATTAATCCTGACATCTTTGGTGATGTTGGTGAACAAATTAGAGTTTATCAGACAGAAAAATAAATGAATCTGTGTTTATTTCTCTAGACTTTAGAAGAGGATGGGTTGGGAAACACTATGCAAGAAACTGTCAAAGGAAATGGAAATGGGAGATGGCCAGGAGTCACAACAAAGAAATTCTGAAGTATATTGGAGGAAGGTTTTCCAGGATAAAAACAAGTAAAAATTGGGAGTTTTGAATCCTGCCTAAAAATAAGGTCATCTGAAAGTAGAGGTGTGGAAGTTACAAATAGTTTTGTTCACTTAAATATTTAAATAATATCTTTGTATGTCAAATGCAGTCTCTATTTATTAGTTTATAGAGGATTCATACTTAGAGATCTGGTCTTCTTTTTACGATATGGTTTTTCTCCATTGATGAGTGAATGTAGGAAGACTGGGACTAGAGTCATTTCTGACGATTCCTAATAAAGCTAAAGTTTTTTAATAAATAGAATTTTAAATATATATATATAAAATATATATATATTAGGCTCCTTTTGGGAATTTATCTGTTAGGCCTGTCTTTATTAGAAAGATTTGTTTGGAGCACCTGAGTGGCTCAATCAGTTAAGCATCCAACTCTTGGTTTCAGCTCAGATCATGATGTCACAGTTCGTGATCTCACAGTGCTAGGCTCCACACTCGCTGACAGTGCAAAAAAGCCTGCCTGGGATTCTCTCTCTCTCAAAATAAATAAGTAAACTTAAGAAAGAAAGGAAGAAAGGAAGAAAGGAAGAAACGAAGAAAGGAAGAAAGGAAGAAAGAAAGAAAGAAAGAAAGAAAGAAAGAAAGAAAGAAAGAAAGAAAGAAAGAAGATGAAAGGGCGCCTGGGTGGCTTAGTCAGTTAAGCGTCCGACTTTCGCTTAGGTCATGATCTCGCGGTTGGTGGGTTCGAGCCCCGCATCGGGCTCTGTGCTGACTGCCAGCTCAGAGCCTGGAGCCTGTTTCAGTCTGTGACTCCCTCTCTCTCTGACCCTCCCCTGTTCATGCTGTCTCTCTCTCTCTCTCTCCTAGAAATAAATAAAATATTTAAAAAAAAAAAAAAAAGAAAGAAAGAAAGAGAAAGGAAGGAAGGAAGGAAGGAAGGAAGGAAGGAAGGAAGGAAGGAAGAAAGAAAGAAAGAAAAAGATTTGTTTGCTATCCCTCTTTAGTATATCCTAAGAGATCTATCATGTCCAGAAGTGGCACCTGATAGATTGCAGAGGAAGATATATATAGTTCAGAGGATACTCCAGACAATTCCCTTCAAGACTGTGACATAGTAGTTGCAAAAAAGGTCCCCAGTCAATGTGATTTGCAATGTGACTCTCAGCTCTTCCCATAAAGAGGCAAAGTCTATTCCCGGTCCTTGCGGCTAGGCTAGCCTTGTGACTTGCTTTGGCCAATAGGGTGCAGTGGAAGCAATGTTGTGTCAATCTGAGGCTGTGGTCTCAAGATGCCTTGTACATTCCCACCCTCATGTAGAATCCCGCCACTGCCCTGTCAACAAGCCCGAGCCAGCCTGCTGAGTGACAAGATACTTTAGGGAAAGTGGAACTAATGCAGGATAGAAAATAAAACAAAAATATCCACAGTACTGATAACATTGGGGGTTGAGAAAACAAAAGCAAGAATTAAGGAAAAGTAAGGAGACTATAACAGTTATATCTTTTGCAATTACAAATCATCTTCTTGGACATTTTTATTTTGAGACAATTTATACAAAGCGGGTTAATATTTGCAGCAATCCTTTTATGTAAATTAACTTAGTAGACTTTGTGAACACTATAGTTTTGTAGGTTATTTGTTTTTCCCCTTGTATACTTAAATTATTTCCTAAAATCAGTTGTCTGAGAGAATAACTAAAAGAAGGGGGAAAGAGGGGCGCCTGGGTGGCTCAGTCAGTTAAGCATCCAAATTCGGCTCAGGTCACGATTTCGCGGTTTGTGAGTTGGAGCCCTGTGTCGGCCTCTGTGCTGACAGCTCAGAGCCTGGAGCCTGCTTCGGATTCTGTGTCTCCCTCTCTCTCTGACCCTCCCCTGTTCATGCTGTCTCTCTCTCAGAAATAAATAAAACATTAAAAATTTAAAAAAAAAGAAGGGCGACAGAAAAGGGAAAAAAGGAAATTCCTAAAATAACCTCTCTTGACAGGTGTGGATATGCTTCTCTAGAAACAAATTTATTGACAAGATAATCTTGTTGGATATGTTTGGTGCGAACTTCAGTGAAATACATCTCATCAGTGGGTTACTATGTCTGAAATTTAGGTACTTTTGGTTGGGGATTGCCCTTAACCTGCTATGAGCCAATTGTAGTTTGCTGTTTCTGACACTACTAATAAAATTCTGGGCACCCGACCAGGTGTTGTTGAAGATTTACCAAGGATTACTAACACAGTAAGTCTTTTTGTAAACAAAGAACCAAGGAAACACATTATCAACATATCCAGCAACTTTAAAAACATTACCAGTTTGAAAAAGTGAAAAGTCAGAAGAAAGCGGGATTTTGGAGTGTCTTTTGTAATAGCAAAGCAAAAATGTAGTCAAATTTGGTTATAACTGATTTGAGGCATAGAGAGACAAGATAAATACTTCTCCCCTATAGATTTTCCCCAAGATGAGGAGAAAAAAGTCATCCAATGACACCGCATACACAGGCTATGTGGAGATTCAGAAACATGAGCATGGATAGAGTGCAGGCAGGAAATGAGCTCCGATCTTGAATCCACCATAATTGGCCATGTAACCACTTGCAAGCTTTTTCTCAATACTCCGGAGATAATAACAGTACTCTCTCAACAATAAGTTCTTGTACATATGTCAGACACTGTGCTAGGCACTTTACAAGTATCCTACCAGTTATGGTTCAAAATAATCCAGAAAAGTAGGTGACATTATCATCCCTGTTTTAGAAATGAGGAAACAGAGAGGAGAATAAGTAATTTGCTGAAAGTCCCATGAAAAGTAAAACCAGAATTCAAATTCAGGACATGCGGCTCAAGAGTCTATACTTGCAACCCCATTTTGCATTTGAAAAAATGTATGATGTATTCTAGAGACAGTATGTGATGTATAATATTGAAGTATATTTTACAGTGTCATAAAATACATGGTCTTATAAGTTAAAATGTTAATCTTATAAGTTAAAATTATATTTCATAATAATTATATTAAATATATATATATAAATTATATAAAAAATTATATTAAAATTAAGCACAACTTTCCCCTTCTCTGCTTCTGATCCCACATTTTCCCACAGACTGTTGAGTGGGACAGCAGAGGAACATCTAGATCTGAGGGTCCTAATTTTCCCTCTCCATATAGACCTATTTCTTCCATAAATTCAGGAAATCTGGCTTCTGGTATCCAGGTGAAAGAACCAAGCTTATTGGTTATCCCTCACTAAAATGGGGATGTTTTTCTAACCGACATTGCTCCTAACCACCAAGTTAGATTCAGCTCAATACAGAGGGTAGGCCCTAGTTTTGTAGGTCTGAGGAGCAAGGAGAAATCCACTAAGAGTTGAAGAAGATTTTTTTTTTGAGGAAGATATTTTTTTGTAGAATTTTATTTATTTTATTTTATTTTCCTTAAATAGTTTATTGTCAAGTTGGTTTACGTATAACACCCAGTGCTCATCCCAATAAGTGTCCTCCTCCATGCCCATCACCCCCCTTCCACTCTCCCCCACCCTCCTTCAGCCCTCAGTTTGCTCTCATCATTCCAGAGTCTTTCATGGTTTTTGAGAGAGAGTTCTACTTTTTTAAATTTTTTAAATGTTTTTTAAAATTTATTTCTGAGAGAGAGAGAGAGAGAGACAGCATGAGCAAGGGAGGGTCAGAGAGAAAGGGAGATACAGAATCCAAAGCAGTCTCCAGGCTCTGAGCTAGCTGTCAGTAACACAGTCCGACATGGGGCTTGAACCCACGAACCGTGAGATCATGACTTGAGCTGAAGTCAGATGCTTAACCGACTGAGCCACCCAGGTGCCCCAAGAGAGAGAGTTCTAGAAAGTGGATGAGCAGGGGAAGGGCAGAGGGAGAAAGGGGAGAGAGAGAACCTTAAGCAGGCTCTATGCCCAGCACAGGGCCCTATGTGGGGCTCAATCTCAGGACCATGAGATTGTGACCTAACCCAAAATCAAGAGTTAGACGCTTAACTGACTGAGCCACCAGGCACCCTAGAGTTGAGGAAGACCTTAAGACTTGGTCAGCCTTGAATGTGACCAGGCAGTAGAAGGAAGCAATGTTGGAAATCACCACCCCAGTTTTGGTGAGGGATAACCAATATAAAAACATAATCCCCTTGATTCTGCAACCTGAAGTCCAGATGCCAGACTAGAGAATACACAAACAAGTTGTAAACATTTCCAGAATAACCTGAAAATATATCACCTTGGATTATCCAAGTGAGCCCAATCTAATCATATGAGCTTTTAAAAATGGAAAATCTTGGGAAGCCTGGGTGGCTCAGTTGGTTAAGTGTCTGATTTCGGCTCAGGTCATGATCTCATGACTCATGGGTTTGAGGCCCAATCGGGCTCTGTGCTGACAGCTAGCTCAGAGCCTAGAGCCTGTTTCAGATTCTGTGTCTCCCTCTCTCTCTGACCCTCCCCTGTTCCTGCTGTCTCTATCTCTCTCTCAAAAATAAATAAAACATTTAAAAAAAATTTCAGAGTGGAAAATCTTTCCCAACTGGTCAGAGAGATGAGATGGAAAAAGAAGGATTCAAAGCATGAGAGGCAGTGAAACCACTTTTTCTGGCTCTGAACACGGAGGGAAGGAAGCCCTGTATCAAGGCACATGTTGGCCTCTAGAGGCTGGGACAACCCAAGAAAATGCAGATCTTAGTCCTACTACCACAAGAAACAACAATGGAACAATAGCCTCCAGAGAGGAATACCTTAATTTTAGTGCAGTGAGACCTGTGTCAGATTTCTAAACTTCCTATCTGTAAAATACTAAATGTGTGTTGTAGAAGCTGCTAATTTTGTGGTCATTTGTTATGGTAGCAATAGAAAACTAACATAGAAGGGATCTTAGAGCTATTTTGGTTTAGTCCCTAATTTTCACCAGTGAGAAAACTGTGTCCTAGTTATGCTGTAGAATGTTCTTCCATCCCTGCTCATCTGGCTAATACCTACTCTGCTCTCAAGATTCAACTCGGACATCTTTTGTTCAGGGTGTTTCCCCTGGCCCTTCAGGACTTGATTCGGTATCACTGTTCTATGGTGTCATAGCACTCCATGCATGACTTTGCACATGTACTTCCCAGAACTTCCACTAAATTTTTAAAAACTAAGACTTTGTCTTACTCAACATGGTATTTCCTAAACATAACATATTTCTAGCAGTTATAGCTCAAAAACACTGAATGAAAAAAAGATATTATGTCTCCTGATTACTAATCTCAGACTTTTTCCCATGCTGCCAGAGTATTCTACTAAAAATGACGAAAGCATGGCAAACAAATTGGTGACCTTGAAGTAGCAACATGACTTGTTTGTTAAGAGCATGGGCTTTAGGATTCATACAAACTAGGTTCATGTCCTGGCTCTAGCATCTACTAGAGGCAAGTTTTTTTAAAGGTTAGTTTCCCTTAGTGTTAGTTCCCCATTTATAAAAAGAAGATAGTAATAGCATCTGCTCAAATAATTGCATGAGAATTCATTGCTTGTAAAAACCATAGCCAAGTACCTAGCACATAGGAAGAGCTAAATGAAAATTGGCCATTATTACTAGATATCTGTGATAGTTCATTTTATAAGTTTATTTGGCTGAGCCACGCTGCCTAGATATTTTATCAAACATTATTCTGGATGTTTCTGAAGGTAATTTGGATGCGATTAGTACTGACATTGGTGTACTTAGGTGAAGTAGATTGCTCTTTATAACATGAGTGGGCCTTATCCAGTCAGTTGAAGGCCTGAATAGAACAAAAGACTGACCTTCTGAAAGAAAGAGTTCCTCAGCAGATGGCCTTCAGACTAGAACAGAAACAATGACTTTCCCTGCATCTCCAGTCTAGCAATACACACACACACACACACACACACACACACACACACACACACTCTCACTCACCTCCTACTGATTCTGTTTCTCTGGAGAGCCCTAATATAATATCAAACCTGTAAATATAATAATATTATTGTGTACAACCTGTAAAACTAAAAATATGAAGATAAGATTCTCATTATCCCTTGCAAAGAAATATTTCCTTTATTTCAATATCAGAGGGGACTGTTTCTGTTCAGAACATCAGTAGCAAGATAAGAAAAGAGAAGGAAGAAACCTTCTAACCAAAAGAAAGAGAGAGAGAAAGAAAGAAAGAAGGAAGGAAAGAACAAAAGAGAGAGAGAAAGAAAGAAAGAAAAAAAAAGGATAGTCAGAAACAAAACGTAGCCACTCTAGCTGCTTTACCAAAATCACTCTTTGCAATTTTGGTTGTTCTGCCTTTTACAAAGATTATTTGATTTTTGAGAACCAAAACCACAAGAGGATATCTGGCACTAAATACTTTTAAATCTTCCATGCTGTCAACTCATCCAACATTGAAAATTTTTAACAATGAATTTCCTTTCTTAGCTCCTTTAAAACAAGTATAACTTCAAACCTTTCCACAGTATTACAATGAACATTATTGTTATTTGGTGATGATTAAACTTTTAACCTTGCTTTGTATTTTCAAAATACTCTGTTATCATTTGTATTCGCTACACCATATGTGTCAGCCAGATCCTCTGACATTTCTTTCTGCAATATTCAACTAAAAAAGAAAAAAAAAAAAAAAGAAAAGAAGAATTCCCCCACACCACTTGGTGGAAGCAAGCAACCTGTGGCTAGGCTAAAATGAAAAGACAAACAAACAAACAAAAAAACCAAAAAAAACCACCTCCCTTCTCCCTCCAACCAGAATAACCAGTCTGTAACTTAATAACAAAGTGTTATAAATCTAAATTGCAACAGGAGTTGAACCCACAGTTTTTACTTGGGTATTTAAATATTCAAAACAGTCTATAAAAGAACTTGAAGGTGTACACACAGAAATTTTACACTGGTCATTACAAAGCCAGGGGACAGCTAACAATGACTGAGTACCTACCACACGTGCTTTACCTTTATTATATCAGTTAATTCTCATAATAACTCTATGAGGCAAACATTGTTATTATCTCCATTTTACTTATAAGGACAGACATTGACGCTTCAAGTATTTAAATAAGCTGCTCAAAACAAGGTCAAGTAGCTGGTAAACACAGGAGCTGGGATTTTGAACAGTCTGATTTCCACTTTTCATAAGGGAAGCCTATATTTTTAATGTTTATTTTATTTTAGAGAGAGAGTGTGTGCAGGCTAGTGGGGGAAGAGGGGGGTTGGGGGCAGTGGGGTGGGTGGGACAGAGGATCCGAAGCTGGCTCTGCGCTGACAGCAGAGAGCCCAACGTTGGGCTAGAACTCATGAACTCTGAGTTTATGACCTGAGCTGAAGTTGGACCCTTAACCGACTGACCACCCAGGCACCCCTGGAAGCCTTTTTTTTTTTTTTTTAATTACTTTCCTGGTGTGCAGGATCAAGAATTTCCTGTCCTCTTCAAGGTCCTTTTAGTTGCATTAAGAATCAAACTGACATGAGACAGATTAACAGGAGAAAATAAAATTTAATTTCATATGTTCTTATGGGGGAATTTACACAGACATGGATATTCCAAAGACAGTCTAGAAAAGGAGATAAATAGATATGTCTTTCTGAACTAAGGAGAAGGGCTAGGAGCCTGGAGCTTTAAAAAGAAAAAATGCAATTTAAAGAAAGATGGAAAAGAGTAAATGTTTGATAAACAAATATTTCCTGGACCGGAAGGAAACAATGGGGTGCAGAGGGTTTTGGTCATCAGGCCTTACTAGGCTCTTCGCAGTCTTGCACTCCTAGTTTATAGCATAACGTAGTTATCTATGGTGATAGCTCTTTTCTTGGAGCAGGTCCTACATCTAAATTGAGAGGGAGATAAAAAGCTTTTTCTGAAGCTGCTGGGTTTTAATTGCTTTATTATTTTTATTTTATTTTTTACCCTATTCCATTTAATTAATTTATTTTTAATTTTTTTCATGTTTCTTTATCTATTTTGAGAGAGAGAGAGAGATGAGCAGCAGAGGGGCAGAGAGAGAGGGAGAGAAAGAATCCCTAGCAGGTTCCATGCTGTCAGCAAAGAGTCCGACTGGAGGCTCGAGCTCATGAACCACAAGATTGTGACCTGAGCCAAAATCAAGACCTGGATGCTTAACCAATCAAGCTACCCAGGGATCTCTGATTCCTTTTTTTTTTTTTTTTTAAGATTTTTAAAAAAGCTTATTTATTTATTTTGAGAAAGAGAGTGCAGAGGAGGAGCAGAGACAGAGGAGAGAGAGAATCTGAATGGGCTTTGTGATGTCAGTGACCTTGGAGCCCTCCATCAGTTTCCAACCCATGAACTGTGAGATCATGACCTTAGCTGAAAGCCAGAGCCTAATGTCTAACCAACAGAGCAACCCAGGTGCATACCCTTGATTACTTTTTAACTAAAAGATAATCTTCATGCCAAAGTGGCCCATCTGGAGGTGGCCTATCCTTGACCTCTATAATCCTTTTTCCAGAAGAGAAAAAAAATATTGTGGAAGGGAGGGAGAAATTTTATCATATTCTAATAATCACGTTACAGCCTCAGTAGCTTTTTTAGACTAGCTTGGAGGTTGTCAGATATAAATGGACAAGGAATAACTTAGTATTTGGCAGTGGATACTCTAATATCCATTGGATATCCTTTACCACAGCAGTGCACTCATCCACCCTTGTCCAAAGAATTGCTTTGTGCTGGTCAGAACCACTTCTGCAGGGAGGTTCCCCAAACACTCTCTCACCGTCACCACCTTCCCTGCCCCTTTCTTTCCCCAGTTCATAACTAATGACTGAATAATACAGGACTGTAAAAGGCCAGTCCCCTTTCCCCATTTCTGTAGGGCATTTATTTCAGAGACCACCCCTTGAGAAGCAGGCCAAGGCTAGACTTTGCTAGACTCTTATCAGAAATAAAGTAAGTTATATGAATCAAATACATATACATCTGAGACAGTCCAACCCTATTCTCTTTCCCCACTAGAAACTAGAGTTTTCTTTATAATGAGTTGGTCACATAATAACAACTTTCACAATTTCAAGAGTCGTTTGCTAATCTGTTTAGGAATTCTCTCATGCTGGATGAAGAATGGTGCCTGGAGAAAATGAAATGAGGTCAGAAAACCAGAGTTCCAGCCCTATGTGGTAAGGATCAGTCACAAAACCACTCCAAATCTTTCTTTCCTTCTCTGCAGAAAATGGATTATACCTGTACCTTCCAATTTAACAGGGAAGTGTAAGAACAAGTGAGCTAATAAATGAAAACAAAAACTCATAAAACAATCAAGCCTGAACATTTTTCTAATTGAAGGAATTGAGATATAAAGTATAGTAAAAATAATAATGAAGTGAGTAATCTCTAATCTCTACTACTAGACTATATGTGTTCTGTCAGAGGCATTTTACTCAAAAGATAGGAAATGTTTGCAATTTCTGACAGCTCTAGCAGGAACAAATTTATTTTTTTTAAATTTTTATTTTACCACACTTTCTTAAAATTTATTTACTTTGAAAGAGAGAGAGTTCAAGCTGGGAAGGGGCAGAGAGAGGGAGAGAATACCAAGTAGGCATCACATGGCCAGTGCAGAGCCCAACGCGGGACTCAAACTCACGAACTGTGAAAACATGAACTGAGCTGAAATCTAGAGTCAGATACTTCACTGACTGAGCTACCCAGGAGCCCCTTGTGGGAACAAATTTGAATTGACTTTGTGACCAATAAGTCAAAACCAAACCAAAGGTGGATCTTAAAAAATAATACAGCAATCCTTTTCTCAACTAATCTTTAATTTCTCCCCCAAAGCAATTATATTTTTTATTATACTTACTTTTTTCTAAGTTCTCATTTGTAACATGAAGCAAATGGAATCATGGTTTCTTTTATTGTGGAGATGGAGATTCTTTTTTTTCTTATTTATCTCTGGGTAATTCCTAAGAGAATTTCCCTTTTTTGAATAATACTACTTTTGTTACTGCCTAGATGACGTTTGGTTCAATCATATTATCATTTCTTTTTCTTTTTCTTTCTTTTGCTATTGGCCTAGGGGTTTTCTTATACAGCATTTAAGTTGTTTTTCTAAAGTGCATTACAAGCTTTATTTCCTTCGCCCTAAAATTTTCTTTAGGTCCACCTAAGTAATTAAGTGACATTATTTTCACTTTATAAAAATGCAGGGTATTAGATTTCAAATTTTGTTAAAATAAATTTATAGTTCCCAAGTGTTTTCCTGGCTACTCTATGGAATTCAGGTCCTTTAAGGTTACACTTGTTGAAAAAGGATATCTTAATTTTTAAAAAATAGTCCAGATTTCATGGTTACTTTTTATTTACCCCTCACATCTCAGAGCTGGTAGTCTTTTGGCTCAAAATTCCAAAATCATTTTATTTTACCTATAGTGGAAATCACTAAAAAACTAAGAAAACATATAAGAACACTGAGTCAAGGAGTAAGTGCCATTTCTTTTCTTACGTAATAGAAAGCAGCCAGAAGCCAGCTATGAATAAGCTCTCAGGTTCAAAGATATGACTAAACTGAGGCACAAGCAAAAGAAATTAGCTTGTTATACTCTGTCATATTTTCTCTTAAATGTCATCTAGCTGAATATAATAACCATAATGCTGTATGTCTACTTAAGATAGTACCTACTATCTTTGGTGTAAGATACTAATTTCACTCAGAATTCCAACAATGAACGTAGTAAACACGAGAGTGGAATAGAATTTTGAATAAAGTCCCTATAAAGCAACTCCGTGACCACAGTATTCTGGCAGCCTGACTTCAGCTAACCCAACTGGAAGGTGACTGTCTAATTGTTTCCTTTCTACAAGGCCAGATGTATTCATGAAGGGGGTGGGAGGTGGAGGGTGTAGTGTTTAAATATTAAATCATTGTCTCCGGGGAAACTATGTTAATGGAGAGATATATGCTTGCAGATAACCAAAAGTTGTGGATAAACCTCATAAGCCCTAATAAACATAATGGTGCTTTCTCAGGCAGTAAGGAACAGTGTCTGGGACATGGCTGTGATGGTTAACTATGCATCAACTTGGCTAGGCTTATGGTGCCCAGTTGTTTGGTCAAATACCAGTTTAGATGTTATTGGCAAGATAGCTTTTAGATGTGATTCACATTAAATTAGTAGACTTTGAGCAAAGGAGACCAGTCTTTATGAAGTCGGTGGCCTTCATCCAAACAGTTGAAAGCAAAGCATTTAACATAAAACTAAGCCTCAAGCCTGCAACCCAGAATCCCTGCCTGAGACTCAGCAGAGTTTGGACTCAAGACAGCAACAACTCTCAGCAACTCTCTAGCTCTGGCCCCACAAATTTCAGACTGACCAGCCCCAGAGTCACATTAGCCAATTTCTTAAAATTAATCTCTCTCAGTTCTGTTCCTCTGGAGAACCCTAATACAAGGGTAGCTACTGCTCACTAGAAGTAGAGAGATGAATACACAAAATGGACTGTGGACAGACCTTATACAAAAATAGAACTTTGACCTACAATCTGCAGCAACCTCCCCAGAAAACCAAACCTTTTATCTACAAAGACCAAACAACCAAGGGAGCCAGCCTGCTAGAAGTCAGACCTGAGGGACCCCGGGTTGCTATGTCTAGTGACAATCGAGGAAACTAAACATTTACTTCTGTAACAATCTTCCCCAAATGGCCAGCACTTGATTAGTGACAAAACACCCCTAATTCTGTCTGTGCTTCCAACTGAAGACCAAACCTAGAAAGACAAATAAGCACCCCTAACCAATGGCATTGGACATCCCACTTCAACACCCCCTAACCACAGAATACCTGAAACCTTTGCTTTTTCACACTACAAAGCTTTTCCACTCCTCTGTCCACTGTAACTTTTCAGCTTTTTATTTTTTAACATTTCTGAGTGATTTAATGTTTTCCATTTAAAAGTCTTCTGAGTTTTTAAAAAAATTTTTAGTATTTATTTATTTTTGAGAGAGAGACTGAGTGTGATCAGGGTAAGAGCAAAGAGAGGGAGACACAGAATCTGAAGCAGGCTTCAGGCTCTGAGCTGTCAGCACAGGGCCCGATGTGGGACTCAAACTCACGGACCACCAGATCATGACCTGAGCCTAAGTCAGATGCTTAACCAAATGAGCAACCCAGGCATCCCTACTTTTTAAAAAATATATTTTAGAGAGAGTGAGGAAGTGAGGTAGAGTGATAGGAGAGAATCTCAAGCACACTCCACGTTCAGTGGGGAGCCCAACCCTACGACCCTGGGATTGTGACCTGAGTGAAACAGAGTCAGATGCTCAACCAACTGTGCCGCCGAAGGGCCCCTTCTGACAGTTTTAAATATGGGAATTTTAGTTTCTCATCCATATCAACAGATACTAAGTTTTCTTTTTTGTTGTTGTTAAGTAAGCTTCGTGCCCAATACAGAACCCAACAACCCAACATGGGGCTTAAACCCACAACCCTGAGATCAGGACCTGAGCTGAGACCAAGTGTTAAACGGACACTTAACAAACTGAGCCACCCAGGCATCCCTAAATTTTTTTTAAGTTTATTTATTTTGAGAGTGGGAAAGAGAGAGACAGACAGACAGAGAATCCCAAGCTCCGTGCTAGCAGTGTAGAGCCCATTGTGGACTTGAATTTATGAACTGTGAGATTGTGACCTAAGCCGAAATCAAGAGTCAGATGATTAACCGACTGAGCCACCCCAGGTGCCCCCTAAATTTCTTCAATTCTTTATGCTCTGCTTGCCTTTGAGTCTCTGTCAAAACACAAGTGACAGTAGCTGACTCCTTGTAAGCTTTGAATAAATAGTCTTTGCTTTTCTGATTTGGTGGTTGTGATTTCCACAGTCCTAAGGTACTAAGATGGGGCCTGCCTCAAAATGCTGCTGCCTACAACGCCAGAATTTCCAGACTCTGTCACGTAATTCAGAATATGCACAATACATAATATGTATTCTTGTGTACTTGGCACCTACCTGGCATTGTTAACCAGGTTCAGTGATAGGCTTTTTAAGGTGAAACAAATGGCAATAGCAAATGACTAAAAACCTTTAATATAAAAACAATTTAAAAAATCTAATTATTTGATTTACGGCTTCTTGACAATGACTTCCTGACTATGCACTTAACTCTAGAAGAAGATTCTTTTTTAAGCGTTTCTTTCTTTAGATTCAGTAAATTTACCTTTACAGATAAAAATATGAAAAGTAGTATGTCTCTCTATAAAAGTGGCCTTTGATGTCCCATGCTAGAATCTATAATGAATCTGCAAACACTAAATTTTGGACATGATAGTTAGACAATTAAATTTATAAAAATTACTGTAGGTGGCTGAGACCTTTAGTGTTGAGGAATAATAGGGCCCAGGAATACAAGTTAATGTCATATAATACAGGAATATCACAATGAGATGTATTTGATAATTGGATTTATTTATTTATTTTAAATAGTAAGTACAACGTTAAATCAGCAGAATTTCACAGTAGGCTTCTCAAGTATTTGATTTTTGGCTTATGGTAATTAATTGTAAACCATTGCTTTAAGTGCTGTTTTCAACAATATGCAAAAGTCACACTTGATTTAAGAACATTCATTTAATAATTTAAATTCTTCAGAAAAACATCAAAAATGAATTATCACTATATTGTAAACATGATCAATATAAACCTTAAGCTATGAAAAAGATCACAATCCCAAAAAGCAGCACAAATCTCACCTCCTTCAGAGGCAAATGTATACCAGAATTATCAAAAAGAGGATAACAGAATTGACCTGTCAATTACAAGAAGGGAAAGATGAAACTGTTTTTAACAAGGATGATCCCTGGAGGGTTACAGCCATGAAAGGTAATGAGGTGCTTTAAAATTTCCACTTGAAAAATCCTAGAAAGGCTCATTAATCATCCATTTGATTATGCAGAGTTGATCTTTTCAGGAAGCAACTTCTACTGGCAGTCCTGGAATGCTAGTTACGACCTGTATTTGGAGGGTGCTGTATTAAAAGTGCACAAGAAAAATGTTATTAGACTCACGGGCAGAAACTTCACTTCTTCCAAGGACTCTTTTCTGAATACTACCATTTAAAAACAGTTTTTTTATTTTTATTTATTTTTGAGAGAGAGATAGAGTGTGAGCAGGGGAGAGGCAGAGAGAGAGGGGGAGACATAGAATCTGAAGCAGGCTCCAGGCTCTGAGCTGTCAGCACAGAGCCCGACGTGGGGCCCGAACCCACAGACCGTGAGAGCCGAAGTCAGATGCTTAACCCACTGAATCACCCAGGTGCCCCTGAATACTACCATTTTAAAAATCTGCACTTCTACTGAGTTCCCTCTCTATTGTAGGAAGAGAAGAAACCTTTAGAGTTCACAGCGAGGCCACTCTAAAAAACAGTGACCACGCCCTCCCCTAAGATGAAGCACACAAACACACCAAAATAATTAAACTTACTGCTGCCTTCAGAGCTTGATCTAGATCTTCAAGTATGTCTTTTTTATCCTCTAAGCCCACAGACAGGCGAATCAGTGTGTCACTAATTCCAAGGACATCTCTGTCATTCTTAGGCACTGATGCATGGGTCATGATTGCCCTGAAAGAAAGAATGAGCAAATTTTTTATCACTATGTGGTATCTGTCTCATAAATTGCAATTATCTTCCATTTTTTCTACTCTAGATATCAAATTCTTCATATGTCTATAATTTTTCACAGGCAGGAAAAAAAAGAATTGTGAAAATTATCTTTTCTAGTCATTATTTTAAGCGAAAACTAAGATCTTTTATCATTTTTATACATGAGTATTCTCAATCCAGACACTCAAAGTGCCAGTCAGGTACTCCCATGCAGGAGGGGAGAACATAGCCTCCAGTGTCTGAATTTTAACACCTGCCTGAATGAGGCGTTGGTCAAAAGTCATATATCCCATGACCAAGCAGCTTCTAAAAGGTCCATTGGACCAAGAGCCAGCCAGAATTAATTCTCTCTGAATCAATGAATTAATCCAGAATGGCATCTTATGAGGCAGACCAGGGAAAGACAACTCAGGAACACCACCAGTGGCCAGCAATAAGCATTAGGAATTCCAGCACATATTCTATGAATGTAGAGGCTTGGAAGGATTTTCAGAACTATCTAGCAACCCATCATCATCATCAACATAAATGTAAAGCACCAACTATGGGTCAGACACTATAGTAAGAATTGGGAAACCAAGAAAAAGGAGTTATTTTCTCTAGCCTAGATAACAAAGCAGAAGCTAAAGACAGTGACAATTCATGGGACAGAACAGCCTGCAGCAAATGCCAAACAAGCAGGGACAATGAGGACTGCCAGAGTTTACAGGAGCGAGAAAGCTGCGAGCGAAGGCATCATGGAGGAGAGAGGTTTGTAGTCTTGCTGAGCCCTACATACATATGCTGTCACCAACACTCATCCTCCCTGTGCAAAAAAAAAAAAAAGGCTCTATCCACGAAATCAATGCCCAAGTTGCTCTGTCCTATCTCACTTCAGATCCATGGATAGACGTGGATCAATGTAAATGAGTATCCTCTTTTATCACACTACTGAAGGTTTACATGTAAATATTCTTCTTAAAACGGTCTGCCTTTTCAGGCTTTTAATTCCTTAAAAGTGAGTGTGCACATAAAAATAAGAACTTAGGCCTCTGAGACCAACAGCCCTGTGCACGATTCAGTCCCTCCACACACTGGCTGAGTGGGCTTGTAAAAGTTATCAGTCCTCAGCATTGATGTCCTTATCTATCCCTTATATGCTTCCCATGAGGCAAGTACTCTACGGGGTTATTCATGAGCATTAACTCATTTTTTAAAAGAATCAATAAACATTGGATATAACACCTATTTCAAAGTTTGGCACAGTCATTAATGGGAGAATCATATATAAAGTATTTACAAGTGTAAATTTACAAGTATGGAATGTATCAGATGCCTAATAAAAAATAGTAATTCCTAATAATAGTTGACATTTATTGGGCACCTGCTGTGAATCAGGCATTGGCTTAGGGATATGTTTTCCCCATATTCCCACAACAACCCTAAGAGCTGAGTACAGTTCTATCCACATTTCACAACTGAGGAAATGGGAGATTGAGAGAGCATCAGTAACTCTTCTGAGGCCACCGAGTGAATATGCACTGTCAGGCTGGCAGACCGGCCCCGTGCACATTGGCCCAGCTTCCTCCCTCCCTTGTTGCAATGCTGTAGTTGCTGCAGTGGTTGGGAGTCACAGAAAGAGGGGGATAGAACAGACAAGCCGTGACCTAAATTCACTCTTCCACTGGCAGGCATTGGGGTTATGGCGTAGCTGGAATGGCTGAGGGCCAAGCAACTCTAAACCAAATCCCCAAATAAATCAAGAGGGGTCTATTTTTAAGAGAGACGTAAGTAATACACATTTCATCACTATGAAGAATAACCCAATTTCCTATGTGGAGTGTGCCCTCTTGTGCATCCAGACTTACTAGCAGGCATCTTCTTGAAAGATTCACGAAAACCTATTTGTGTTATCTTAATTATTTAAACAATGATTTGGGCATCATAGGTTTTTTTTTTTTTTAAACTTTTTGTAAAACTGCCTGACTCTTCCCAGAAACTGTAAATGACTTACTGTGAGGGGGCAGGGCAGCAAATGTGCCTAAATTATGGTACTCCCTGACACGCCTCAACACAGTGCTTCCAGAATATGATTATTCCAGAAATTTTTTGAAAATTAAACACAGAAACATATCAGGGGCATTTAGTACACCTGATAATTATTAGGTAATGATGGTGAATTAGCACTGCAATAATTACAATCTATGGGCAGAGTCACATACAATAAAATCAGGAGACAGCTCAGGAACGCTTGGTGGGACAGGTAATCAATAAATGGTAATTATTATTTTAATTATCAATCACATTTTATGGATGAAAAACACTGAAAGCTTAGAGGCAAAGTAATTGGTGGAGCAGGTCTCAAATCCAGATCCAGGCTGCTTTTACCTTCTCTCATTTCTACACAAAACCTCAAGAGTGAAGTTGCTAACTTTTTCTATTTTAGGAGTAATCAGCAAAACTAATGAATCTTTGTTTCCTTGTCTATAAAATAAGTTGTTGGACTGACTGATCTCATGCTGTACATTTTAATATCGTCTAATATTTATCCATGTTTTGATAAAATTACGATGAATTGACTGAGTCAAGACCACCAAGTTAAATTTTGGGTCTATCTTGCAGATAACGTGAAACCATTCAAGGTTTACCCATAGACCAGAAAATAAATGGATACGATGGAATCTACTTGGGTCCTCCTCTGATCATCGAGGACATGGAGGTACTTTATCAGAGACACAGTCCCCATTTCAACATTTCAAGGAGACTTGAAATCAGCCCCTTTTAAAAAAAGTACATTCTTTTTTTTTTAAGTTTATTTATTTTGAGAGCGAGAGAAGGAGAGAGTGAGGTGCAGAAGGAGAGGGAGAGAGAAAGAATCCCAAACAGGTTCTGTACTGTCAGCACAGAGCCTGGCATGGAGCTCAGTTCCATGAAACACGAGAACATGACCCCAGCTAAAAACAAGAATCAGATGCTTAACTGACTTAAGCCACCCAAGGTGCCCCTGAAATCAGTCCTTCTAATGCAAAGTCACCAGCCTCCCTTCTATAGAGTGGGATAGAACAAACAGCCCACGGTCAGAGCTCAGAGATCCTAAGATACAAGGCCCCTGAAATTGCCTTCGGGCTAAACAGAGAAGGAAGCAACATTGTGTGTGTGGGGGGGGTGGGGGGGCCAGGGGAAGGGGTAGAACACACGTACAGCCCACTGAGATCTTATCAGGGTCTCCTTTCTACTGGGTTAAGAGTACATTCTGATTAGATAGCAAGATGCTGTTCTTATTGTTCAATATGGTTTGGGTTTTTGTTTTGTTTTGTTTTTACTGGTTATTTTTGAGAGAGAGAAAGAGCGAACATGCAAGCAGGGGAGGGGCAGAGAGAGAGAGGGAGACACAGAATCTGAAGCAGGCTCCAGGCTCTGAGCTGCCAGCACAGAGCCCAACATGGGGCTCAAACCTACAAATTGTGATATCATAACCTGAGCCGAAGTTGGACACTTAACCAACTGAGCCACCCAGGCGCCCCTTATTGTTCAATATCTTGAATTACTCCTAATTTTACCACACTCCTTCTAAATAATTGTTAAAGCTGACATCAAAGTTAAAACACGGAGATAAACAGAAATATACTCACGGAAGCTCAGCAAGACTTTCGTATCCTCCCAAGCTCTCAGCCAGAGTAAATAACTATGGCAAAGAAAACATTCATTTAGATCTTTCACTACAATAAAAATACAAAACTAAATGTTCTTACTTAAATGGCCCTGGACAGAGGATGAAAAATGGTGTTTGTGAAGAAAACACCAGTTGGGCAAGACACGCAGAGAGAAAAGTAAAAATAAAATCTGTAACACTGATTTCACCAATTAGACATATTATGTGCAAACTGATAAAACATTAGAAGTTGCGGAAAGTGGATCTCCCATACCTTCCTGATTTGGTCCTAGACGTAAGTAATACTTAATTAACATGAGCCTTAAAACCTCAGAATTACTACATTTAAGACCTAGCTCTGTGGTTACTCTTAAATAAAAACCTCTACATGTCTACCAAGTTATATACACTTACTTGTTAAGATGTTTCACTTACTAAATTAACACATCCATTTAACTGCCTCTTGGAGTGGAAGGGGGGAAAAAAAACACCTGTTTTTGTATTTAGTGATACAGTGTCATAGAATTTTACAAATACTGTAAAATTACTCTCATAACCGTATTTAATTACATATATACTCTCTTTCTGCTTTTAGTACAACTGTTAGTTACCAGTAGGCTTTGACTAATCTGGGAGCAGCCTATTCATTGACTTGCACTATTTAAAACTCAGAGTCAGGTGCGTGAGCTCTGTAAGCCCAGAGTATGTAGTTACATAGACCTCTCTCCCAGGGCCCCTGAGAGCCTCCTGCCACTGTGAGAATCAGACAAAGACCTCCCTTCCTTCACCACAGGCAGATGCAGCCGGGAAGCACAGGGTTTGGGGAGCCATTCCTAACCCGGATTTCAGAATAGCCTTTGTGCAGTGCCTTGGCTGCAGATTAATTCAAAGTTTCATGTACTATTTCATTTGAAAGAGGGGTTCCATTTTTAAAATAAATATGAAAACCCGACGCATCAGAACACTCTGTCTCTCTCAAGCTGATGGCTATGAATGGAGAGTTAAGTAAATAAGCATATTCAGATGTCTGCTACTGGCACCAAAGTCATTTCCCAACCCAATGCATTACATGATAAGGAGGTTTGTAGATGTGACCTGCAAGTACAAAAATATTAATCTGAGTTGGGTGGAAATGACAGATAATGAACTGCTGTAATTTATCTCTATGACGTATTTATTTTTAAGTGTTTGCTTATTTTGAGAGAGAGACAGTGTGCACATGCAAGCAGGGGAGGAGCAGAGAGAGAGAGAGAGAGAGGAGAGAGAGAGACAGAGAGAGAGAGAGAGAGAGAGAGAGAGAGAGAGAGAGAGAATCCCAAGCAGGATCCACACTGCCAGTGCAAAGCCCAATGCGGGGCTCGGTACCACTAACCATGAGATCATGATCTGAGCCAAGATCAAGAGTTGGATGCTCAACCAACTGAGCCACCCAGGCACCCCTACCTCTATGATTTAAAAGCTTCTTTTGAATGTTTACCTTTAGGTTCTTGAGAAAAGTCTCAGCATGTTGAAGAGTGCCCTTAATATAAAAGGTGATCATGCCTGGACAGCCTGTGCACTGACGCTTTGCCAGCTCATGCTGAGGGTGAGAGGGCAGCCCTATAATCATGAGGCAGAATAACAGTCTTATTTATAGTCAAACATGTAATTTCAGAACAAAAAATTCCTGTTTCCTAAAGCAAACTGCAAATAAGCCTAATAATGAGCTTTGTCTCATGAACACATCTGACGACTTGAGCTGGCCCCTGTCTCTATGTCTCTGGCTTCATTTTGACCTATCTCTTCTACCCTGGAGCTACATCAGCCTTCTTAACACTCATTGCTCCAGCCCGTCTGTTAATTATATCATTCTTTAATTTCTTGCTTAACATCTGTTTTATCCACCAGACTAGCTCCATGTGGAAAAATCCATTTCTTTTGTTAATAATTGGACTCCGGTTCCTAGCACAAAGCTTGGTCCGTAGTTGGCAATTGATAAGCTTTTGTTGAATGAATCTGAGTGCCTTTCCATGCCCTTCTAACAAGTGTTACCCATTTCTCAAGGCACGGCCCAACACTTTTCTCCCTCCATTTTAAGTACACACCAGTCAACAGCTCTTTACTACCACAACTTGAAAGATTGGTAAAATAAATTCAAAGTGTAATATAGAAGTCTGCTAACTCCACATAAGCATTCTAGATGTCGCCAGAGGTGAAAAAATTCAAAAAGGAAGTGAGAGAGCTTCAGGGGAATTTTGGTGCGTAAGTATCAAGTCTGAATTTCATGAATATCAAGTCCCAACCTAAATCAGATAAAAGTTAGAGTTAATGCAAAATAGTTGACTGACAAGAACATAAGCAAATTAACTGGAAAGTAAAATGTCATAATCTTGGAATAAACACAAACTTCCAGGCTAAAGGCCATCACAGCAACATCTAATGCATAAAATCAATTTCCTAACGTCCAAGCAGCCACTAGACTATAGGCAACATAGGCCACAGACCAGGTCTATCTTCTTCACCACCAGACCTACAACAGAGCCTCCCCGTAAAATCCTAGCAATCGCATTAACGTACCAGGATAAATAACCTTTTCTACCCGAGGATTAGATTCCAGAAACCGAGCAACTGCCATCCCATTTTCAAAATGCTTCTCCATTCGGACCTGTAGAGTCTTCAGACCGCGATTGCAGAGGTAACAGTCAACAGGAGATGGAACTGCTCCAAGAGCTGGAAAATGAACATACTCTGGGTTATTCTGAAAGATGGGAGGGACCCAGAAGATTCACTCTCTTTTTCATCATAGTGACTCTAAGAAGCCAGTTACAAAGGCCAATGTTTGAGTTTTAGGGGGGAAATTAATATATCCAATCAGAAGCATGAGGATGAAGCATAAATTATGCTCTTTGAACTATCTGGGTGGCTCAGTTGGTTAAGCGTCAACTTCAGCTCAGATCATGAGTTTCTGAGTTTCAGCCCCGCGTCAGGCTCTGTGCTGACAGCTCTGAGCCTGGAGCCTGCTTTGGGTTCTGTGTCTCCCTCTTTCTCTGCCCCTCCCCTGCTCATGCTCTTTCTCTCAAAAACAAATAAATGTTAAAAAATTTTTTTTAATTATGCTCAAAGAAACGGGTGTTTTAAATTTTTAACATTTATTCAGTTTTGAGAAACGGAGAGAGACAGAGCATGAGTAGAGGAGAGGCAGAGAGAGGGAGACAGAATCTGAAGCAGGCTCTAGACTGTGAGCTGTCAGCACAGAGCCCGACACGGGCCTTGAGCCCACAGACAGCGAGATCATGACCTGAGCTGAAACCTCATGCTTAACCGACGGAGCCACCCAGGCGCCCCAGTAATGGGCTTTAAAATTAGAAGGGAAATGAATATCCTGCAAACTAAACATGAATACAATATGCACTTCTCAAATATGAAATAAATAGTGCTATGATTTTGATTAAATGATATAGTGCACAGTTTACCTCGCATTTCTTTGAAAAAGTATTACAAGATGTAGAGAAAAATAGCAGTTTGGCTCCTACTGTTACTGAATGTTCTTCCAACCTTCTATTTAGCTTTTGTCTAAAGCAGCCTAGGAGTTGATATGCCTCCTCCAGGATACATGCCTCACCTCTACTTTATATAAATGAAAGAAATTTATCAAGCAATAAGTTTTGTTTTTTCTCCTTGGTGCTTTCTTTTTTTTTCTTACTTTAATACTTATTTCCTAGGGAAGTATTTTTATTCCTAATTATGTTTATCTCTTATCTCTCAAATTGTAATGGTTAATGAAGTGTCTTCAAATAAACCCTTACCTATACTTGAGATAACTAAACTATCTAAACAGGACACACTGTTTAGATATCTGTTGAAAAATATAAGTTCATGTATTAAGTGCTATTTAAAATTAACCACCATTCCTGATATAAAAGGTATAGTATAAGAAATCCATCATTTCAAAGGTTTTAGTTAAAGAAAACAAATCTAGTAAGTCTGCAAATGAAACATTCATGTGGGCTTTACCCAATTACAGTCAAAATTAACATGGATTTGAAAAGTAACAAAATTCTTCCCTTAAGTCATGTTAAAAAGCCCTGCTATGATCTCTCTATATTTTTATATCCCTATTTTTCTATTTTCCTTTAAAACTCAGAATCTTTCTCCCCTATATCTCATTTCTTCCTAATCTAGTAAAAAGCTATCACTTCACAATATTTAGTGGAAATACAAATTATCAAATGTAGTTCCTCTGAGGAGATGAGGGGAATTCTGGACTTTTCAATACTCACAATTTTGTAAAAAGCGGAGCCGATCATGGAGGCTCTCAGAATTAAGAGACACTAAGCCCATTACAACATCACTGTGGCCTAAAACAAAACAAAAACCTTTGAGTTAAAAACAACGCAAGTCTATTCTTCATTCTAGAATTTCTGAAATTTAACTTTCACTTGAAATAACTCTCTTGGAAAACGAAGGAATAAGTTAAGTAAACTGTATTTAATTTGCTAGTACCAAAAGCTATACCTATAACAATAAGATGAAAATCATATAAAAATTAAATATTTCATTTTAAGCTGTCAGTAGGAGAAAAGAACTTTTTTTTTTAGTAAATTTCAATCCTCTGTTCATAAGTCATGAGCATAGTTTTATCTTCTATAAAATGGAATCCCATATTTAACCAAAGTATAAAGTTTTTACTTTCTACATGAGTCACAGAGAAAACTAGAATAATAGAAGAAAGAGTATCAAAACACCAAACCGTATGATATTTTTATCTATCCATGGAAAGAAACACTCAAAGTTCAGACTATGTATGTCTTACCATTCATATATTTTGTTGCTGAATACATGCAAATATCAGCTCCCAGAGCCAAAGGCCGCTGAAGGGAACAAAAGATTGTCATTTTCAATGGTAAAGCACTTGAAAATATGGTTCATTACATGCTTATCTGCTACTGTACATTTCATTCCTAGTCTAACTTTTCAAAAATACATGCATCTTAACATTTTTCAGGATCTCTGATGTTATCTTTCCCTTTTCTCCCTCCCACCAAAGAAAAATAGAAAGTATTGGACCCAGTATTCAATCCAAAAGCACAAATTTTCTGGAAAGAGCAGAAAAACTCAGGTCAACAGGTCTCCTGAAGTTGTTTCTTTAGAGCAGTTGCTAGCTGCCCTTAAGTGTATTACTAAATTTTACAATGCAGAGATGCTGGCATTTTATGACTCAGTAAATACAAAAGTAGTTGACATAAACATTCAGCACCTGTTTCATCAAGTGAGTATAAAACTAATATGCTTAGATTTTTGATCATTAAAACTTAATATTGTATGCTGTGATTATTCACTTGATGTTCCATGATTCTGACTCTTAGTTAGTCTTTTATTGTACTAATTGTGCCAAGTGTAAAGTCACTTAGTAAGAAATTTGTTTGGGTTGTTTTCCCTCACCCGACTTTCCTGCAAATCAACGCTTTAGTCTTAAAATGTCTATTTATAGTGAGAGTTAAAGTTCTAATCAACTTATTCACTAAACAATATATTATCAACATATTTCTATTAACACCTTTCTTTCTTTCTTTTTTTCTTTCTTTCTCTCTCTCTCTCCTTCTTTCTTTCTAAGTAAGCTCTGTGCCCACTATGGGGCTTGAGCTCACAACCCTGAGATCAAGAGTCACATGCTCTACTGACTGGGCCAGCCAGGTGTCTATTTACATTTACATTTTCTTTAAAAGAAAGTGTGTGTATGTGTGTGTGTGTGTGTGTGTGTGTGTTGTGTATTAATTAACCTCACCAATTGTTTAGTCTTTGGAAGGTGTTAGTATAAGGGGCTATATAGAACTTTTTCATTTGAGGTATTTCAAAACCAGTGTATTTTAAGTCTAGTATTACTCAAAGTACTCTCTACATAGGTGTTTGCTCATCTTCAAAGTGATGGAGTCAAACTAGATGATGAGTCTCTTCCAATGCTAACATTCTGTAAATTCTGGTCAAAAGAAAAGGAAAAATGAAGACCAATAACTAACATCTGTTGATCTCAATAGATGCCAAGAACTATGTTAAATACTTTTCCTATCCCAGTGAAGCACAGTACAAAATATTTTACCTGGCTCAATAAAATCAGTACCTTAATATTCTCATTGCACACAGGAGGAAAAAGGACTAAGAAAAACAAAATAGATTACTCAGATTAAAAAGCTGGTAGAGCTTGCACTCATACCCAGACTATGTGAATCCAGAGGTTCTACCCTGAAACTCTGAAACTTTATGTTGTATGTCCATTTTGCCTTTTGTGACATTTATAGAAGATCCAGAAGACAAAAAGTAGGGAAGAAAAAGAATGTATCCAGTTTTCAGGAGGGTAAAATAAATGAGAGGGCCTTTTCAGAAGATCTGCTTTATGGAATTAATACATGTGGTTCTTTACGGACAACATGATTTTGATTAACTCAACTGGCATGAATCCAGGTTGAAATAGAGGAAACTGCAGTCCCTGGCATGAGGAAATGTGATGTGGGCTTCAGAAAGGTAGAAAAACTGGACCTATTTTAGTGACAGTAATAGGAGAAAAAAGGGCCAGGCCTGATGAGGAATCTGGGCAGGCCTAGGCTAAAACAAGTCATGTAATCTCTATGGGAATATACAGGTCTCAATGTGACAGAGCAATCCTGTGCTGTGGTAACTGGCCAAGTGTAAGTGGTAGATGGGGTAAGGAGTTAGAATAAAGAATCCAAGAGTGAAAATCACCTGAGACAAATAGGTGGACTCCAGGAGCTTTTCACTTGGAAAGAGACTGCCTTACCAGATATAAGAAGCAGCTAAAGATATATCATGGGCCAAAGGTAGGTGGCCCATGAAGATATCCAATCAATGTAGCAAGGAAACATATTTGAGGAAAATAAAATAAAATATGATAGTGCCTTCTCACTAAAATGGAAGAAGGTGAAGAAAAGATTTATACAAACTCCCAGGAAATCGGCTGGTCACATGAAGGCAGCAGTCTGGGCCAACTTCAGAGACCCAGAAAAAAAGGGGGAAAGTATAAATGATTGGGCTATAAACATCTGCCTAATTTAAGAGTAGCAGAAAATGAGCTGAGCTTTCAGGAACTCTGCAGGAAGTGTTATAAGGAGGAATGTAAGGTACATGCAAGGAGGAAAGAGCAAGGAGAAGGTAAGCTCCAAATAAGGAAAGGAAACAGACTGGGCGACTCCAAGGAAAAAGAGAGACAACATGTGGGAAAAGAGCAGATAACTAGTCAATTATTGTGAGATCCCTAGATGATCTACCAAAGGGGGCAAAACGGAAAGAAGAATCTGGAAAAAAAGTAGGAAGAAAAAGAAAAGGAATGGAGGGTGAATGGAAGGGCTTGAGGGGAGGTGGGGTAGAAAAAGAGACAGTTTCAAAGGAGCACTGTAGGGGCACCTGAGTGGCTCAGTTAAGGGTCTGACTCTTGATTTTGGCTCAGGTCATGATCTCATATCTCATGAGATCAAACCCTAAGTCAGGTTTGGCACTGGGTGTAGAGCCTCCTTAGAGTTCCCTCTCTCTCCTTCTCTCTCTGCCCCTTACCTGCTCAGGTGTGCACACGCGCACACTCTCCCTCTCTCCAAAAGAAAAAAAATTTCATAATACAAATAAGGTAAGGCTATAAAGAACTGGGTACTATGGGGCACCGAGGGAAGAAAAATTAAAAAGGAGGAAAGTAGAGAAACAGTATGTGTGACATACGTTGACATGTCATGGAGTATAGCCTTTGCTTCCCATTTATTTGAAAGGTTAGCGAGGTTTAATTATATAATGTATATATTATATATATATATTATGTAGTCATTTAAATATATATTAAATTATGTAGCTTAAGATTTAATTATATATCTTAATAATACATTAAAAATAAGCACATTAAATATATAATGTATCTGTTTTCAGTCACACCATGTATAAAAAAAATAATATAACTGACTTATAACCAGGACATAAATATTAAAGTCCCTACTATTTATAAAGCACTGATAAAATCACATAAGAAGGCCAGCTCTTCAGAGAGTTTACACATCCTAAGAGACCTTAAAAGCTTTCATTAAGACAACATTTAAAACACACTAAGTCCCATACCAGATATTAACCTCGGGTTCAAAGATATTAACTAATGGCAGAAAAGGTCCAATTTTAATTCTTTGTCCAATCAAGAACTATGATTAGATTCCATGTTCGATAATGATTTTGATGTAAACAAGTCCTTCCTTTCATAGTTACAGGTATGTGGGTGGTCTAATAATAACAACAAAAAATTTATTTTCATTTACCTGGAAATAGGCTGACATAAAAGTGTTATCCACGACCAAAATTATGTCGCCATGTTTATGGACAATATGTGCACAGGCTTCAATGTCAATCATCTTCAAGCTAGGGTTTGTGGGGGTTTCGATCCAAACAAGCTAAAACAATTCAATAAATGACAATAGTTTATAAAAATCCACTGCACAAACCTACATCTCATATATTGTAATCAATTAGCAGAAAACACTGGAAGAGTGTGGGTGATGAAGTTGCAAGGTTTGAATCTGAATCCTAGGCCCCATTAATTTCTGAAAAGTCATAGCTAAGTAAATTACCCTCCATATTCCTCAAATTTTACATCTGTACAATGGGGTTGACAATATTTACCTAATAGAGTTGTTATAAATGAGCTCAAACGAGATCATGTTATATAGAAGCAGAAAAGCACTCAAGTTAATTATTGTAATTACTTTCTATTAAAAAGAGGATGCATTTCAAAGATATAGTTCAGTGTCTAGGAATTTTGTTCTCAAACGTAAATAACACCGAACACTAAGATTACAGCCTAGAATTTTCATTAAAGTGACCTACACCTAATATGCCAAACATATTCTAAATATTAACTTAAAAAGTGCCAGGAGCATTAGAAACTGTCAAATAAGTACCCAGAACTTGAAGAGCATGGGTTTCAAAGTAAAGAAGTTACACACATCAGTAAACCTGCTCATAGCTCATTTAAGAAAGAGACAGTACCATATCCCAAAACTTAGTGCAATTCAGGCATCTACTAGATGGCCTGAGAGTAATTAAAAAGACTAAACAAAAGAGAATTTTGTTTATTAAACAAGATGCACTGCATTGAATGACATTACCTAAACCCTTTTTTAAAAGAGGTTAATGAATATTACTATGTAAATGAGCAAGATATCTGGTTCAGTATTCTTCTGACTCTATAGAGTTTTACCACAGAAAAGGAAGTTAAAATAATGCATATTCTGTAAGAATTGGATCATTTTAAAAATAAAAAAAATACTTTTGGGTAAGAATCTATTATTCCCATTCATAACAAAAAAATTAGTTAAAATAAAAATAAGTAAATAAATAAAAAGTTGATTTTACATGGACTTAAAAAATCTATTTCATATGATGAGGCAGATATTTCAGGGGGGAAAATGTATTAATTCAAGTCAGTAAAGAGCCACTACATAAAGTTCTGTTGACAAGAATTAACATACTCACAATTTGCTTTCCTCCCTTAGAAAGACTCAGACCAGCTATTTTAATAAGTATCTTTTCTCCTAAGCAAGATAAAAAACAAGTTCCTTTGAAAACAAACCTTCATCACTCAAAGCTCACCCCTGTGTTAATCTTTAAAGTAATAATTTGTGTGAGAAAAGGTTTTTTGTGTTTTAGCATTCACTGCAACATAATCTTGGGTTCAATTCAAACCTTTTAATCATTAGCAAAAAGTTGGAAAAGGCTGACTTATAAAAGACACTGGTCTTTCTTTTACCCATGCAGAATTTAAATGAGGTCCCAAGAAAGAATATCACATATGCCATTCACTCAGGCACAAAACACCTTCCGGTGGCATACAAGATTCCCAGGACGGAGGCTGCAGATTGCTTGTGGCCTATTCTCTACTTGTAACTATTATTTTGTTGAAGTATCGCTTAGAATTCTTAAAAAGACAGTATGCTTAGGGTCTGGGGTCTTGGCGAGGCTTCCTTTTCTGCAACCCAATCTCTGCGATGATGTTACCAATACCAGCTTGACAATGCAGTACAGAATGTATGCTTTTGCTAACAAATCTTCATAACGGTTTTTATGTGGCAGATACCGTCCTAAGCATTTCATAAGCCTTACCTCATCTAATTTACACAAGCACCTTTCTATAAAGCACGTGCAATTATCCCCATTTTGGAAATGAAGAAATTGAGACTTTGGTTAAATAATTTCCCCATGATAATACACCAACGATGATACAAAATTAGAACTTGAACCCTGCTATGGAATTCATGTACCTGAGCATCATGCCCAGGAGAAGCCTATCTTAATCTTGTTGATGGTTTCCAATGGCTGCAAATGAAATTTGTGGTGCAAATTTAAATTATATCCTCTAGTAAACAAAATGATAAAAACAAAACATCACACAGAAAACAGACAAAACTGAAAACTAAGTTACCTTGGTTTCAGGTGTAATGGCTGCCTCTAGCAATTTGGTTTTGGAACAATCAACAAAAGAAATCTTTAATCCAAACTCAGCTGCCACCTGCCTGAAGTACCTGTTTGTACCTGAGGCAGAAGAGAATCAGATAAAATGGAAAGGACACTGTACTGAGAAATGTTTATTCCTTACAAGTATAAATACTTTAAAAATATAAGGAAATGACAATCACCAATAAAAATACACTTAAAAACAATTCTACTTTGGTTAAATAATTTAGCTATCTTGTATAGTAAAGAAGATAAGCTTGGATTTTAAACTAAGAGTTAAAGGGTCAAATTAAACACACTTGATTTCCAGACCAAGTGGCATGAGGTGAAGCAGATAATATTTCTGAAAACATACAATCTCTGTTCTTTAAACATAAAGTGGTGTACCCCCTGAAACATCAGTATCTTTTTAACAATTTCTTCACAGTAATCAAATTTAAAATGAATGAACCACTGTCAGTAAAATGTTTCAAATAAATTTTCAGTGTGATTATGCTTTGATAATAGAAAAAAACCTGGTTATTATTCTTTGTACTTTCTCAATCTTTTTGTTACATGGTTCTAAAAGCTGTAATGATAAATGAGGCAATATAAATCAAACTACTAGTTTATAGTTTTATAGTGAAAGAAATCATTTAACCTAGAATAATTTCATTTATAAACACTTCTCTGGATTTGATTTTTACATATACAAATTTAGAAGAAAATTGTCTACTATTGCTAGTCAAGCAAAAAAAATACTCTATGATCAAAAATATACTGAAGTTTTGATGTTATAAAGACCAGCCCTAGATAATGTAAGATTGAAAAAGAACAAAGAATTGTTAAAAAACCAACAGCAATTTTCAAGATTTTATACCTATGTGTGCCATGAGGCTCTTTGGTAATGTAATATGTAAAAAGAACCAAGGCTGATCCTCCAATCGCGAAAATCTTTTATATTTCATACATCCTAAAAAGTAAGTAATCAAGTGATAAAATAAACGCTTGGACCTCCTAAGACAAAAGCTTTGCAATAAATGCATATGAAACAACTCAGAAAATTAATAGGCAACCAACGAAATGGGAAAAGATAGTTGCAAATGACATATCAGATAAAGGGTTGATATCCAGAATCTACAAGGAACTCACCAAACTACACGCCCGGAAAACAAACAACCCAGTGAAGAAATGGGCAGAAGATATGAACAGACACTTCTCCAAAGAGGACATCCAGATGGCCACCAGACACATGAAACGATGCTCAGCATCGCTTCTCATCAGGGAAACACAAATCAAAACCACACTGAGATACCACCTCACGCCAGTCAGAGTGGCTAAAATGAGCAACTCGGAGAACTCTAGATGCTGGCGAGGATGTGGAGAAACGGGCACCCTCCTACACTGTTGGTGGGAATGTAAAGTGGTACAGCCTCTCTGGAAAACAGTGTGGAGGTTCCTAAGGAAACTAACAATAGAACTCCCCTATGACCCAGCAATAGCACTGCTAGGAATTTACCCAAGGGATACAGAAATGCTGATGCATAGAGCACATGTACCCCAGTGTTCATAGCAGCACTCTCCACAATAGCTAAAACATGGAAAGAGCCTAAGTGTCCATCAACAGATGAATGGATCAAGAAGATGTGGTTTATCTATACCATGGAATATACATGGCAATGAGAAACAATGAAATCTGGCCATGTGTAGCAACATGGATGGACCTTGAGGGTGTTATGCTGAGCGAAATAAGTCAGGCAGAGAAAGACAAATATCATATGTGTGCACGTATAGGGGGATTAGGAGGAGCTTAACAGAGGACCAAGGGGGAGAAGAAGGGCAGAAATGGTGGGGGAAAGGGGGAGAGGCAAACCATGAGAGACTCTTGAATGCTGACAAAAACTGAGGACTAGTGGATGTGGGGGGGAGGAGGGGTGGGCATGGAGGAGGGCACTTGTGGGGATGAGCACGGGTGTTATGTGGAAACTATTTTGACAATAAACTATTTGAAAAAAAAAAAGCTTCTGCACAGCAAGGGAAACAACCCAGAAAATTAATAGGCAACCAACGGAATGGGAAAAGATAGTTGCAAATGACATATCAGATAAAGGGTTGATATCCAGAATCTACAAGGAACTCACCAAACTACGCGCCCGAAAAACAAAACAACCCAGTGAAGAAATGGGCAGAAGATATGAACAGACACTTCTCCAAAGAGGACATCCAGATGGCCAACAGACCCATTAAACGATGCTCAGCATCGCTCCTCATCAGGGAAATACAAATCAAAACCACACTGAGATACCACCTCACGCCAGTCAGTGGCTAAAATGAGCAAATCAGAGAACTCTAGATGCTGGCGAGGATGTGGAGAAACGGGCACCCTCCTACACTGTTGGTGGGAATGTAAACTGGTACAGCCCCTCTGGAAAACAGTGTGGAGGTTCCTAAGGAAACCAACAATAGAACTCCCCTATGACCCAGCAATAGTACTGCTAGGAATTTACCCAAGGGATATAGGAGTGCTGATGCATAGGAGCACATGGACCCCAGTGTTCATAGCAGCACTCTCAACAATAGCCAAAACATGGAAAGAGCCTAAGTGTCCATCAACGGACGAATGGATCAAGAAGATGTGGTTTATCTATACCATGGAATACTACATGGCAATGAGAAACAGTGAAATCTGGCCATGTGTAGCAACCTGGATGGACCTTGAGGGTGTTATAGTGAGCGAAATAAGTCAGGCAGAGAAGGACAAATATCATATGTGTGCACGTATAGGAGGATTAGGAGGGACTTAACAGAGGACCAAGGGGGAGAAGAAGGGAGGAAATGGTGGGGGAAAGGCGGAGAGGCAAACCATGAGAGACTCTTGAATGCTGACAAAAACTGAGGACTGGTGGATGTGGGGGGAGGCGGGGTGGGCATGGAGGAGGGCACTTGTGGGGATGAGCACTGGGTGTTATGTGGAAACTAATTTGAGAATAAACTATTTGTAATAAAAAAAAAAAAAGCAACTAAGGCTTTACTATTTCTATAATTTCTATTCAACAAACTATCATAGGGAACAACCATAAATACAAAGCAGTTTGCAAATTTCTAAGAGGGTTAAATGATTACTAAAAGTAAGTGTCTTACTTCAAGGAACTTAACAGATTTGACTTTTTGTTAATAGGAGACAGAGAAAATAATAGTCTAGAATTTCATTTTAATTATTTGGAAGCCTGTGGAATATATATACATACATTTACAACATTTTTGCTATTGTTTTGAACACAAATTCAATCTGGCTTTAAGGGAAACCTGTCTCCTTTACCTTCCTGTCCACCACTTTAAATAACTTTCATTTATTTATTTATTTTTAAGTAACTGCATGTAAACTGTTTAGTATGGAAGTTCTTAAATTTGGATCCATGATGGACTTCAAGCGGTAAAGTCTCTTGACCCTAAACTTAAAATGATAAACACTGGATGTAGTCTTAACGTACATTTTTCAGGGGAAGGGGTCCATACTTTTTGATAGATTCTCAAAAGGTTCCCTTAAACCAAAAGCATTAAGTATGTGGCAGGGATGTAGGGGTGGGTAGAGGTAAATTCTTTGAGAATGACCTGGGTTATAGCTCATTCTCATTATAGGTAAAAATTCTAAATAACATTAGAACACTCTCTCTTTGAACACTATCTTATCTGTAGTAGAATATATGTGAAAGTTAATCAGGTCCAACATCCTTATTCTAACAGTATAAATAAAATGATTATTAAGCGATCTCTCTTATGAGCAGTTCCAGAACATAGACCCTAAATGTTTATGCTCTTCCTTTACCCGGTCTGGACCAGCATGGAGGTATCCCACACTGTTAAAAGATAATAAATAGCCAGTAAACCTGGTAACATTATTAATATAATTCAGGACCCACTTCATTGTCTTTAAATAATATCAGTTGACACAACATGAATGAGAGCTCACCTACCTCCATATACATCATCCATACAAATGATATGGTCTCCTGCTTTTAAGAGATGGGTAATAGTCACAGTGGCTGCTAAACCTGAAGCAAAGGCCAAACCTAAAATAAAAGCCAAGTTAGAGTAAGCCAAAAAGTTAAGCAAAAAATACTACAGTACTTACTTGCATTACTTTATGCACATCTCTCTGCTGTTAAGAACAGCCATTACTATTGACTCCTCCAGAAGTCCTCCGGTTAATAAAACTGCCAAATACCCCTTTCTATTTCAAGGATAAAAATATCTTTTGTATGTGTGTGTTTAATTATTTCTTTTGAGAGAGATGAGGTAGAGGGGGCGGGGGGAGACAGAGAGAGAGAGAATCACAAGCAGGTTCCACACTGTCAGCATGGAACAAGAGCCCACCTTGGGGCTCCATCCCGGAAACTGTGAGGCGATGACCTGAGCCAAAATCAAGCATTGGATGTTTAGCCAATTAAGCCACTCAGGTGCCCCAAAGATAAAATATCTTTACCATCAAAAATATACAATTCTGGGGCACTTGGGTGGCTCAGTTGGTTAGGCATCTGACTTCGGCTCAGGTCATGATCTCAGGGTTCATGAGTTCAAGCCCAGCATCAGGCTCTGTGCTGACAGCCTGGAGCCTGCTTCGGATTCTGTGTCTCCCTCTCTCTCTGCCCCTCCCCCACTCATGCTCCGTCTCTCTCTGTCTCAAAAATAAATAAACTAAGAAAAAATGGTTTGGAAAACAGACTGTTTTTTTTTTAAATGTTTTATTTATTTCTGAGAGAGACAGCGTGAGCAGGGGAGGGTAAGAGAGAGAGGAAAATACAGAATCTGAAACGGGCTTCAGGCTCTAAGCTGGCTATCAGCACAGAGCCCAAGCGGGGCTTGGACCCACAAACCGCGAGATCATGACCTGAGCCAAAGTTGGAGGCTCAACTGACTGAGCCACCCAGGCATCCCTAGAAGGTTTAGCTTTAAACCTAGTTAAAAACTACCATGTTTTCTAGATCCCAGTTAAAAAATTTGTTGGCAGAACATATATATATATGAACATATATATATATGGACATATATATGTATATATATATGTCCATATATATATATCAGCCTTTATATCTCCTATAGGAGAAATAATGTTCCCTATATAATACTAAATTATAGTACAAGTTTTAGTGTTTAAAAAGAACTCCCTTAATGCAAACGAGTGCAGCCACTCTGAAAACAGTCTGGAAGTTCCTCAAAAATCAAAATGGAACTACCTCTGCAACCCAGCAATTGCACTACTAGGTATTTATCAAAGATATAGGAGTGTTACTTCAAAGGGGCACATGCCCTCACTTGTAACTGCATGTTGACAATACCCAAAGCATGGAAAGAGCCCAAATGTTCATCGACTGATGAATGGATATAGATGTGGTGTGTGTGTGTGTATATATATATATAATATATATATATATATATAATGGAATACTACTCAGTAATCAAAAAGAATAAGATCTCACCATTTGCAACAACATGGATGTAACTAGAGTATATTATGCTAAGTGAAATAAGTCAGAGAAAAACAAACATATGACTTCACTCATGTGTGGAATTTAAGACACAAAAGAGATGAACATAAGGGAAGGGAAGCAAAAATACTATAAAAATAGAAAGAGGGGGGAAAACATAAGAGACTCTTAAATATGGAGAATAAACTGAGGGTTGCTGGGGGGTTTGTGGGTGGGGGGAGATGGGCTAAATGGGCAAAGGACATTAAAGAGGACACTTGTTGGGATGAGCACTGGGTGTTATATGCAGGGGATGAATCACTGGATTCTACTCCTGAAATTATTGCACTATCTGCTAACTTGGATGTAAATTTAAAAAATAAAAAATAATTTAAAAAAACCTTGCCTCACCTAAAACAAAAGGAAACCCCCCCAAAAAATCCCAACAACTCCTATTAAGATTCCTAACCCCTATACTCTTACAATGAGAAAACTCAGAAGACTTTTATTTTCTATTCACTATTCTGTCCTCATTTAGTACCATTTGTATAAAAAATACAGTAATTTTAACAGCAATCCACTCGTCTCATGAAAAAAAGGTTCAAGGAGTTAATCCCTAATCTCTGAGGCACATTATCAAGGGCACTTAGGTACTGCAAATGTTCCTTGGTGTTATTCTCAAGCATATCAGGTGAATGAACTAGAGTATCAGAAAGTTTATGTTCTCAGAGGCAGTGTTATAAAACTCAGTTAATATTTATCTATTTATAGTGACAGCTTCAGATATAGAGTGTACTTACATGAATACTAAATGGCAAATTCTCCCATTTTGCCTCCAATCATATTTCTTTTTACCTAATAATTACACATGCACATCATGACATCTGTGGGAACTTGGACCAAAAAATTCAATGTCTTAGTAAAATAAGAGTTTTGAACTAGCTAATCCTTACTTCTTTCCAATTCTAAATTCTGTGCCTCTATGATTTTGTCTATCCAGAGAAGAATGGGTTCTAGGCTTCACAAACTTTGTTTTTTTTCTTTTAGGCTTCACAAACTTTGAAAAGGAAATCACTTACTGTACTTGGCCCCATCTAGTGCTGCCACTGCTTTTTCCAAGCAATTCCTGGTGGGGTTTCCAGAACGACTATATTCAAAACCCTGAAGAAAAGAAGTTAGAGTTAATCCCAAGAGGTTGACGTTTAGTTATCAGTGTCCTAACACAGACACCTCCACAACTACAGGTTCATCCTACTATAATGATTTTCTGTTATTTAGTTATGACATGTCTTGTCATTAAACAGGAACTTAATATTGTGGCTGCAGCAGTGTGATTAGAATTCTGCACCTGCCACTTTTGAGCTATATGCCAATAGGTAAGTTACTTAACATTTCCTAGAGTCAAGCTCAGTACCTATACACTGGGAATAAAATACAGAAAAATAATTTGTAAAACGGTTGTGATAATAAAATTATATAATGTATAATACACTTTCTCCATGGTGACTGGCACATGCTAACTACTAGATAAGGGGTTGTTTTTATTAGTAGTAGTATTTCTATGTTAGACTCACCTTTACCCACTCAACTGGGAATATCAGGAAAAGGGAATCATCAGAGCCAACAGAGTAAACTTACTTCTAACCTATATTTCATTTTCTAAGAAATCAGTGGCACAAGTACTGTTTAAAAACCTGCAGGAAACTATCAACAGATTCTACAAATGCTCAAAGTTCAGATCTTGGCTCTCCAGGGCAACTCGAAAATCTGGAGAGTAATTCTTGGCAAAGTGGCTACACACAAAATTTTTTTTTTTAATTTGCTCTCTTTAAATGCACCACACTAGCTGTGTTCATCTAGTCATTTCATTTAATCCTTGTGCTCTGCTTTTAGGAAAGTGAAGCCAAAGATCATGGGGAACATCAGAGGCAGTATTCAAACCTAGGATGTAAACACTGCTAAAAATATAAATTTCTCCCCATGCCTCATATAGCACATAACAAAACACATTGTTTCTGATTTGGCAGCCTTGGTATTAGTGATATAACATATATATTTTCTTAAGCTCTGTTGCTTTGTCTGTTTCCTTGTTTTTGACAAACTGAGTAGGACTATTTTATAGGGCTCCGAGATATCCTGTTCCCTCCCTCCCCATCACCTCCTTGATGTGACCTGAAGCTGTACTCCCCAGACAAAAAAATGTTTGGATTCATGTGGCCATTGCCACAGAAAGGCACCCCAGGTTTCCATAATTATTCATTGCAGAGATTTAACTTTTGGGGGGTGGGAAGAAGTATATTTCAGTGGCACATTCCCACCCTCTCACCCATTCAATGGCTTTCCAAATGGAATAGGAGAAATAGGTGCTTCTCATTCAGCTCCTCAGATTGTCTTTAGCTCTCCACTGAGTTTTTAAAGGTATTAACAGGATTTTACCTGAATTTAACCACCCCTGCTGGCTCTCTGAAAATGCTTATTAGTATCTAGATAAATGGTTAACTTTGTACCAAGAACTAAAGATTGGGCAGTCACACATTCACAAAATCCTGTATCAGCAACAGACTACATGCTTGGAAAACAGGTTGTGTAACACGTTTTGATTCAAAAATACAGTAGCTAGAAGTATCCTAAACCGATTGTAGAAGTGCCCTTAGAATTCTACCTCACAGGGGCACCTCAGTGGCTCAGTGGGTGTCCAACTTCAGCTCAGGTCATGATATCCCAGTTCCTGGGTTTGAGTCCTCCATCAGGCTCTGTGCTGACAGTCCAGGGTCTGGAGCCTGCTTCTGTGTCTCCCTCTCTCTCTGCCCCTCCCTCACTCTCTCTCTCTGTCTCTCAAAAATAAATGAACTTTTAAAAAAAAGTCTTTTTAAAAAGAATTATACCTCACAAAACAAAGAGCTAAGTTTAAAACAATTTTTCTAGATTTATATAACATAATACAATACAGAGGGTTTTGAAGTGTAATCAAGGCTTTGGACCTAACAACATTTATTTATTTAATTTCCTTAAAAGCTCAGCAACTTTTAAACATTTCAAAATCTCCTCAATGTGTTACGAAAAGGGATTAACAAAAAGAGTGCTCTTTCAAAGCCTTGTAAGCCATTTATCTCTAACTCTGGGTCAGTTCCTTCAGTATAAAACATACCTGTCCTGCCCTCTGACCTCACTGTTGGGAGGATCAAATGGGAAAAGTGTGAATGTGAACACCGGGAAATACCCAACTACTGAACAATTATAAAGTACAACAAAGCTTAAAATATGTATCAACAATTTATGTGGTAAATACTATTATTAACTCCATTTACTCAGGATTAAACTGAGGCTTGGATAGGTTAAGCAACTTGCTCAAGGTCACCCAGATCAGAAGAAGTGGTGTCAGAATTCAAACTTAGCCCCTCTGACTAGGTGATTTGTGCTCTTAATCATGAAGCCTCACTGTGTAAATGATGCAATGGGTTAAATTATTACTAGTATATCTGGAGGGTAGCAGAGTGTAGCCTAATAATGCCTAAAAGCAGGGTTCTAGAGCAGAGTTGGAGTCCTAGATCCACCACTTACTAGCCATATGGCCTTAGGCGATAGTTACTTAACATTCCTAAATCTGTTTTGTCGTGAGAAAAATGAAAACCTAGTTCACACTGGGACTGTTGTGACGAATATCCCAGACCATACTTGAAATACATAGGATACACTACATGTAAGTCTGTATCTAGCCCATAGCAAGTACTCAATCATTGTTATTAATTACAATACAGCCATTGGGCATGATCTTGATTCCAGGTGAGTTATCAGATCCCGAGTTTCCTGGGGTTTTTTTTTTAGTTGACTCCCTACCGTGTCTTATAATTTCTGCTGCTAAAGGGAGTTACAAAGTTATGACCCTCAATTTCGAACTGCAAATTTCTCAAAATTACATAAATTTCAGTTCAAATCTATATGGCAAGTTGGACATACTGTTTCTTCCAGTCCTGCTTATCAAAAGAACTGTGATCACTGGTCCATCAAATACAAAGGTTTAGTGCAAGAAAGATTACAGGTGAAGTAAACATCCTTTTGGGGTGCAAACTGGCTACACACAATATTTTTTTAAAATTTGTATAAGCCATCTTATAAATTGTTTGCATGCCTTTTTATGTATAAGCCATCTCTCTTTTCCCGCCCAACCCTGGTCCCCCACCCATCCACCTCCCCAGCCAGACCCAGCTCACCGAGTGACGGCCGGGCGCCTCTTGCTTGAACGTGGTGGACAGTGAAATGGGGGGCACTACAGCATGGGAGGTCCATTGCTCGGGTTCCTGGCCCACATGGATGGCCTGCGTGGCGAAATGTTGGAAGCGAGGCTGGAAACCGTACAGGGAGGCGTCTTTTTCCTGCATCCTGAGCTGCGATGAAGGGAAAGAGAAAGAGAGCGAGGAAGATAAAACTAGAAAACTGGTGCGACTGGTCTGAAAGAGACACAAGAATAGGCGAACGAGAGCTAAGGAAACGGCGGGAGAACCACCGCGAGCGCACAAAAACCGGACTCCGCGATGCAGTGCCTGACACTTTAGTAGCCGGCTGGGAGCTTTGCGTTCACCGCAGGCGGAACCAGCCAGGCCCAATGAGCTAAGGCCCCGACGCGACCCCTGTTCCTTATTGGCCGGAAGTGGAGGCGTTGCCTGGAGCGTCGTTGGGACCGCCCTTCCCGGTGCAGACTGTGGAGTGAAGCGGGAGTCAGTGCGTCCACGTGGTGTTAGTCCCTGCGGGCGAAATTCCTGAGTCCCCGCCTGCGGGAGGCTGCCATGCTGGCTCCGGTGAGCCACCGGGGCGTCTGTGTGACCTCAGGGCTGAGGTTCGCCTGAGACGGGGAGAAAGGCTGGCTCGGTGTTGAAACCCCGTAACCTGTAAACAGGCCACACAAATAGCCTCCGCTTACTGTAGCCAGTGTCCCTGACCCCCGCCCCCAACCCCCTTTGTCCTGAGGGCGATACCTGACCTGACGCAAGCAACCAAGTGGAGAGTCTTATGAAAAACCGCGGCACAATCTGCCATATCGGCAGCTTGGATTCTCATTAACTGCGGCAGCCTGCCTTTTAAAGTACGCTGAACTCTGTGATGACCCAGTACTTGCAATGATGGAGACATGAGTGAGGGTCACAGTTCTCTTAAGTAATGGCAAAGCTGCTGTAGTGAAGATCTCTAGTCAGAAGAGATCTAGTCTAGCAGCTTAAGAGCCAAATTTGAGCTTTTTTCAAGCACCATTATCTTCATTTCAAGACCCGGAGAAACTCCCCCCGATGAAAAAGAGTGTGTGGCTTCAAAAAAAACTTATTGGAGCCTTGAAATCCATAAATAAAATAACTTCACAGTTGCACAATTGACAGCCACATCCTGGTAGGAAGAAGGAAGCAATCCCCTGTGGCGATTTACCACTCACCTGCACCTCGAGAACTACTCTCAAAGATCACTCCTTTAAAAGACGCAACAAAAATCTCCTTGTTCCCTAAACAATACAGATTTGACCTACTTACTATCGTAACTGTTTTCTAGGACTAGAGAATTTAGGAATACTTCTATCCCTGCAAAGTATTAGTGAAAGATCTGAAAACGTTATTAAACCACCAAGAAAGAGGAGATTACAGAGTAAACAGTTCTTAAAATTTTACTTGAAAGACTGAGGCAATTTGCTTTTCAAATGAACTTCAGGGACACTGAGCCATTAAACACTAGAGGAGCAGTGTGAGAGGGCCTGCAAGCTGTTAGAGGCCTAGCACAATGTGCATGCCTGGGAGAACAAAATAGATGGACTCCAAAACACTGATAGATATTAATATCTACTTAATTAATATTTTCTATTTAAAATATAACATGTCATCTCAAGAGATATATGCACGTATGCATAAGTATGTTTTTGTGTGATATGCTTAGGGACCATGAGGGTCTAAAAGAGTCCTCATTAGTTTACCCCCTAATATTTGTGAGCAAAACCTGAGTTGTATAAATATGGATATTTTAGGGGCGCCTGGGTGGCTTAGTCGGTTAAGCGTCCGACTTTCGCTTGGGTCATGATCTCGCGGTTCGTGGGTTCGAGCCCCGCGTCGGGCTCTGTGCTGACTGCCAGCTCAGAGCCTGGAGCCTGTTTCGGAGTCTGTGATTCCCTCTCTCTCTGACCCTCCCCTGCTCACGCTGTCTCTCTCTCTCTCCTAGAAATAAATAAAACATTAAAAAAAAATTTTAAAAAAAATATGGATATTTTATTTAGTGTTACTGTAATAAGGAATTCTTTAAAGGTAGCACCAATATAAATGTTCTATGTTATGCCTTCTTTTACTCTTATAAACTGAGGAGACAGGGCGCCTGAGTAGCTCGGTCAGTTAAGCGTCCAACGTTGGCTCAAGCCATGATCTTGAAGGTTTATGAGTTCTAGACCCACAACTTGGAGCCCGGCATCTGGCTCTGTGCTGACAGCTCAGAGCCTGGAGCCTGCTTCGGATTCTGTGTCTCCCTCTCTCTGCCCCTCTCTTACTTGAGCTCTGTCTGTCTGTCTCTCTCAAAAATAAGAAAATATTTAAAAAAGCATTAAAAAATAAAATTAAAAAATTTTTTAAATAAATAAATTGAGGAGACTTTCTTAGATGACAGTTTAGTATTCTGTTTCCAGGATTCCTATGACTCAGCAATTTTACTTGTAGGAATTTATCTTCCATACATGTTCCTACATGTGTGCAAAAATGACCAGGGTGTTTTCTTTATACCTGTTTTTTGCCATTTTTAATATCAAAAGAATAGAAAGCAGCTTAGTTATCCAACCATAAGAGACCTGTCAGTTATGACATAGTTCTGTGATAGCTACAGTGTGGCCGAGAAGCAAGAGGAGATGAGAGGAGCTGGTATGTCGTGATCTCTAGTTTCTGAGACAGCAAAGCAAAATATGTTTTTGCCACTTTTGTCAAAAGAGTGCATAACATGTTGCATTATTTTTAGACAGATAAATATGATTTAAAGTGTATAAAAATCATTCTAGTGGTAGAGAACATGGATCTGTAGTAGAAAGTGAACTTTCTTTACTTTCTATTTGCTTTTGTGTTCGAGTTTTATGCCATGGCACATTTTACCTTTTCAACAATAATGATAACAAAAGTCCTAATTTTGAAATTGTAGTTAAGCAAGTTATTTAGCAAAAAAGTTTTTAAATAAATAAAAGATAGCTGCTCTATAGTAAATGCTACATAGTTTGGGGTGTGTCCTAATGTTTCATGTAAATTAGCTCGTAAACAACAAAATAGCATCATAATACCTACTGAAATACTTTACATTTCTCCTGAGACTGAGATCCAGCATGGGCATATATTTTAGAGGAAATGGGAGACCTCTCATATTTTACATGTCTTTACTCTTTAGTCCTTTTATGTAAGTTCATTATTACTTTTATAATATACACTCTGTAAAAACTATGAAAATGTCACTGTACTTCTTGCATATACACAAAAGACCTCAACTACTCTCATTAAAGGCAGGCTGTGGATAAAATATTGTGACTGAATAGTAAAAACAGCACAGTAAGGACCCCAGAGGGACGTTCACATACTATGTTATTATTGTCAGTTTACATATGGGAAATGATTAGATCTGTTTTGTTTGACCTGAAAGGAAAAAAAGTTTTGCTCTTCCTTAGGCTTTTGCCAATGAAATCATTAGAAGGGAATTTGGGGCACAGGGAGAAATCCTGAGGAACACTGCATAGGTCCTTAAATTTGTAGGTTTGTACATCACTGCCCTGGGCCAAAGTCCTCCAGGTGATATCTACTTTCACTTGCTGGTGAGAACAACTTTTAGAAATAATATCAAAAAGAAGCAGTGTGGTTTTGATATGACATAATTGAAAGTGACATAGCTTGAGAATGAAAATTTTTATACTGTTGATGGGATTACTAAATGTAATATCAAGAGAGACATTGGACAGTGAGTTACTAACGCAGTTGCTGTGTTTGAATGATGAGATGAAGAAAATAGAAGGGACATTCTCATGCTAACTTTTACAGTATGTATCTAATCTGAGAATAGAACAGAATTTAATTGGGATAAGAAATAAAAACCAGAAATCATTAGAATGCATTCAACAATGATATAAAAGTTTCCAAAAATGACTAAAAACATAATGAAGTACCAGTTCAGTCACTTTTGATTAACAGTATAGCAGCCGAATTTTGGAGTCAGAATGCTCCTTTTGAAACTCAACCCTAGCACCTGCTATCTCTGTGACCTTGTGGAGTCAATTTACTTAACCTCTGTAAGCCACAGTTTCCTCCTCTGTAAAATGAGGAAAATAGTAATACTTGACAGTTCTCAAAAAAAGAAAATTCCTTAGAAGCTCACATCGGGGAAGAGAGAGTAAGGGGCAAGTAGACTGAGCAAATGGCACCTAGGTCAGAAAGCCACTTTTTAATTTTTTTGATATTTCAATATCTTTGCAAAGGGATACTATTCTTAGGCCATGTGGTCCAATGGAGAAAGAGGGTGAGTTCTTTTTGCACAGCTCATAAACCACCACAGAGATAAAATATAAGACATAAGTTAAGGCGACTTGAACTATCGAGACATGCAGAAGTCTTGAATAAGACTGGTTATAAAGCAATTGAAAAGCTCTTGACTTTTGTGCTGACAGTTTTATATCATAGAGAAAACATTTAAAAAGAAGTAATTCCTCATGTTTCAAGACCGTCTATCTGGGCTACTGCAGAGCAGTTAACCTTCCTGGTAGCCAGAGGCACATCCCCATGTATTTCCACCCACTCCAGGTGAGAACCATGGCCCTAGGAACTAAAAGACTGCTCTGAAGTTAGTCTTTCCAACAAGCAGAATGGATTGGGAATGGACATATATGGAGAACTGTGCCCCTAGGAATATCTGTACAAAACAAATGGTTCTGTGGCCAAAAGCATTTGGAAAACACCACGTAATTAGCCGGCTTTAGGTTCCTACTGCCCGCTATTGGCATGACAAATGGTCAGAGAAGCCGTAGAGCAGGAAATCAAATATAAAACCTTTCAAAAGGGAAAACTCTTTTCTCCATATACTTCTTAATATGGTCTCTTCCTATGGCCCCTTTCCTGTTTCTGCTGTAACTGTGTTCTGTTATCAGTTTATTTTTTTAATGTTTTATTTATTTCTGAGAGAGAGGGGGGAGAGAGAGAGAGAGAGAGAGAGAGAGAGAGAGAGAGAGCAGGAAAGGGTTAGAGAGAGACGGAGATACAGAATCTGAAATAGGCTCCAGGCTCTGAGCTAGCTGTCAGCACAGAGCCCAATGCAGGGCTCGAACCCACCAACTGTGAGATCATGACCTGAGCCGAAGTCGGACGCTCAACTGACTGAGCTACCTAGGCACCCCACAGTCAACAATTTAAAATAAGTTTCTCTGCACAGGTTTTAAAATACTAAAGAAAAGGTATAAAATAATTTTAGTGTAAGAGAAGATAGATCAAGGGGCATCTCGGTGGCTCAGTTGGTTAAGCATCCGATTTCAGCTCAGGACATGATCTCACAGTTTGTGGGTTCCAGCCCTATGTCAGGTTCTGGCTGACAGCTAGAGCCTGGAGCCTGCTTCAGATTCTGTGGCACCTTCTCTCTCTGCCTGTCCCCCGCCTATGCTCCATCTGTCTCTATCTCTCTCCCTCAACAATAAACATTAAAAATATTTTTTTTAAAAGAAGATAAGTCAAAATAGTAGAGGAACTCCAACTCTTACACTATTTTTTTAATGCAAAAGGAATGGCAATATGGAGCTTCTCTACTCTGATCCTTTAAACCAATCACAAATTCCTCTGGATGTCCACAACTGATTAGTTGATTTTCTGGATGGTCACTATAGCTACGGTAGGCTTTCACCACTCTTTTTCAAACCCCTACCCCAAGACTCTCTCCTTTCTTCTACTTACTTTCAAAAGTAGGTGTGAACTCACTTTAATTTCCCTTCTGTCCCCCAACTTTTACCACCCCTTTATTGTATTCGTCTTATCTGAATGTCACACTCTTAGAATAATAATAGTTATAACAACTACCTTTGGTTGAATGCCTACTTATTCTAAGGGCTCTACATAAATAAGGTTGACCTTTGAACAATGCAAGTGTTAGGGTGGCTGATACTCCCCACTCTATGCTGTCAGAAATTTGCATATAATGCTTGACTGCGCCCAAACTGAACTACTAATAGCCTACTGCTGACTAGAAGCCTTACTGATAACATAAACAGTCAATTAACACGTATTTTATACATCATATGGACTATATACTGTATTCCTACAATAAAGTAAGCTAGAGAAAAGAAAATGTTATCAAGAAAACCGTAGAAGAAGACAAGATGCATTTACGTTACTGTAGCATACAAAAGGGGCATCTGGGTGGCTCCATTGATTGGTTAAGTGTCTGACTTTGGCTCAGATAATGATCTCACGGTTGGTGAGTTCAGGCACCACTTTGGGCTCTGTGCTGTCATTGTAGAGCCTGCTTGGGATTCTTTCTCTCTCTCTCTCTGTCTCTCACTCCCTTTCTTTCTGCCCCTTCCATGTGAGCACTCTCTCTCCCTCTTAAAAATAAGTAAGCTTAAAAAAAAGCCACATATAATTAGACCCATGCAGTTCATGGACGTGTTGTTCAAGGGTCAGCTATACTTTCTAATCCTTAGAACAGTTTCAGAGGCTAGAAATCACCTCAATTTTATAAATGACTGAACTGAAGTTCAAAGAGGTTACATAACTTGCTTTAATCAGTCAGGGAATGAAGACTCTAGACTCCAGATCCTATCCTTAACCTTCTTCTCCTACATTTTTATTATATCCTTCCATCTAATTCCTTACCCTCAGAAGGCAACCATGTTCAAAAGCTCCTCCTGAATCTTTTCATCTTTCTCTAGCAACAACCCTCATTCCCTTAATCTTTTATAATCAATGCATCTTTTAAATGTATCCTCAGTTTTTTGTGCCCATTGCAGTATCTTTGATCAGGTACTACTGTGTCTTCAGTCCGTTCCCTTTTCAGTTGACCTTGCACATTATGGGCAGAATCATTTTTCTAAATGATTGTGTCAGCACTCTCGAATCCCTCCTCTTAAGAAAGGACTTTGTGGGGCGCCTGGGTGGCGAGTCATTTAAGTGTCTGACTCTTGATTTTTAGTTAGGTCATGATCTCACAGTTTGTGAGATCAAGCTCTTTATTGAGCTCCACACCAATGGTTGAGAGCCTGCTTGGGATTCTCTCTCTCCCTCTCTCCTTCTCTCTGCCCCTCCACTGCTCACACACACTCTCTCTAAATAAACCTAAAAGAAGAGAAAGGACTTTATCCTTAGAGCTATATATGCATGTGTGGCAACTACCAACATTAACCTATATTCATTCTTCATTAACTTATTCACTCAATAAACAACGATTCAAAGCCAATTATGTGCCATCACAATGCTTTGTCTTGTCTCAAGTCTTTTACCTGTCACCTGGACTATCCAGAATGCCTCCATTCAACCAGAAAGAACATCAAAATTTAAGGTACAAAACTTCCTGGACTGCTCTGCTTAGAAAAATGTAAACTCCTCTATGTGGTGTCCCAAACCCTTGGTTATCTTGCCTGTCTTGTTGGGGGATGTCACTGAAAAGACACAGCTGCCAGTTGAGCTGTGTGTTGGATCCCAGCACTTGCAAGCTCCTTACTCCCTGCCCTGTTCTTGGAATGTGGGTTCTGCTTGTCCTTCCCACCCCCAGAGCCTGCTCCAAGGACATAGCCTTGAGCTAGAGATGTGGTGCTGAGAACATCTACACCGTATATGTGACTAAACCCAGTTAAGGCCTCTATAAACTTTTAAAGATTTGGTGGGTGGGTACAGGGACCAATTCGTCTTGCTGCCGCCCGAGACAAGCGTCATATGTAAGTTCCCTTTGCTTATTAAAATGGCTAACCACCAACCTCTAGTGGCCTGCCTCTTTCTTTGGATCTCTCCCTGTCCCCTGATTATAGGGGCCACTTTCAGATTACACCAGAGAAGCTTCTTAGAGGGTTGCAAACTAACACATCCCTACTCCTCTCCGGCCATACCAAGCTACATGTATTTGAATATGCAATGTCCTTTCAAGATTATGAGTCCTGGGACTTTTTCCCCCTTTGTAACCAGGTGAACTAACTCATATATACCTCAGGTCAAGGTTTTCCTTTTCTGGCAAAATTTATCTGCACTGCTATTGCTGGAGTTAGTTTCCTTCCCACAGACATGGGTTCCATAACAGTTCTTACTGTTTTTAATTGAAATTTCTTATCTAAATGTCTTTTGCTAAATTATAAATTCATGGAAAGGAAGGCAACAATATTTTATCTTAGTATCACCAGCACCTTCGTCTGTTTCTGGCATACAGAAAATGCTCAATAAACATTTATTAAATGATGGAATAAACACTAGACAATTGAGGGAATACCAGCACTTAGTCTCTGTCCACAAAAAGTCTAAAAAATAAATAGTGGATGCACATCAGTATTGCCACACTATTTAGTGTGTCATTTACTTGTTTTAAATAAAACTAACTTCTTTATAAAGGAAATTTGTTCCCAAGTGAATTATAAATAGCTGATTTTAAGACATCTTTAGATATGTCCATAGACCTTCTGTTGTCTGCAATTTTTCTAAAGTACAAATCTGACCATAGAAAGAAATGAATGTGAAAATACAGGGATAGTTATTAAGAAGCAAGGGAAAATGGGAGAAGAGGAAAAGTAAGCTAGCAGATTTAACTGTTCTTCTGATAGTTGCAGTTCAAGAAAAAAGAGGAGAAAAGCTAAGCATAATATCTGCTGCTGCTCTCAAATCTCTGTCATCAGATTATCACTCATATACTTTGTCTTCTACATGATTGTTTTATCTAATCCTCAACAAAACAAATTATTCAGCCTTAAAGACCATTGGGTAATTTTATTCAATTATATTGGAGCACTGTTGAATTCCTCATACCATAATTTTTATACCAAATAGGCTTGAAAGTCATGTTCTCCCACTTATAAATCCATGGTTATTTATTTAAAAATTCCTTTTACCTCTGCAGACAATTTTTCATGACAAGATATATCCCCTGAGATATTTATTCCATAAGCAGAAATTCTAAGTCCATTTCTTTGTGCTACATGTTCGCTTATTAACAGAAACTTAAGCAAAAGATAGAGTCACAACTATCAGGGTTGATAATATCACCATCCAGTCATTCTTTGAACATTATTCCTTGAATTCCAACTATGTGCCAAGTGCTGTGCAAGATGCTGGTTACATCAACAGATACAGTGATAAACAAAATACATGTAGTTCCCAACCTAAAAGAACTCACAGAAGAGTGGGAACATTAGACCAAACAAATAACCTTAACACATAGGAAGCCAAATTCTTAAGACACTCTTATCTGTTATGTCATCATCCAACTGATATTACACATGATCCTTCCATTTTAACCATTAAAGACACAAGTGTTCCACTACCTTTCACCACTGTCTCTCTGCTGCATTACTGTCTTGGTCTCCCTTTGCCAGCTTACACTCCATGCAACACAGCAGCCTGAGTGATCATTTCACTGTCTAAGTCAAAACATGTCCTCCTCCTTAATGCTTTTACTCTTAACACTCAGAGTAAAAGCCAAAGTTCTTGAATTGTCCTACAAGACCTTAAGTTGCTCTCATCTCCTACTCTTCTGCCCTCTATTCACAGTGGTCTTCTTGTTGTTCCTGGAACAAGCCAGAACACTCCTGCCTTACGGCCTTTGCACCATCTATTCCCTCATTCTGTATGCCAGGAAGACCCTTCCTCTAAATAGTCCATGGATGATTCTCTATCGTCTTCAGGTCTTTGCTCAAATTCTACCTCCTCCTCAGTAAGATTACCCTGACCACACTATTTATTATTAAATTTTTTTTTAACATTTATTTATTCTTGAGAGGCAAAGAGAGGCAGAGCATGACTGGGGAGGAGCAGAGAGAGAAGAAGCGCAGAATCTGAAGCTGTCAGCACAGAGTCCTGATGCAGGGCTCAAACCCATGAACTGTGAGATCATGACCTGAGCCAAAGTCGGATGCTTAATCAACTGAGCCACCCATGGGGCCCCTGACCACTCTATTTAAAATATCACCCCCCCCCCAAAAAAAAACATTTAAAGGGGCACCTGGGTGGCTTAGTCGGTTAAGCGTCCGACTTTTGCTTAGGTCATGATCTCGCGGTTCGTGGGTTCGAGCCCCGCGTCGGGCTCTGTGCTGACTGCCAGCTCAGAGCCTGGAGCCTGTTTCAGTCTGTGACTCCCTCTCTCTCTGACCCTCCCCTGCTCACGCTGTCTCTCTCTCTCCTAAAAATTAAAAAAAATAAATAAAAATAGAAAATAAAATCTCACCCGTTTTCTCCCCAAACTCTGATCTCTCTTATTTTGCCCTAAGTTTACCATAGCATTTGTTGGCTTCTAGCAGACTATATAAACTCCTTATTTATTATGTTTATTAGATATTATATTTCTCCTCACTAGAATTAAAGTCTTTGGGACAATACTTTTTATCTTGTTTACTCACATATATTAGCACCTAGAACAGTGTCTGGTAGATAGTAGGTATGCTATAACTGTTTATTGAATAAATAAACATAGAAAAACTCTTATATTCCAGTTGGAAAAAAGGCAGGCTAGTTTTTACTTGCATATTGATTCAGCCAAATTTATTAAGCATAGGTCCTGATTTAGACACTCAAAGTAGAAGGTGAAGAGGAATAGAACCATGAATATTTCCATACAAATATTCATATACAAACTAGTGGGAGAAACACATAATTTCATTTTGTCAGGCTTTTTTTTTTTAATTAATTAATTAATTAATTAATTAATTTCTAGGAGAGAGAGAGAGACAGCATGAGCAGGGGAGGGTCAGAGAGAGAGGGAGTCACGGACTGAAACAGGCTCCAGGCTCTGAGCTGGCCGTCAGCACAGAGCCAGACGCGGGGCTCGAACCCACAAACCGCGAGATCATGACCCAAGCGAAAGTCGGACGCTTAACCGACTACGCCACCCAGGCGCCCCTCATTTTGTCAGGTTTAATGTCATAATAGAGGATACCATAGGAACACAGAAATCAGAGTAGCTAAGTTTTGGAGATGCTCATAGTATGCAGAGAGATAATTTCTGCTCATAATAATTGCACTCATTGTATGACTATTTGTGGGAGGTGGTAGGAATCTTGCTCTGAGGAGGTGTGATGTATAAAATAGTAGTTGAGTTATTGAGGCCTAGAATTAACATGCTTGAATTACAATTCTAGTTCTACTCCATGAGAGTTCTGTGATGTTGGGAATATTACTGACTATCTCCAAGTATAAACCACCTGCACTGTTATTACTTATCTTGACACAATAGATGCTGTAACAAACATTCTTACATATCAATTTAAAATAAAGAACCCACTGAGGCAATAGATTTGCTTTATCTTTATGCACAAATGGAAAAGAATAAATTCCAAGGCTCTACTGTCTAAAAAACCATGCTGATCAATCAATTTCCTTTAGAAATCAGAGATGTTCATCTGAATACTATTACTGGAGACAACTAGTTAACAAGTGAAACAGGCAATACCATAAGCAAAGCTCTTTAGAGAATAAAGGATACATTTCCTTTATAAAGTAATAATCTTTGAAGCTTATGTATATTAACTTATTTTCCTGCTACTAACAAAAAGGTATTTTTAAAGTAACAGAAAAGTGAATAGAATGGTTGTAAGTATAAATTTTCTATTGTATCTTTATATTAGGCAAAGACAGGTACTCTTGAAATGTTCTTAAGTTGATACAGGCAGTGAATTAACTTCACTGTTCAGAATTCTGTCTGCTCTCTGCAGCCTCAGAAAGAACAACTTCCTCTTCTTTACCTCTATAAATTCCTTTCACTTATGGCATCACTAGGATGCCTTGCAATTTTAAAGGCTAAGTATAGAGATTACTTTTGTTGGCACTGAGTAAAAAAGAAAGAAAACATAAAGAAAACTAAAATCTCTTTAAAATTGCAAAATGTGGGGCGCCTGGGTGGCTTAGTCGGTTAAGCGTCCGACTTTCGCTTTGGTCATGATCTCGCGGTTCGTGGGTTCGAGCCCCGCGTCGGGCTCTGTGCTGACTGCCAGCTCAGAGCCTGGAGCCTATTTCAGAGTCTGTATCTCCTTCTCTCTCTCACACTCCCCTGCTCATGCTGTCTGTCTCTCTCTCTCTCCTAGAAATAAATAAAAATATTAAAAATAAAATAAAATAAAATTGCAAAATGTATGCCTTTTAACAATTGGAGTATGTGGCATGGAGCCTTCTGCTCTTTCATTTGGTTTTGGGGGATATTAAATGAATTGATAGAGGTAAAGTTTTTCTTTTTTGATTTTTATTTATTTATTTTATTAGAGAGAAAGAGAAAGTGCAAATGGGAAAGGGACAGAGAGAGAGAAAGAGAGAATCTTAAGCCTCACATGGGGCTAGAGCCTACAACCTGGGGTTGTAACCTGAGCCAAAATCAAGAGTTGGCTGCTCAGCTGACAGAGCCACCCAGGTGCCCCCCAAGTAAAGTTTTTAGAACAGTAACTAGTACACAGTAAATGCTCAATAAATGTTATCTGTTATAATCACGCATAGTCTGTTTGCCAAAAAATGTACTCCCAAAGAGGTAGAAATGCTAACAAGCCCATTAAAAGTGTTGTGAAGAAATCTCATGTGTTGATTCACTCTGATTTTTTGAAACCAAATCAGAACAAAAATATTTTCTGAGTACATACTACGTACAGGGCACTATACTTTGCCCTATGTTTATAAGTTATTATCAGTTTCATATTTGATTCCTAATTTCTCCACGGATCCTTAGGGAGATGTCCTAGAAATCTTAACATGCTAGAAAAGCAGTTATAATATGACAAAACAAAAACTACAATAATAATTACATGCATGTTTAAAAAATAATTAGCTCCCAGTCTGCCTGGGTGGCTCAGTTGGTTAAGTGTCCAAGTTCGGCTCAGGTCATGATCTCACAGCTTGTGGGTTCAAGCCCTGTGTCGGGCTCTGTGCTGACAGCTCAGAGCCTGGAGCCTGCTTCAGATTCTGTGTCTCTCACTCTCTCTGCCCCTCCCCTTTCATGCTCTGTCTCTTTCTGTATCAAAAATAAATAAACATTAAAAAAAATTTTTTTTAATTAGCTCCCAAAGTATTTTACCTTCCCCTTTTCCCATGCACCTTTTGCCCTTCTCTTCTGAATTTCAGTGAATTTCTACAAGAAAGTTTGATAATCAAATTAAAATATATGATTTCATTAAAATATCTGACATCTGGAAATTTTTGATTACTTGTATGAAAAGGAATTTAAAAATTAAAAGAATAGGGGCACCTAGTGGACCCAATCAGTAAATACAGCATGCAGCTCTTATCTTGGGGGTGTGAGTTCAAGCCCCACATTGGTAATAGAGTTTACTTAAATAAAATAAAATAAAATAAAATAAAATAAAATAAAATAAAATAAAATAAAGAGTAGGATCTCTTGGAGGCGTGCCTGGGTGGCTCAGTCAGTTAAGTGACCAACTTTGGCTCAGGTCATGATCTCTCCACAGTTTGTGAGTTCAAGACCCATGTCGGGCTCTTTGCTGACTGCTCTAAGCCTGGAGCCTGCTTCAGATTCTGTGTTTCCCCCTCTCTCTACCCCTCCCCCACTTGCACTAAGTGTCTCTGTCTCGCTCAAAAATAAACATTAAAAATAAATAAATAAATAAATAAATAAAAGAGTAGGATGTTGGAAATCTGTTACCCTGAAGGAGCTTTCATGACCTCTACGTGTAATTCCATCCTTATGCTTCTTCTTTGCCAAATGATAACATAGGGCCTATGGGAAGCTTGAAACAAATAGGAATCAACATCAGCCTCCTAGTGGGAGTGGGAGTGGGAGTGCCTGGTCCATATGACCTTCCTGTGGCTGGGAGAGTATGGGGAGATAAGGGCACAGAGAGGCAGAAAGCCTCATGAGGGACTGGCAGATAACCACCAGCTCCTGCGGGGAAAAATAGAATTACCTTCATTCATCACAGTGCTATATCTCAGCTACCATTACAACCAGACCTAAAACTCAAAGCTGAAAAGGACCATTCATTCAAGGGACTATGATATGTCACTTTCCCCCAGAAACAGTCTCAGCAACTCTAAGATTCATGCATAGAGGGGTTATTAACGAAGATTCTAGGGAACAACAGTTGTGATGGGTAAAGTAAAGAGAACTATGCATAAGGAAAAGTTGAACAGCTGTGCCGTTGCAACAGAGGCTCCAACAGTAACTATGGGATACTCAGTACCGGGAATAGTCCTTCAGCATTGTCCTGCCTTGAGGCAAGGGGGCTGGACTTTCCCCCTCATGCACCAGTCACTAGATACAGACTATCCCCAGGGAGGGGTACATTGTTGGGTGAGGTGGCTCTCTTCAGCTAAGGGCAATTCCTAGAGATATTCAGTAGTGAGTCATCGGTCACCGACATTCAAAGCAGCTGGGAGAATGAATGTGTCCTGTAGGGAGATCTGAGTGGCATGCATGGCATCCACCCAACTTTAGCCTGGGAGTTAAAGAGAGTGAGATTAATCTGGTCAAATAAGATAAACATGCAGTGAAAGAGAACTGATGCTATGTTTAGTTCTCTCTTGGCTGTCAAATGTACTCGGTCTTGGTAGTCGCCCAAATGCTTACTCTCTTGTGGGGATCTTTCATGACCACCTCTAACACACATCATTAAGGACGGTCCCTGATGAGCTCCTGATAGAGATCCTCTGGTTGCCACTTGTAACTTCTCAGCTAATGGTTTCTGGTGATACACCTGCCACATAGACTCTCTCTCATACCTTCAGATAGATTTCTCGGGTGGTTTTCTTACTATAATTATTTTCGGTGAGGACCACACTATGCTCTGAGAAATAATTACCTTTGCCCATCTATGGCATGATTGCAATACTTCTACATCCCTACCACCCAAGAGGAACTGGAAGTAGCAAGTGAATGGGAAACAAGTGCAGGGCCCAGAGGAACTATGGTAAAGACCAACCTTGCTACCTCCCTACCTTCTCAGTTCCAAACCTGAGTCAGGCATGAGCTTGGGATAAACAGGAGGTTATTTATTAATTGAATGAAAATGGCACAATAATCTGGCCTTATTGTATCTGACTGAGATTTCATGGACATGGGAGTGAGGGGCAGAAAACCATTCGACATAATGGGTTTAAAAGTACAGAGATGAGAATAATATTGCTTCTGTTTGCACTCTATTAATTCTAGTTCATTCAATTAATTGCTTTCATGATGGCATCAAAATGGTATTATAATAGGAGTAAAAGGAGCAGTGAACAGAAGTGAAAATAGAAAACTAGATCCCTGGTAAAACGGTGGCTCATTTAGTAGATTTTCCTGGGATACAATCTAGGAAACTGCAAAGACAGGCTTGGAGTTAGAGAGCTCTCCACTGCTAGCCTTGAAACTCAGAAACAAAAAGAATGTATTTGATTCTATAAAAAAAATTTTTGATTTTGATAAAAGAGTATGACAAAAGAAACCCCAATAGGCAAACAAAGGGCTTGGAAATACTGATGACAGAGGCTTAGTTATCTATAGTCCACAAAGAGGTCTTACAAATTGATTTTTTTTTTTTGAGGAAAAAAATTTCTGTCCTCTAAAAAAAGTGTAAAAAGTTAAGATAATGAATCTGCAAGTTTTGGAAGAACAAATCCTAAAGACCAACAAGTACGTGAAAAGATGTTCAAATTCACTAATGGTCAGGAAATTTAGAGTTGCAGTGACAACAAATATCATTCTATACTTATCAACCTGTCAAAAACTGACAAGAGATAACTTCTGAGGATACTGGCTACTTATTTTATTGAAGCACTACTCTATATAGCTTGTATGAATTGGCTCATGTAATCCTACAACCCTATGATGAAGGTTGACAACTTAGCCACAGAGAATTGGAAGAAATTGACATTGTTTAGCCAGGTAGTAAATAGCAGAGCAAAGGCTCACACTTTAGCAGCTAACCCCAGTATGAACCCTGGCTCCCACTCTACTATTTTATCTCTCTGGAGTGTGAGAAAGTGCACCCCACACATTACTGATGATATGATGACAGCCTTTTTGGAAAACAATCTGACAACATCTATTTATATATATGTACATATATATAAAATATGTATGTAATATATATATATATATATATATGGCTATTGAACCTATAATCCCATACCTTGGAATCTAGCCCATATAAATAAAACAATCAGCACAGACAAATAAATGTATAAAAAATGGGGAATGATGAATTAGATGATGAGATATCCAGAGAAAAGAATACTCTGATCACAACAAAAAAGAATGAAGTAGACTAAATGAACTAAAAATTTTCTTTAAGGTATTATTGAATGAAAAAAAGGAAGATGAAAATAATTGTACATGTAATATAATCCCACGCTTATAAAATTGACCAACAAAACTTTATATAAATGTGTATATGATAGAAGTACAGAAGCCTGGATAAAAATAAAGAACTAAAGAAAAGTATAAATAGTTATTATAAAATAATGGTTAGGAGCTTCAATTTAGAGTCAAATTTTACAGATTCAGACATGAAATGCACACTTAATGACTATGCTGCTTTAGACAAGTCACTTAATCTCTTTGTTCCTTAATTTCTTTTATCTACAAAATGGAGATGATTCCAGTATAGACATCATACAATTGTTAAGATGAGTAAACCAGTTACTATAGATAAAGTAAACAGATGGTGCCCAGCACATAGTGAGTTCTCATTAGAGGTTATTTATCATTACCATCATCATCATCATCATCATCATTATCATCATTGAGAAATGGGAGAAGACAAGTGAAAAGGGATTTTTAAGTTAACTGAAAAAAGTATTGTACAATTATGTCCAAATATGCACACATATTTTTAATAGACTTTATTTTTTAGAGCAGTTTTAGGTTTACAGCAAAACTGAGTTGAAGTTACAGAGATTTCCATATACCACCTGTCCTCCCTTATGCATAACTTCACCCATTAACATCCCTCACAAGAGTGTTACATTTTTACATTTGATGAACCTGCACTGACACATTATAATCAACCAAATTTCACAGTTTACATTAAGGTTCACTCTTGGTATTGTACATATTTTGGGCTTGGACAAATGTATAAGATGTATATTCATGGTAGTATCATACAGTAGTTTTGCTTCCCTGAAGATACTCTGTGCTTCACCCGTTCATCTGTCCCTTCCCCCCAGCCCCTGGCAACTACTGATCTTTTTACTGCCACCATAGCTTTTGCCTTTTTTCAGAATGTCATATAGTTGGAATTATACAACGTTTAGCCTTTTCCAACTGATTTCTTTTATTTAGTAATAGGCATTTTAAGTTTCTATCATGTCTTTTCATGGCTTGATACCTCATTTCATTTTAGCACTAAATAATATTGCACTGTCTGTATGTCCACAGTTTATCCGTTCACCTACTGAAGGACATCATGGGTGCTTTCAGGTTTTGGCATTATTAATAAAACTGCTATAAATATCCACATACAAATTTTTTATGTTAACATAAGATTACAACTTCTTTAGATAAATACCAAGGGCAGAGATTGCAGGATTTTATAGTATGTTTCTTTTTATTTCTTTTTATTTTTTTAATGTTTGTTTATTTTTGAGAGAGAGAGTTACAGAGCATGAGCAGTGTAGGGGCAGAGACAGAGGGAGACAGAACTGGAAGCAGAATCCAGGCTCTGGGTTGTCTGCACAGAGCCCATGCAGGGCTTGAACTCACAAACTGTGAGATCATGACCTGAGCTGAAGTCAGAGGCTTAACTGACTCAGCCACTCAGGCACCCTGAGTGTGTTTCTTTTTGTAAGACACTGTCAAACTGTTTTCCAAAGTGACTGTATCATTTTACATTCCTACAAGCAGTGCTTGAAAATCTCTGTTACTTCAAATTCTTATCAGCATTTGGTGGGGTCAATGTTCTGGATTTTGGCCATTCTAATAGGTATGTAGAGGTCTCTCCTTTTAATTTGCAATTTTCTGATAACATATGATGTGCATCTTTTTATACACTTATCTGTGATCTGTGTATCTCTTTTGGTGAAATGTCTCTTGAGATCTTGGCCTATTTTTATATTAGATTATTTGTCTTGTTTTGAGTTTTAAGAGTTCTTTGCATATTTTGGCTAACAGTCCTTTATCAAGCATGTTTTGCAAATATTTTCTCTAAGTTTGAGGTTTGTCTTCTCATTGACATTGTCTTTCACAGAACAAAAGTTTTACATTTTAGTAAAGTCCAGATTATCAATTATTTCTTTCGTGGATTCTGCCTTTCTTACAGCAACTAAATAGTTATTGTCATACCCAGGATCATCTAGGTTTTCCTTTATGTTATTTTCTAGGAGTTTTGTAGTTCTTGTTTTTTATGTTTAGGTCTATGATTTATTCTGAGTTATTGTTTGTAAAGTGTATAAGATTTGTGTCTAGACTTTTTTTTTTTTTTTGCATGTGGATGTTGGGTTGCTCCTGAACTATTTGTTGAAAAGATTATCTTTGCTTCATTGTATTGCCTTTAGTCCTTTGTTAAAGATAAGTTGGCTACATTGATGGGAGTCTATTTATGGGCTCTCTATTCTGTTCCATTAGTCTATTTGTTTATCTTTTAGTCAATACCACACTGTTGTCATTACTGTAGCATTGTAGTAAGTCTTGAAGTCAGGTAGTGTCAGTCCTTCAACTTTACTCTTCTCCTTCAAAAATGTCTTATATGTTCTGGGTCTTTGCCTCTTTATATAAAATTTAAAATCAATTCATCAATATCCACAAAATAACTTACTGGAATTTTGATTGAGACTGTATTAAATCTATAGACCAAGAAGAGAGGAATTTGTATCTTAACAATATTGAGTCTTCCTATTCATTAACATGGGATCACTCCATTTATCTCATTGTTCTTTCATATCTTTCATCAGAGTTTTATAGTTTTCCTTATATAGATCTTGTACATAGTTTGTTAAGCTTATACCTACCGATTTCATTTTGGGGAAAGCTAACATAAATGATGTTGTGTTTTCAGTTTCAAATTTCACTTGTTTATTACTGGTATATAAAAAAGTGATTAGCTTTTACATGTGCACGTACTTTTCAATAATTTGATAAATTTTTTCAAGGACCAAACTTACTTTTTAAAATTTTCTTCCTCAAATCTGAGCTTGCTTCAGATTTTGTGTCCTCCTCTTTCTCTGCCTCTCCTCCTTTTGTGCACTCTCTCTCTCTCTTTCTCTCAAAAATGAATAAACATTAAAAAAAATTTTTTTTTAAATTTGATTGTTCATCCTTGCTATCTCTGGCCCTTGTACCTCAAAAGGGAGATTCGGTGATAAAAAAAAAAAAATAAAAAAAAAAGAGAAAAGAAAAGAATAAACTATCTTTCTTGAAACTTACTAGTATGAAAATATAATGGTACATTTCATATTTTTCAGTGAGAAATAATTTGGTTCATTGTAGAACATATTGTTATTACTAAACAAATCAGAGATAAGTAGTTAATTTATTTGAGAAAAATGTGTGTTAGCAACCTGGCAAAACATAGAGTTGGTGTTGTATACAGAAATATGTATACTTTTTTTTAATGTACTGATAATAATAATAATTTTTAAATTCTAGCCATTTGTATCGTACTTTCAATTTCCAAAAATAGTCTCATACAAAAGTGTTATGTAATCTTTGCACTAATCTTTTGAGGTTGGTATTATAATGATCCTATTATATAGATGGGATAGCTAAGGTTCAGAGCATTTAAAAAACTTGCTTGAATTTATACAATCAATATGTAAATTGATGTACCTAGGCTTAGGCTTGGGTCTTCTCATTCTAAATTCTAATGCTTACCCATATCTGATTACCTACTTACCTATAAATATATATACCACATCACCTTTATACATTCATCAGTCAGTGGAAACTTTAGTTGTTTCCATAATTTTGGCTATTATAGATAATACTGCTATAAATACACCTGATTTACCTATAAAAATTATAGAAAAATAGGAGTACCTGGCTGGCTCATTTGGAAAAGTGTGTGACTCTTTATCTTGGGGTTGTGATTTTGAGCTCCACATTTGGTGTAGAGATTACTAAAAAAAGAAAAAAAAGAAAGAAAGAAAATTTTAAAAAGGCATAAGACGAAAAACATTTTAACCTGATATACAGGTGGGAAGTAGATATTTCCATCTTTTTTCTACCTTAGATGAAGACATCAGAAGAGAATGGATGGAAGGAAGGAGCAAAAGACTGATAGCTTAAAATGTCTACAAATTATTTTATACTCCTGTCCTTAAGAGTTGGATCCTAATTCTCATCCCCTTGCATGTAGGCTAGATTTGAAGACTCTCTTTTAATGAATAGATTGATGGTGTATTAATCTCTATCAGAGACTAAGTCATAAGAGATATTAAGGCTTCTTACTTTCTCCCCTCTTAGGTCTGTTACTCTGGGAGAAGCCAGCTACCACATTATGATAGTACTTTGGAATTCTAGGTAGACGTCTACATGGTAAGGAACTTAAACCCACAGCCAATAACTAACACTAATTTTCCAGAGTCTTGGAAAAGCATCCTCCAGCGAAGTCAAGCCTTCAGATGGTTGCAGCCCCAGCCAACATCTTGACTACTATGACATGAAAGCCCCTGACCCAGAATGTCCCAGAATGTCCCAGGTAAACTGCTCCCCAATTCCTGACTCACGGAAACTATATTAGATAGCTCATGTTAACTGTTTAAGCCACTGAGTGCTGGGGCAATTTGTTATACTATGATAGATAACCAATACAAGAAGTTTGGCATAAAAAGTGTAAGTATAAACCAGGATGCCAAAGAATATTGAGAAAACCAGAGGGAGCAGTGTAGGGCTTAGAGACTGTCTGTTAAGAAACTGATTCCTTAGTGTTTATCCCCTACATGTTTGTACTTGGAGTTAGTAGGGAGTTATACATGTTGAAAATCACATTTGAATCCATTTCATTGGTCATTGGGATGGCTGTTCCTCTCATTCCCTTCCACTTATATGTTAAGTCATTACCCAATAGGAGTCAGCCTCTCTCCAGCTTGGGAACAGCTATGCTCCCTTTTTATTTTCTCATTTTCTCCAGCATATCAGAAATAAAAGGCCATGCTTTCAAGAAAGTGGCAGATCCTTGGACTAAGCTGAAGGGATGTGAGACTCTCTGAGGTCCTTTGTAGTTATCTAGCCTAATTCATCAGGGGATTGGAGTGTAAAGAGGAATGATTGCTAATGGGTAAAGGGTTTCTTTTTGGGGTATGAAATATTCTAAAACTGATTGTGGTGATGGTTGCATAATTCAATGAATATACTAAAAACATTGAATTGTACACTTTAAATGGTTGAATTGTATGGTATGTGAATTTTATCTCATTAAAGGTGTTTTTTTTTTTTAATAAAAGAAAAAAAGGATGGGGAAAAAATAAAATGAAAGATTAGAGTCAAGAAGATATAACTTTGACTTCCCAGTGATCAAAACACAACTCTGTCAGAAGATATAAAATCAACATGCAGAAATCTGTTGCATTTCTATACACCAATAATGAAGCAGCAGAAAAAGAAATCAAGGACTCAATATCATTTGCAATGGTACCAAAATCAATAAGATATCGAGGAAGAAACCTAACTAAAGAGGTAAAAGAGCTATCTTCTGAAAATGATAGAACACTTATAAAAAAAATTGAAGAAGACACACAGAAATGGAAAAACATTCTGTTCTTATCGACTGGAAGAACAAACATTGTTAAAATGTCTACACTGCCCAAAGCAATCTACTCATTTAGTGTAATCCCTATCAAAATATACCACCAGCATTTTTTGTAGAGCTAGAACAATCTTAAATTTTGTATGGAACTACAAAAGACCCTGAATAGTCAAGACAATCCTGAGAAAGAAAAGCAAAACTGGAGGCATCACAATTCCGAATTTCAAGCTGTCTTGGCTCAGAGTTCTCTGTATATACCTTGCTTATACATATTTTAAAAAACCTATCTATACCTATCTAGACACATACTTACAGAATTAACAAAATTCATTTATATATTAATGCTCCCTATGTATATTAAAATCAATAAATCTTGAGCATCTATTATATTTATTCTTTATATTAAAATACCTTTTTGCACATAGTATATTAATCTCTCTTTTTCCAATATCATTCCTAAACCCATGAGGTTTTTATACTCATCATGCTTCAGTTAGCAAAATCATAATCATAAAAATTCTGATGCTCAAATTGTTACACTTTAGTGCCTGGAATCCCTTTAGGATGGCTCTTTTGTCCTTAAACACTGTCTCTGATATTCTTAAAATTATATGTACACATATAAAAGTTAATCTCTTTTTTACATAACAATAATGAACAAATGAGACTTGAAAATATAACACCATTTCCTCAAAAAATTAAAAATAGAGGTACCTTACAACTCAGCAATTACACTACTAGGTATTTATCCAAAAGATACAAAAATGCTGATATGAAGGGGCACATGGACCCCAGTCTTTACAGCAGCATTATCAACTAGCCAAATTACTGAAAGAGCCCAAATGTCCACCAGCTGATGAATGGATAGAGAAGATGTGGTATATATATGATGAAATATTACTTGGCAGTCAAAAAGAATGAAATCTTGCCATTTGTAACAATGTGGATGGAATTGGAATGTATTATGTTAAGTGAAATAAGTCAGTCAGAGAAAGATAAATATTATATGATTTTACTCATATGTGGAATTTAAGAAATAAAACAGATAAACATAGGGGAAGACAAAGAAAAGTAAGTTAAAAATAAGATAAAAAATAAGATAAGATTAAAAACAAAGAACAAACAGGGTTGCTGAAGGGGTGTTGGGTGGGGGGATGGACTAAATGGCTGATGGGCATTAAGGAGGGCACTTGGGATGAGTGCTTGGTATTATATGTAAGTGATGAATCACTAAATTCTATTCCTGAAACCATTATTACACTATATGTTAATTAACTTGGATAAAAAAAGAAAAGATTCTTTCTCCCTCTCTCTCTGCCCTATCCCTATTTGCTGGCTCTTTTAAAAAAGCAAACAAATATAATTTAAAAGCAAGCAAGAAAGAAAGAACATCATTTATGGTAGCATCCCCCCAAATGAAATACTTCGGTTGGGATTGTATTAAATCTATAGATCAATCTGGGAGGAATTTCTGTCTTAACAATATTGAGTCTTCCTATTCATTAACATGGAATCTCTCTTTTTATCTCATTGTTCTTTGATACCTTTCATCAGAGTTTTAGTTTTCCTTTTATAGACTTGTACATATTTTGTTAAATTTATACTTAAGTATATTTTGCTATTTGTATTTTTAATGTATATATTCTCTCTCCCTTATTGATTTTAGATGCCTTACGGGCAGGAATTTTTTTTTAAAATAACTTTTGTATCATCTTTTATTCCAAACTACTATTCTAGTGCTGTGACCACATAAATGCTTATGATAATTAAAGTGTTGAACTTGGGATGATAACAGTAAGTTTGGGATGATGATTAATTCAGGATGTTGGGGTTGTGCCATACCTTATGTATCATACATACGGCACTACAACCCTCACAATTTGCAATATTATGCAATAAAAATAACATTGGGTTGAGGCAGACCACTTAAAACCTATGCAACCCTAGGGTCACAATGGTATCAAGAAAATAATGGGTACTTTAGAAGAAACTTCAGACGGCCCAGTCAGGCAGCCCAATGTGTTTGGAGACTACTTTAGAGAATAAAAATATGCCAAAAAGCAATAGAGTAAAAATGCTGGTGTGAAGACAATGTAAATGAGGAATTGCTTTGAACCAATAGGATTGCTATTTCTCCAAGATGGAGAAAAACCTCTTACAGGGGAAACTTTTGAAGGGCATATCAACGGCTTTAAAAATTATAGTTATACTCAGTTGACCATTAGTATCAGAATTAGGGGTAGCAGTCTGCTATCCAGAGAGTCAGGACTGGAATTTGTTGGATAAGGCATTGTATTTTTTTTTTCTTTTACCAAATACTATCTAGGGTTGCAATAACCTAAGCACATTTCTCCTTCCTTCTGGCACTGCCAAAATCTCCTTCCTCAAAAACCTACCAGTTAGGGGGTCACATGATTTGAGTTGTTGATGAATTGATTCTTGGTCAGGAGATAGAATTTCATTGTATATTTCAAGGGAACTCATACCCAATACTTGCTTATTAGGTCAAAGCCCTTAAAAAAAACAAAGTTTCATGTGTCACCTTAATGGAACTTGCAAATATGCAATATTCATACAGATTTGAGTTTTTTGCAAAATGGGTTACCCCCCAGAAATTACAATAATTAACACATACTGAATAATTATGTGCAATGCACTGTTCTAAGTGTTGCACATGTGTTCACTCTTTAATCCTCATAACTATTGAGATAGAAACTATTATAACCCTTATTTTATAAATAAGGAAATTGAAGCACAGAAAGATCAAATGACCTGCCTAAAGTATGTTACCTTGAGCCCATGCAGACTGGCTTCAGTGTTCTCGTTCATAATCAATAAACCACCCTACTTTCTGAGGTGATGTCATGTGACATTGAAAAGCCTCCCCAAAACATAAAAATAAAGGAATAAATAATTATTTGAATTAAAATTTGAAATGATCACAGCATAATATATAGACTTGTTGAATCACTATGTTGTATGCGGAAACTAGTGTAACATTGTGTCTCAACTATGCTTCATAAAAATAAACAAATAGCTTTTTAAAAGATATAATTAAATATAATTATCTAAAGTAAAAAAATTGAAATCATCACATAATATATATGAGTTGAGCGGTCCAAAGTCATCTAAAGAAATATAATGGCTCCCTGGATCGTACTTGACAATAAGCACAGAGAATGTTTGTTTATTTGTTTCTCTACTGAAGTATAGTTGACCCAGAATGTTATATTAGCTTCAAGTGTACAAAACAATGATTTGACAACTCTATTTCTTTTTTTTATTTTAGAGAGAGCACTCAAATAGGGGAGAGGCGCAGAGGGATGGGGAGAGAGGGGGCAGAGGGGTGGAAGGAGAGAAAGAGAATATTTAGCAGGCTGCACTCTCAGGGCAGCGCCCAGCACAGGGCTCAGTTCCATGACTGCTGGATCATAACCTGGGTCAAAATCAGACTCTGATGCTTAACCAAATGACCCATCTAGCTGCCCCCATTTGACAACTCTAAACCTTAGACTATGCTTATCACATGTGTAGCTACCATCTATCACTATGCAATGCTATTACAATACCATTTATTATATTTTGTGTGCTGTTTCTTTCTTCCTGGTGATTTAGTCATTCCAAAATTGGAAGCCTGTATCTCCCATTCCCCTTCACCCATTTTGCCTCTACTTACTCTATCCCCTCTATCAACCATCAGTGTGTTCTCTGTAATTATGGGTCTGTTTCTGCTTTTTGTTTGTTTGTTCATTTGTTTTGTTTTTATAGATTCCATATGTAAGTGAAGTCATATCATATTTGTCTTTCTCTAAGATATTACACTTAGCATAATACCCTCTAAGTCCATCCATGTTATTGCAAATAGCAAGACCTCACTCTTTTATATGGCAGAGTAATATTCCAGTGTGTGTGTGTGTGTGTGTGTGTGTGTGTGTGTGTGTGTGTCATCACATCTTTATACATTCGCTTATTGATGGGCACAGGTTGCTTCTATATGTTAGCTATCGTTATAATACTACAATAAATGTAGAGGTGCATATATCTTTTCAAATTAGTGTTTTTGTTTTCTTTGAACACCCAGTAGTGGAATTACTGGAATGTATGGTATTTCCATTTTTAATATTTTGAGGGACCTCCATCCTATTTTCCATAGTGGCTGCACTAGTTTATATTCCCACCAACAGTACCCATGGATTCCTTTACATTCTCACCAAAGACTTGTTATTTCTTTTCTTTTTGGTACTAGCTATTCTGATAGGTGTAAAATGGTATCTCATTGTGGCTTTGATTTGCATTTTCCTGATGATTAGTAATGTTGAGTATCTTTTCATATCCCTGTCTGGCCATCTGTATGTGTTCTTTGGAAACATGTATAATCAGGTTTTCTCCTCATTTTTTAATCAAATTTTTTGAGGGTTTTTTTTTCATTTTGAGTTGTATAAATTCTTTATATATTTTGAACATTAACCCCTTATTTGATATATCATTTGCAAATATCTTCTCCCATTGCCTTTGTTTTGTTAGTGGTTTCCTTTGCTGTACACAGGCCTTTTATTTTGGTGTAGTCCCAATAGTTTAATTTTGCTTGTTTTCCTTGTCTTAGGAACCATATCAAGAAATATGTTGCTAAGGCCCATGTCAAAAAGATTACTACCTATGTTTTCTTCTAGGAGTTTTATGGTTTGAGGTCTCATGGAATGTTTTAATATATCTAGAGAAAAAAAGGGACATGTAGATACATATGAGATTGGTGGATGGACTTGTTGGTAAGCAAAATGAGTCACAGAGGCACAAGTTGGCTGTGGCCATCAAAGCATGATGTGCTGGGGAGGCATGGATTATTGCTCTTTAGGTCTTGTGAGTGTCCATCTGCTTCACAGACTGAATTTTGTTCTTGTGGAAGTGTGTACATCAGGCTCTCAAAATGCAACGCCATTAAACATTAGAATCAAATACCTGACACTTCTTATTCTGATTCCATGCTCACTAAGCAGCCTTCTGCTTATTTGGCCTTGTATGCAGTTTGCCTCCAGAGATGTGCTGATGGATAATTCTGGTGTACTCAATCATTAATTTTAGATTGGAATTCTGATACATTAGTCTTTTATCCTTGGTGATATCAACTCCATCCCTAGAAAGTGGACTCACTCTCAGAGAGCTGACAAAATTAAATTTCTTTACTTGTCACCCTGAGGACAAGTTTACAGACTATGGTGAATCCAGCATAGTAAGTGTCACTAAAGAATGCTCTTGACTGTCAGCCAATATTCTGCAAACAATAGCTCTTTGCATTCCCTGGGCCAAACATTCCTAATAGTCAAGGAACCATAGTAGGTTTAAATTTTGACAACAGGGGTCCTCAGTAATTAAATGATTATTTTTCATATTTTTTCCTATTCTTGATTTTGCCCCCAAATGACCCAGATAATATTATTTTGGAAGCTGCAAAGGTAGAATGTGAGGATAAGAGTTATCTGAGTGTTGGAATTAGAAATCTTGAGAAACGGAAATAAAGAAGGTGCAGTTGGAGTAAAGATGGTATCCTTATGATACTGTACTTATGACATCAATTTCACATACTGTTTTACCCTGTTCAACATGTTGCAGACTCTTCACCGATATCTGTCTTTTCTTCTGTTAATGAGAATGAGGAAATGCTAAGGAGCAAGAATTCTAAGAAGCATCTTAAAATTGGTAGAGTTCCTCTTCTATTTGAAGGAAGAGTGTTGTAAAATTAATAATGGTGTCTAGAAAACTGATAAACAGGAAAGAGGAAGCTGAAGGAAGCATACCCAAGGAAGTAAAGGAAAGTTTTATTTTTCTACTAAGGTAGCAATACATTGATGTTTACACATTGGATTAAGAGGTGGTAGTATATCACAATCTTTAGTTAGCAGAACATGGACTTTGAGGGAAGCAAAGGAAAAGAGCAGACTGAGAAGAAAATACAGGTAACAATGAAATTTTCAATAGATCCCATAAATGCAAGTGGTGAGTATCGATGCATAATACCTACTGTGTAATGTCATAATACCTACTATATTTATCAAATTTGAATCAATAGATATACAAAACACTTTTCAGAAACTTAATATGTAAGGCAAAGTGTGGTTTGTATAACCCAAGGAACACTTGCTATGTTTTTATACTAAACAACAAAAGCAAGGGGCGAATGGGTGGCTCAGTCAGTTAAGCTTCTGACTTCGGCTCAGGTCATGACTTTGTGGTTCGTGAGTTTGAGTCCCGCATTGGGCTCTGTGCTGACAACTCAGAGCCTGGAGCTTGCTTTGGACTCTCTGTCTCCCTCTCTCTCTGTCCCTCCCCCTTCATGTTCGATCTCTCTGTGTCTCTCAATAATAAATAAATGTTGAACAACAACAACAACAGCAACAACAACAAAAGCAAGACCTTGTTTAGGTGAATGGTGATATTGAAACCAAACTTTGCAATATGAATGTCAGAAGAGAACTTTATTCCAGGTAATGACTTCTAATCTGCACACTATGAGGTGGTAAGCTTTATGTTTCCATCTAGATACTAGATAAAACGAAGTTCATACTAAAAGTAAAATTATAACACACCTCAGGAATGTTAAATAAACCAGCCATGAATGTTAATTAACTAATTAATTCCTAAGGAAAATATTTACTGATGGTTCATTAGTGCCAGGCACTAGGTGGGACCGTAGATGTTAGGATGAATTCAACATAGTCTCTGTATTTTGAGAGTTTATATTCTCATGGGAGATACAGAGAAATAAGTCAGCAATTACATTTGGTGAACATAAAGGGGAAGTGGTAGTGAAAGTGCTGACTTCTCTGGAAGAAAATAGGAGAAGTACCTAACCCCGATATAGATGAGGTGCCAGTGAAGTACTGACAACTAATTTGGGATTTAAGGACAAGAGCAAGAAGGGTGGGGCTAAATTCTTGGAATGGGGAATCGTATGGATAATCTTTTGAGGAAAATTGTTCAGGGCACAGACTATTGTGTAAAGAGCTGGGAGTACCAAGGTTAGAGAGGTAAGCAGAGTCAGTGAAATCATGATCTTTGTAATCCACGTTTAGTTCGCTGGACTTCGTCTATAGGGCTGCTAAAGATTTTAAAAATATTTATATATATTCAATATATTTGAGACACACAAAAAGCATAGTAATAGAAAAAATATGTATATATACTACTAAGCTTAAGAAATGAATCATAAGGGGCGCCTAGGTGGTTCAGTTGGTTGAGCATCTGACTTCGGCTCAGGTCATGATCTCATGGTTCCTGGGTTCAAGCCCCGCGTCAGGCTTTGTGCTAATAGCTAGCTCAGAGCCTGGAGGCTGCTTCAGATTCTGTGTCTCCCTCTCTTTCTGACCCTCCCCTGCTCACGTTGTCTCTCTCTCTCTCTGACAAATAAATAAAAAACATTTAAAAAAAGAAATGAATCATAAGTACTCCTTAAAAAAAAGAATAAAAAGAGGAAAAAAGGGCATAAAAAGGTGGAAAAAACAAAATTAAAAATACATGCTTAATACAAATATACCTATGATGGAATTTCCTTATGGATACTTAACTGATGGCACTTTTTCCTTTCATGCTCCATAGAAACCACTATCTCGAATTTGGTGTTATTATTCCTATACTTTGGATTTGTATTTTAACTACATATGTAACTCTACATAACACAAACAAATGGTTGACAGGTGGGTAAGTTTGCCAGATGTAATACAGGATGAGTTAAATTTGAGTTTCAGATAAGAAATAATCTTTCAGTGTAAGTATGTTTCACATATTGAATGAATATTTGCAATACTTGCAATGTTGTCCAATGCAATGTGTGAGACATACTTATACCAAAAATTGTTTACCTGAAATTCAAATTTAACTGGATGTTCTGTAATTTTACTTGGTAAATCTGGCACTCCAAGGGGTAAATGGATGTAGGGTTCTCCATATGCATGTATAAGTGGGAAATGGAGGAAGCTGGAGACACACCAGTTTGGGGGCAGTTTCAAGTGAAAGTGGCCTGAACCCAAGGATGGCCACTGTGAAATCTAGAGAAATTTTAGACCTATGTGAAAGGTATTAAAGGTCAAGATTTGGCAACTGCTTAGATGTGGGGCTAAGGGAACGGGGGGAATTAAGGATAATGGAAGTGATGCATAGGTTTGGCCAGTGGAATTGCTGATGGAAATAAGCTTTACTTCGGACGTGTTGGAGTTGGGTGCTCTCTTGAAGAACATTAGGTTAATTGATACAGGATGTAGTTGAATGTATTTTAGGCAATAAAACAGAACCAGAAAGTCATGGACACAAATAACTGACCTTTATGTATCTATTCCATTTAATCTCTTACATACCTACCAATTGTATCTTAACCTCTTTCAATGAATAATCCACTCATATCCCTATTCTATCTCTTGTTCCAAGTCTTTGTTGGTGATCTAAAAATAATTTCACTTAAAAATGTTGCAGTGTATCTTTTCATATTCATCTCATATTGCCTTGTTTTCTCATTATGCTCCTGGCATCTTTCCTCTCTCTCCCTTGCATAAATCTGTGTGCTTTTATCTGTCTCAGAGGAATTCCTTCCCTCCTTCTGGAACTTCCATAGCTATTGGCTCTGGTTTCCTTGGCAACGTCTGCCTCTCTGATTTTTTTGATTATTTAAGAGAAATCCTACTAAATCACTGATAGTCACTGATCAGAAATAGTAGAAAAAAAGGAAAGTGCCCAACATTGCTTCAGAGAAAGGAATTGGAAGATTGAGAGGAAGCAGGAAAATACTGAGACCTAGAGAGATAGATGTAAAATACGTGGTGAAGGTATTGATCTACATGGTTTGTTATTTTCATTTTCAGTGCACTGTTAGGAATATTGTCAGGGGATGCTCAAGACGATAACCTCATTAGTCAGGCAGCAGTATCATCTATCCAACAAAAATTCTCCTAGACCTAGCTCAACTGATATGGAGTGTAAGAAATTATATTTCAGGTTATTGTGAAAATATGAAATACAAGCTTTTAGATAAAGAGGAAAAAAATGTGGAGTGACCTTGCTTTAATGTGTCTATTAGAAATATGTTAGTTGAGTAAGACTAGTAACTACCTATCTTGATTGTAGGTCTCTTGATGCCTTATAAAATATAACCAGTGAGATTTTATTAATGTGTACAGTACATTCTGTGTTTCAAACTGTGATATGATTGTTAAACCAAGACACCAGGATGGGGATTAAGTGCTTTGTCTGAAGCTAATACAAATATATATATTTCCAAAAAAATTCAGAAATATTCATTCTTAGAATCAGGCTTAATCCTCTAGCCATCGTTGGGTGTTAGTTAATCTGACCACTATTTGGATTCTTAGCCACAGTAGAGGGGAAATTAAGAAGTAGTCTGTAGGACTAGAGTATTACCTAGTAAGCTCAATAGTTGAGTTACACAGTTCAATGTTGGGTTGAATTCTGTCTTCTTGGTAATATTTGAATAAAAAGTAAATTTGTTGTTGGATATGGTGTAGTTATTCATCAATTTATATAATTGATAATCACAACATATTTCATCATATTTAATCCAGGACACTGTGACAAGAGACAAGTTTTTTGTTTTTTCCCAAGTAAAATCTCACTTCACATCTGAATGTAGTAGTTTTGCTGACTGTTCTTGTCGTTGTCTCCTTATCATCTTTCCCACCTATTTCCCATTATGAAACAGTTTTTACAGTTTGTGAGGGTTTATCCCCAACTTGCCCAGTTCAGAAATGAGTGCTGATTGGCAAAACTAATCAGGGTAACCAACTCTCCACAGGGATTTGTTCAGGTAACCCAGGCCTGAGTCAATCAGCACTTTCTTAGATACAGGGATTGGACAGGGTGCTTTTATGAATGTCAAACACCATACTTCCATGGTCAGGGGCCCTCTTTCAGGACCTAATGGAGGGAAGACACGGCCCCTGTTAACTGCAGGCAGGCATCTTGTTCCCTAAGGGAAACTGTCCTTTCAGGGGGAAAGGTGCACTGGGAGAGGTGCACTGAGAGTCACCTAGTACCTGACATGTGATTTGGATTGGGCCACTCTTGAAGACATATTTCTGACCCTCTTTGTTACAGAAGTCGATAAATCCATTTAATTTAAGCCAGTTTCAATTGAATTTACAGTTATTTGTAAATGGAAAAACAATCCAAGATGAAATATTTACTCTTGGGTCTCACATAAGAATCCAAGAGAGTAGTAGTTAACTTCAACGTAGTCAGGTTGAGATAGTTTATTTAGCATCTCATCACTTAGTCTACAATTGTCTTGGTACATTGTAGATACTTGGGGGGTTTATGTTCTAACTGATTGGCTAATTCAACAACTGTTTATTATTAACATTAAGCATTCACTATTTCACTATCTGAAAGGCATTGTGCATACAGAAGTGATATAGTTCTGGCACTCAGAGAGCTCAAAGGAATAGTTGAGGAGGCAGACAAGATATCTCAGAGAGGCATGCAAAAATTAAAATAGGAAATCAGAGAGAAGGCAAAATTAATTCAGAATGGTGGCATGTTGGAGAGGAGTAAAGGAGAGAGGTGTCATTAGGGACTCCTAAAGGAGTTAGTTAAAAACATTTTTTTTGTTATTTAAGTGTAGATGACACACAATGTTATAGTAGTTTCTGGTGTACAACATAGTGATTCAACAGTCCTATACATTACTCAGGGCTCACCACAATAAGCGTAGTCATCATTTGTCATGCAATGCTATTATGATGTTATTGACTGCATTCCCACACTGTGCCTTTCATCTCTCTTACTTATTTATTTTTTAACTGGAAGTTTGTACTAACTTTTGTTTTTGTGTCATGGACCTCTTTGGCTGTATGGTGAAGCCTGGAGAGCCATTTTCAGAAGAATGTTTTTAAATGTGTAAAATATTTTGGATTACAAAGGAAATAGCTATTGAAATAAAATTATTCAAATCAAAATAAAACAAATCAAATAGCTATTGAAATCAAATAAAAATTTGATATAGTAATTATATGTGCCTTATTAACTCATTAAAAAACAAGATCTAGAAGTGGACATAATAATTAACATAAGTTGGAGATAGTGATGAACGTAAATGATATTTTGGGGTTATCTGTAGCAACTGTAATGTGGTCCAAAAATATTTGTGTTTTCTTGTGATTGCAAAGGCACAAGTACTGCCAATACTATTGTGGTTTGTGACCTACATTCATAATAAAAAGATATGCTAAAATGAATTTTTTTCACAGATTTAGTTCATTGTAATTTCCTGGATGCCTGAATTCTATGGAAAGTTAAAAAGAAAAACAAACAAAACACCTTGTGCTAAGAAGAGAGAAAATTTAAACTAATTTTGACAGACTGAAGGAGGTATCTAGGTGAATGAAATAGAAATGGGTTTAGGACATATGGAACGGCATGCAAAGGCATGGAAACATGAGACAGGATCAGGGACTGTCAGCAGATTGTTTGGTTAGAATGAAGAATGAATCTGAATATGTGGGAAGAGACGAAGCTGGAAAGTTTGGCAGAATCTCCTATCTTTGGAAGATGGGTTGATTATACATTATGGTGATTACATGTAATCCTGTCTTTACTATGCTTGAAATCTTTTGGAATTTCTCCACTGCCTAGAATATATAGTATAAGTGTCTTACAGTTGCTCTTTATAACCTATTTCCAGCTTTCTTTTCTAGTCTTATTTACCATCACATTTCCTGTCACATACTATGCTTCAAGGATTCTCAAATATAATGCTGCATTTATACATACTATTCTTTTCATCTCTACTAATCAGCTGGATGATCACTTCCTGTGCCTCAGTTGCCTCATCTGTAAAATGGGGACAGTAAATACCTCAAAGAATTGTTGTGAGATTAAATTGAATAGGTATTGAAACTTGCTTAGAACAATGCCTAATACATGGTAAGCTCTCAGTTTAAATGATAGCTATTTTCATTATTGTTATTACCTATCTTGTTCCCCTTGTCCAACTGGCCAACTCTATACATTCTTTAAAACCTAATTCAGACAATATCTCCTTCTGAAAGCCTTGCTGATCAGTTAACTTTTACTTCCTTCAGGTAGAATTAATAACTTCCTCTTCTGTATTATATCAGGATCTCATATAATTTCAATTCTTGTATTTTCACGATGTATTACAATCTTATATTTCTATATCACTTTTCACTGTTATGTTGTTGAACCCTTAAAAATAAGGGCTGAATATTACTTTTGAATATTACGTTTTGATTATTACTTAAAATCTGCAGTGTTTGATTTTACTAGGGGGAGGTGGCAACCTCTAATAAGTGGTCCCAGTGATGAGATACCTCTCAGCTTTAATGTTAGACTATTTGGTGTAGGTTTTTAATTACAATAGGATATTAGCCACTCTTTTTATACATATCCTTTCTATATTGGTATTTTATTCTACACTGGACCTTAATTATTCACACTATGGACTACACACTGTTCCTTGGGGGAATTCAAAGACTTCTGTGGCATCAATTACTGTGAAAAGATAACTCCTGAATCTTAAGCCAGATCTCTGTCTTCTAGGGTAATTGCAAAATATCCAAAATGTAAACCATCTCACTTCTCGTCGAGCAAGAAGAAGCCTCAGTGCGATATGCTAAAAAGGAACAAAAATTTTTTTTAAAACTCTTGAACCTTCTTTAGCATCACTCTTACTAACTTGGTTTGTGCTCTCATAATTTCTCACCATCTGAATTAGTGCATACTTCTCTAAAAATTGATTGATTTTTCTGATTAATAAAAATGAATCCTTTCCCTTTGTAAATAAAAGCTCCAGCTATGTAGGAAATACTTGCTTTAGCAATTCTATCTTCGAAAGCTAACCACTGTTCACTCTACCTTCTGTTCACGGTATATTCTGCTGTACTTTTACATGTGTATATAAACACATTTATTTTTTGATTTATGCAGCAATCAGTTTCCTTGTCTCTAGAGTAGTGTCCTTGTACTCTATTATTGACATTTGTTTTTCTAAAGTATGGGTGAGTGAGTGACTCTTCTAAAAGGCAATCTCATCATCCTATTCCTCTACTCAATATCTCCAAAGGGCTGTCCATTTCCTGTGGGGTAAACTTTTAAGAAGACATACCAAATCCTGAAATCCTGCATGATCTGGCCCCTTGCTAACTCTCTAGCCCTGGAATCAGGCTGGATTGTGTTGCATTCCTGCTTTGAAGCATTGGGCAAGTTTTTTTCAACTGCGCAGTGAAGATTAAAAATAATATCACAAGGAGATAACAGCATATAAAATGGCAAGCACACTGCCTGCCTTAGAGTTAATAAATATTGGCTATTGTGGAAGAACAAAATGTTTTTGTATGTATGTGTTCAATCTCTCTTGCTTTAGGAGCAGGATCCTTTGAGATGCTGATTAGGTAATGCTTGAACATAATTAGAGAGAAGGGTAGAAATAAATCGATTTGAATAGATTTGGAAGAAGATGCGAGGTGAAAACCTGAGTGGCAGGGAAAGACGAAGTGAGGCCAGTTCCCACAGTTATTATTTATTTGTGGGAGAACGAAGATGGCAATAAAGTTCGAGAAAGAAGAGATTTTAGAGAAGCAGCTGTTAGTGTTTATCTTTGAAAACATGATGGAAGACTTCTAGGATGTTTTGCTAACCCCCTCCACTTCCAGATCCCCACATTTTAGTTATTTGGTATAGACTTTAGATTTACGTTTCTTCAGAATTTGACGATGGGTCAGTTTGGCCATGAACTAGTCCAGGGATATTCCATTTACACAATTATTTGCCATCCTTTAGCGTCCATTACCCTGCTTGAAACTCTGACATCTGCTTGTAATTTATTAATCTAACAAAAATCTGACTGACTTCTCTTCACCCCGTTTGCCAAATAGCCTGTTTTCAAAGGTCAGTCCCTAAACGATCGTGTCTTATCTGATACTCCAACACTAAAATTTTTCTATTTTTTAATTTTTAAAATATTTTTTTTTGTTTCCAATCCAGCTTCCAATTGTTTATCTTTACACCTCTGCTGATCTCTTTGGAGCCAGGAGCGGCGTCTTAGAAATCTAGTAGTTTAGTGTATGGTACAAAGTAGATGCTTAGTAAATGTTGATTGAATGAGTATCTTGTGCATCATCTTACTGACATCACATCCTGTGTGCAGTGGCGTCAGTTTGCATTACTCGGCAGGAGGCCCAGAGGTCCGAGGGTTTAAGTCATTGTTTATAAACTGCATCGAGTATCTCAGACACAAGTTAAGGTTTTACAGAGGCCACAAGAAGCGCCAATTATCAGGTCCTAAACTAGGGGCGGAACCCCGCTGATTGGGAAGCGCCGGGCCTGGATTACTCTCCGGCAATAGAAGGTGCGAGGGAGGGAGCGAGCAGCTCACTTATCGCGGTGTTTCCTCCCTCCTCCCGAGGGAGCTCTCGCGAGAGGAGTCAGGGTAAGATGGCCGTGCCCTGTTTTTCGGTGTGAGGTAGTGGCGGCGGTTGCGGCAGCGGGGACGGGGATCCTGGTGTCGTGGGCACCTGAGCTCTAGCTCCCCCCAGCGAGCGCGCGTCCCTCCGTGCCTAGGCGAGAGCCGGCTCTTCTTCCTCCAGGAGATGCGTTTGTCCCGGGCTCGGGGGCGCCCTGAGAGTTCATGCTGCGCTGGAGGATCCCGGCCACCGCTCTAATCGCCTTGCGCCGCCGCAGCGCCAGCCCCGTCGCGGGCGGTGAGCCTCCCGGATCCCCTCTTTGCCCCTGGCGGCGATGACCGGGGAGAAGATCCGCTCATTGCGGAGAGACCACAAGCCCAGCAAAGAAGAGGGGGACCTGCTGGAGCCTGGGGATGAGGAAGCGGCGGCTACCCTAGGCGGCACCTTTACGGGAGGCAGGCTCCGGACAGGCGGCGGCGGCGGCGGCAAGGGCGGCAAAGCCTGTCATAAGATCTTCAGTAACCATCACCACCGGCTGCAGCTGAAGACAGCTCCGGCCTCCTCCAGTCCCCCTGGCGTCCCGGCCCTGCCGCTGCACAGTGCCTCCGTGACCACCACCACCCAGTCCCCGGCTCTTCTAGCGGGCACTAACCCCATTGCTGTCGTCACAGATGGAGGCACTTGCCCCGCACACTACCCGGTACACGAGTGCGTCTTCAAGGGGGATGTGAGGAGACTGTCCTCTCTCATCCGCACGCACAATATCGGGCAGAAAGATAATCACGGTGAGGAGTGCTCGTCCCTCTCCACCTCTCCTTTCCCGAACCTATGGTGTGCCTTTCCAGGCCTCTGGAATCCTAGGCTTCTCTCCAGCAGACCTTTCTTTCCTCTCCTTTGCTCATCCTCCGGGCCAAATGCCTGTAAATCATGACCGTTTCAGTAATAGCATGCCAGTGGTCAGGGGATGGGTGCTTGTGGGTGCAAAGGAATGTTTCCTTCTTGCCCACTTCAAAGTTTCCTTCGAGAGGCTGTTGTGTTTAAGACAGGCCTTCAATGTATTGATTTTCACAAAGAAATTTAAAATTGCCCCTTATCCAACCTGGCCTTCCTATGTTTATGGAACCGTGTTTCTTTTCTTTCTTTCCCCTTCTCCCACCTGGGGATCTCGAATTTTACCATACTAATGGCCCACCTCCTTTCATTACTCAGGTGCAGATCCCAACTTGATTGTAACTGGTTGTGATTTCTACCTGCCCTCAGGTTGTCTGTTTCTTTCTCTGCTTTCAGGAAACTTAGTTTGATACAAATGTGTCTACGTTTTGCATTTGAGATGGGCTATAGAATGCTTTGACTTGTGAAAGCCACAATGTATACATTTGTTGGCATTTGATACCTGGAGTAAGTAAAGTGACTTTAGTGGCTAAGGTTTTGGAGTAGAGTTTTGAGTGTTTTGTTTGTTTTACATAATTGCCAGAATGTTTTATCTTGATGACTGTGACTAAAAATAGCACTCAGGTTTTTCATAGTAACTTCATCATAAGCTATATGGCAAAATATTATCATTTATTATTCAAGGACTGTATTTCTACTTTCTGCGGTAACTCGTCAGCTGAATTTTTTGTTTCTTTAGTTTTAAAAACGTAATGTAATTGAGTTGACTTCTAAACAGCAGTGTATTTATTAATGAAAACCAATGTCAACACTGATATTTTCAACATTTAGGAAGCGATTTTAAATTGAATAGTTGACAAATACTATTTATAGCTCTGCTTTTGACTGAACATGACTATTGTATACATTCAATTAGAACACACTCAACACTGTTCAAAATAATATATAATACATGAATGAGATGCTTGCCTGAGGAATAAGCTCCCTTAATTCCAGTACACTCTAGGCTTCTTATCTGAAATTAGGGCAAAAATTGAGATTAAAAAAATAATATTTCTATTGGTTGTGTAATTCTCTAACAACTGTACTTGTATATGAATTTCCAATATTGACTTTTAAAATAGTTGCCTTTTAAAAACTATTTTTGAGAGAGAGAGAGGCAGAGAGAGGGAGACACAGAATCTGAAGCAGGTTCCAGGCTCTGAGCTGTCAGCACAGAGCCCGACTTGGGGCTGGAACTCACAGAGATCATGCCTTGAGCCAAAGTCAGACACTTTACCAGCTGAGCCACCCAGGTGTCCCTGAATTTCCGATATTATAATAATATCATTGTCATTTATCGTAATTCAAATCTTCAAAAAAGCACCTGAAAGCTGCGCCCAGTTTTTCATTCCTACATATATTTAATCATTTTACTGTTATTGCCACAAGCAAAATATTGTTTGTTGATGGTAATGAACTAATTAGAATCCTAAATCCCTTATACTCTTGTCTTTAGCCCACTGAACTTCATTTTTTAAATAGCCTTGATATACCAAATGTTTATATTTGTATTTAGCTGCCCTTGTATTGATGGTATTTCTGATGACTGTAACCAGTGGTTCACATACCTGTAGAAAGTGTAATCCCCTTTCCCCCCGCAATATATATTCTCATCTCTCACCATGAAGTTGCCTAGGAAGAGTAACTTATATTTAATGTGCTACTTATTTAGTCCCTTTTCTTACTGTAGTTGCATGATTTCCCCATTACATTACTTTTATTCCTGATATTTTACTAACCTGGATACTTATTTAGGTTTTAAGAATATTTTTTCCTTCAGATTACAAAAGATAAATGCTTTTTAAATCCCCAAGTAAATTCAAGCTGTGTATTATGTTTGGATTGTTATAACGTGATAAGTGCATAGCAGATTCATACACTCATGCAGGTGCATAACAGAACCATGCAATCATACCACATCATACCACATAGTTTTATATTCACAAAGAGATTCCTTCTACAGCATGATGATGATGATCATCATCATCAGTACAGTTTACTGAATGTGTCAGCACTATGCTAAATGTTACCTATATTATCACGTTTAATTCACACAATAACCTTGCAAAGCAGATTGTTTTATGCTTGTTTTAAAGGTGAGAAAAGTGAAGCCTAGAGATGCAAGGAAACTACTAAAGTTGAATACTTGTTACAAATTGCAGAGTTGGGAACTGAACTAATAGCTAGGACTCCAAAGTATGTGGTCAACCTCTGTAAATATTTCTATTAGTCAGGACCTACTATACTGCACAGAAGTAAATTCTAAGAATGTGTAATGTGGTAACTTACAACAAAGTTCTTTAATATATATTTTCTCATTTAGTCCTTATGGTAGCCTTATGGAGAGATTTTGCCTTTGGACAAATTTCAGAGTTTTGCTGTAGAGCCCAAACCTGTCACTCTTGTCGGTTCTGCTTCTTTTTTATGTAATGGCACAAATAAATGGGCTGTCTTATCCACATGACAAGCCTTTAGATATTTGACAAGAGCTATCATGTTCATATCTATAAGTTAAACATTCCTAACTTCTGTATCCATTCTTCATTTGGCGTGGATTGTGAAGTGCTTAGATGGTCCTAAAACATTAAATGCTATATACAAGTGTTAAATAAGTAAATGAAAATCTTAATCATCATCTTTTGGGGAAACTCAGTTTGTTAATTCTTCCCTATGAGGATAGTGCTGAGAAGTAACCTGAGTGTCAGAGCTATAGTAGCCTCATAAGCAAAGACAAAAAACAATATATTGCTTTAAGCAATGTATGTTTAGAGCTACACAGTGTGCCATTACACATTAAGTAATGCAGTGCAAGAGTATGATAATTTTTTAAATATTGCTTTTTCTCAAGTGATTGGCTATCTCTCCATTTTGTCCCTTGTTGCAGTTAGGTTTTTAACCTAAAACAGGACTTTACATTTATTAATCTTGTTCGTTTTGATCCTTCATTCTACCTAGCTGGAAAGCTTACTGTACTCTAGTCTGGTCATTTATCTCACTATTCATTAGCTCTTTCAGTTTCTAGTGATTTGATAAACTTTTTAAATGTATTTTTGTGTATTTACAAATTACTGACTTGAATGGGAGCAAGGAGTGAGCTTTTTCTTTTCTGATAAAATGTTGGTTGAGTGTGAGTTGCTTTTTCTGAGTCATCAATTATCTTGAGGAATACTATCTTTGGATCCAAACAAATCTGTAGAAATATAAGTTAAATACAGTAATAGCTAGAACTTCGTGAATATACTGTGTTCACATATGCCAAATGATTGTGACTCATTGTATATTTAGTAAAAGCATTTTTTTGGGGGTGGAAAAAAGATACACCATATGAAATGTTCACAAATTTATTTTTATTAACTTTTTAAAAGTTATTTTGGGGGAAGGGCAGAGAGAGAGAGGAGTGTGAGAATCCCAGGCAGGTTTTATGTTACCAGTGCAGATCCCAATGTGGGGCTTGATCTCACGAACCATTGAGATCATGACCTGAGCCGAAATCAAGAGTCAGACACTTAAGTGACTGAGCCACTGAGGTGCCCCTAACATAAACACATTTATTAGACCTTATATCCTTAGTATATATTTAGTTATATACTATTTTTTTCTTTAGTATGGAATTAAAGTTTAAGTCTAAGCCTCTTTTCACATTGTAAAATTTTTTCTGGATCACTTTTTGCCATTGGTAGTTAAAACATTATGGTGACATGTTATTTTTTAACTGATGGTAATGATTTTTACTTCTTTAGCACCTTTAGAATTGAGAACGCTTATGAAGCATATAGAAAACTTTTCTTGATTTTTGACTACACTTACTATTTGTTAAACTTGTAATTTTGTTTTTCCCTTGAGTTAAATATCCTTAGACATAAAGTACTTTCCCTTGGACATTAATCAGAAGCTCTTAGGTACCAGAGTGATTGAAATTCTTGATATATGAATTGCTTAAACCAGATTTTGCTAGATGTGAAAAATTTCTGATGTATTCTGAGAGATTTGGCAGTTTCTACTGCCGTTAATTACATTGCTTGGCATGTGACAAGCTGTCTTCTCTATATGGTTAATTTTCATTTTTAATGAGTTGTAGCATAATCTTGGTGTACCTATTTCACACAGTGATTGGAGATTTCAAATGTAAGTTAAATCTCAACTGAGAGTATTGCTGCTAATGCTGGTAACTCAAGGGAATAATAATGAAATGGTTAACATGTGTAACCTCTCTGCATGGTGGCTGGCAGATTTCTTCAGACAGGGATTTTAAAACATCTTAATTTCAGAAAGATTAAAAATATATGTTTGGGAATTGAGGCAATAGGATAATCTGATGCCTATATGGTATGTTTATTTTGGCTTATTCTATATAAATCTTTAAATTTCATTTTGATATTTTTTTCTGCTTTGTTTTTTGTCACTGAAATCTTTATGATGGGTGATGCAAGAAAATAATGCATTTTATGTCTGTTTGAGAAGAGGCAATTATAAAGCTACACTTTGCATGTCAAAAATTTTTTTGAATTAACTGTTGGGTGAACAGTGTTAGCCAGGAGGGTTAAAATGATGGTTTATCTTTAAAAGAACAGTAATAGCTTTGTATTTTTCTCTTCGTGTTTTGTGGTCTTTTCTGGACTTTGGTTTTGAAAGGCAGACCTCAGTTTCTCTTAGGAAAAAAAGGTGAAATACTTTCTGGAGGCTCAAGATAATCCATTAAAGTGTCATGTACCTTCACTTGGCATGAAGATGTATTGGCAGTGAAATCTGTCACTTCACTGATCTATCAGGGTTGATTCAGTTGATCTTCATGTCTATGTGAGTATAACCTCCCTCTTACCTTTTTCCCCATATGCGTCTCCTAACAGACTAGGACTGTTCTTGGGTTAAGTGGCTGTTTCCTGATGGCATTATTATAAGTATTAGAATGTGACTTGACACTTAGAATTGTTATGGGAACACATCTGCAGAGCTACCTCATAAGACGATGGAGCGAGTCCTCTTCTCTTCTTTCCTATTTTGAGCTATATAGGAGCAGGTTTTCTGACCTTTCAACACTGGCAAAAAAGGAAGCAGAAATGAGTAGTTATTGACTATGTTGTGTCCTTTGCATTCTCAGGAAGGCAGGAGAATTCTGGAAGATTCCTTGAAGAATTGAATTCTAGGTAGTGTGTCCCAAGTTAATGTCATTCTTAAGTCATAGAAATCTAATGTGGAGTACAATGTAATTGTCAGGATGCTTTGGATTCTAGAAAATGAGCATAGTTCTTCAAAAATTGAGTGGGGGGCTAGGTAGTCAAACAATGTGTTCCTTCATATACTATTTATTTCATTGGGGGATAGATTGGAACATTAGTTTCAGAGCAAGACTGATATTGCTAGGGATAGGAAAAAGAGAAAAGGTCTTCTTTCTGTTTGAAGATTATGGATGGTGTTTGTTATCAGGATATATTGGGTTTAATTGTGTGGCTTAGTTGAACTTCATCTGTTGTTGAGCCTGTTACTTTTGTTGAAACCTCAAAGATGATCCACAATATTAGGAGGCCATCTTTATATTTGGAATTAGATCTAAGTTTGAGACCACACTTCTCTACAGACTGTTTTTTTATGAAATTCTACTATTTGCGTAACTACTGAAATAAGTAGCTATAATATAATATCTACTTCTGGGGACATTATAGTCTTGAATAGGAGACTGCATTTGAAAATATCTTAACTCTGAAAACTCCTATAGTAGTAATACCCATTGATACCAATACCTTGCTCTTAGTTTTGGTGTTAAGTACCTTCTAGCAGAAGACATTCCTGTTCTTGAGGTTTAGATAGTACTTCAGTTGAGATTTTTATCTGATACTGGAATTCATACTGCCTGTCAGTCTTCTAAAGAGTTAGGTTTATTTGAGTCTCATAGAAGTCATCTTGGTCTACTAACTGGTTATAGTGCATTTTGATTCTTGGCTGTAAGTATTTATCAGGCATGTTAAAGCATGTGCTCTCTTACTCAGTACTATGCTGAATTCTGTAAAACCACCTGTGCTGTGTTGAATATGCTCTTTAGCACCTATATCCTTTGATTGACTTTCATAGAGAATCATGTGGAGACCTGCATTGTTCTGTGATGGAATGCTTTTTGGAGAGTTAAAAACAGATTTTAACACTATTCTAATGGTTCTTTAGAGTTATTTCTTTTCTTCGTTCATTCATTCCTTCATTTAACAGTTATATACTGAGCTCCTACTATGTGACATGTTTTAGGTGCTGGGGTTGCAGCAGTACCTGAAGAAAATTAGGGAGCAGATATTTGGCAGAATAGTTTCAGATCGAGAATAACAAACATAAAAGTACCATGTTCAAAGGGGTAGAAGGAAGGCCAATTGTGGCTGGTACAGGGGAGAGTGGTAAGCGATAGGAGTATTTTTGAGAAGTAGTAGAGGGTATAAGCATGTGGAACTTTTGTAGACCAAAAGGATTTTGGCTTTTACTCTGAGCAAAATCGGAAGTGAGGTTTTTAAGCAGAGGAGTTACACAATTTGATTTTAAAAGGCTCAGTCTGGCTGCTATATGAAGCAAAACTTGAATGGGCAAGGGTCAGTTTAACATGCTATTATAACTGGAGGTAGCTGTGGAAATACTGAAAAGGTAGACTGGTTAGGAGTCTATGATGGATGTACTATTGTGTGTGTGTGTGTGTGTGTGTGTGTGAGAGAGAGAGAGAGAGAGAGAGAGAGAGAGAGAGACAGAGTTTTAGTATAGTACTGTTTATGAGAGAAAATACAAGAATTAATTCTCTTTTTACTGCTTGGTTGGATGGGATTTGAAGGTGTCTGTGGAAGTTAGAGCTATGGGCAATTCCTGTTTTCTCCCTAACTAGGGATCAGGTGACATCAAAACTATTTTTGTAATAACACAAAGTCATTGCTTGCCTTTTACACTGTGCTCACACTTCTGCTGATGTCACAAAAGCAGTGGTGGGTAAAATTATCGGAACCCGAGTATGAATCAAAGACCAAACCTGCTGGTATTCATTGTGTGTTCATGTATTGCTTATGCCACATATTTGGAGTTAAAAAAAAAACAAAAAAAAAACCAGTTTCATTTAATGTCTTTGATGAAGCTGTAGAAATGATTAACCAAGTCTTAATCTTGAGTACATATCTTTTTTATATTCCTTGTGACATAATACAGATTTTTCATGATGCTCTTCTGGACACTGAAGAGAAAATAAGAGAAAACATTTGTATAGTTATTTGAGTTGTAAGCCAGACTATCAGCTTTTGTCACAGAACACCATTTTTACTTGAAAGAACAGCTTACAGACAAACTATGGCTATTCCAATTTGGATACTTGGCAGACATTTTCTGGAAAATGAATGAAATAAGCCTGTGACTTCATGGAAGACAATTGGTAGTATTTGTTGCCGATGAAAAAATTCAAGCTTTGGATCAAAAATTAGAATTTGGGAAGCTTGTCTTTGTTACTTCAGGTTTGACAGCTTTCCAGGATTCAAAGACTACTCTGGTCAGATTGATGGTATTTTGATTTGTGTGTGTGTGTGTGTGTGTGTGTGTGTGTGTGTGTGTGTAAGTGTGTGTGTGTGTGTAATGAAATGTGTTGACATTTGGAAGATCTGTGTAACTGAGTTAGCTGGTATTTTTCAGACGATCAGTGCATGGTGTTTCAAAATCATGTTAAAGATCCATTTAAAGTACAAGAGAAACCAATGGAATTCAGTGTAACTCAATGCAAAAAGTTTAGTTTTAGATTTCACATTGCAACTAACTGTTAAGAAATGACCACTTACTGGGGCACCTGGGTGGCTCAGTAGGTTAAGCGTCCAACTTCAGCTCGGGTCTCGATGTCACTGCTCATGAGTTCGAGCCCCACATTGGGTTCCACACTGACAGCTCAGAGCCTGGAGCCTGCTTTGGATTCTGTGCCTCCCTCTTTCTCTGCCCCTCCCCTGCTCACACACTGTCTCTCTCAAAAATAAATGAATATCAAAAACAAATACAGAAATGACCACTGAGTTTTGGTGTAGTAGCAAAGAACACCTCCAGTTATTTAAAAAGGCTGTTAAAATACCCCTCCTTTTTTCTTTTGTTTTTTTTTAATTTTTTTTTTAATTTTTATTTATTTCTAGGAGAGAGAGAGAGACAGCATGAGCAGGGGAGGGTCAGAGAGAGAGGGAGTCACAGACTGAAACAGGCTCCAAGCTCTGAGCTGGCAGTCAGCACAGAGCCCGACGCGGGGCACGAACCCACGAACCGCGAGATCGTGACCTAAGCGAAAGTCGGACGCTTAACCGACTAAGCCACCCAGGCGCCCCTACCCCTCCTTTTTTCAACTGCACATCTTCTGAACTAGATTTAGTTCAAACCAAAGCAAAATTTATACATGATTGAATGCAGAGATAATTATAAAAATCTAGCATTTTTTATTAAGCCAGACATTAAAGAAATTTATTTTAATTTTTAATTAAAGAGTTTATTTTTTAATGTTTTATTTATTTCTGAGAGAGAGAGGGAGAGCGAGCGAGAGAGGGAGAGCGTGACAGCGTGAGCAGGGAAGGATCAGAGAGAGAAGGAGATACAGAATTGGAAGCAGGCTCTAGGCTCTGAGCTAGCCGTCAGCACAGAGCCTGACACAGGGCTCAAACCCGTGAACCATGTGATCGTGACCTGAGCGGAAGTCGGATGCTAAACCAACTGAGCCACGAGGCGCCCCTAACTAAAGAGTTTAAAATAGCATCATTCCTGTTATTTTTTTTGTTTTGTTTTGGAAAATGCAATTATTTTTTTCATAAAAATTTTTATTAATTTGTAATAGTGATTGTAATTTTAAAATTAATAAAATTCTACATTTAATTTTAATTTCTGATATGGTAAATATCAGTAGATTTGTCCATATAAATAATCCACATAAAAGACCTTTTTTTTAAAGATCTTTAATAATTCTTTTTATAAATAAGATTTTAAGTTGATTTATTTTAGAGAGTGAGTGAACAAAAGAGGGGCAGGGAGAGGGAAAGAGAGAGAACCCCAAGCAGGATCCACACTGTCAGTGCAGAGCCCAATGAGACCACGACCTGAGCTGAAATCAAGAATGGGATGCTTGATAACTGATTGAGCCACCCAGGTGACCCAAGATCTTTAAGAGTATAAACGGAATCTCGAGACCAAAAAGTTTGAACACTGTTGGTTTAGTAAAAATTAGCATACAGATTTCAGAGTCATGACTCACACAATTTTTAGATATATAATTTTAGGAAATAACTACTGTTTGCTTTATTTTTCTTACCTACAAAATAGGAATAATATTTATCTCATAGGGTGTTGGAGTTTGATAAGGTTTATAAAGTATATAGCATAGTGTTGGGCACATATAATAGATGCCCTGTAAATCCAGTCTTTTGTTTGATAATTTGCACACTTTAGCACTGCAGTCGTCTTAATGTTACTGGAATATTTATTATTCATTTGACAGAACAGAATTCAGTTTATTTACCGAGTAGAACTAAAGCATCTGATTTCAGATTTAAAACTAAATTGTGGAAAATTGGCAGAAAGTTATTTTAAGTTTTTAGTATCTTTTATGTAACTAATTAGTTTAAGCAGCAGGTTGAGGTTTTAGAAAACTGAAGGCATAGTAGATGAAGCTATTAATTAGGACATTTGGGCACTTAGTTTCATGGTATACTTGGCCAGTAAAGTAAATCCAATGTTGGCTAGAGGAGGAGGATGATGATGAAGAAAATGATGATGATTTGCATTTAAAATAATTGAAATCGAAGCATGATGTTTGGCATCCTTAATTATAATGTGTTATTTTTGGTTATGTACTTACCTATAAAATAAGAGGGATTGGATAGTTTAATGTAAAGTCATTTCTAGTTCATAAATCTTCTAATTTTTTTATGTTTATTTATTATTGAGATAGGGAGAAACAGCATGAGTGGGGAAGGGGCAGAGAAAGAAGAGAGGGAGACACAGAATCTGAAGCAGGCTCCAAGCTCTGAGCTGTCAGCACAGAGCCTGACGTGGGGCTCGAACCCACAAACCGTGAGATCGTGACCTGAGCTGAAGTTGGACGCTTAACCCTCTGAGCCACCCAGGCGCCCCCACAAAGCTTTTAAAAATGTGATTAATTTTGACTTGTTATAGTAATTTTGATTTGTAAGCATCAGTAGGTACTGATGCTTTTACATTTCACCTTTATTTTCCTTGAAGGTTTAACAGTAACAAAACAGAGTAATAATGTAGATGCGTAAAGTCCTGCTTTCTTTACCTAGGTGTTCTATCTAGACTCTGGTAAATTCTCCTTAATTTGTGTAGTTTTTTGAATAGTAAAAATAGTTTTCCTCCCACTCCTCTTTACCCACTCAGTCACCCTTCTTGACAGCAACTGGAGTTATCAGTTCCTTGTTTTCTTTCTGTCACCATTTAGAACATGGTCCTTTTTTTTTTTAACCTCGGAATATAGAGAAGTGAAGAAAGATAACTATTATTACCTTTTCTACTATTAGGGAAAAAGTGGATATGCACAAATTTTTATGTTTGATTTTAAATGTTTCTTTTTTTACTGTTGAATTTACATATATCTCCAATCTAGACTTCTTGGAGTTCCCAGATTTTGTAATCATCTCCACTTTGGAATCTCAGAGATATTTCAAAATTCACTTGTCTAAAATGTTATTATTGTTTTCCACCTTATCCCCTCCTACCTGGTCATCCAGCCCTTTATTAAATCACATCATTAATTATCTGGTTGCTCAAGCTTCAATCATTGGGATCATTCTTTGTCTCACCGCCTCCTCCTCTCCACACATACCCTAATTAACAGGTTATTTTGAGTCATTCTACTTTCTGTCTCCATTGCCACCATTTTGAACACAATTTTTATTTTTTCCCCCCTGGAATACCACATCGGTTTCTTATCTAGTCCTGTGTCCCCCTCTCTTCCATTTTCTATATGGTAACAAGAGTGATCTTGAAATGTAATTTTTATCATGTCGTGTCCCTGTTCAAGATCCTTCAGTGCCTTCTCCACTTACAAGTAAGTTCATATTTCTAGTCATAGTTACAGAGCCTCGCATGATCTGGCCATTGCCTGCTTCTCTGATATAATCTTGTACAAATCTTTTTTTCTTTTCTGGCCATACTTGTTTTCTTTTAGTTCCTTTGATATGCCAGGTTATTTCTGGTCTCTGACTGTAATGCTTTTCTTCTCATTCTTTGATTTCTGAGTTCCTATGCCTCTTTAAGATCTCATTTTAAACATTATCTCATTAGAGAGGTTTTCCTGCCTGAAGAATCAGAATGTTATGTATCCTTTTATTATTTTTGGTCTCAGCTCTTTGTTATTTTTCTCAACACCTATCATAATCTATTGTCTCATTTGTATATCTTCTTTAGAGAAACAACTCTTCAGATCCTTTCCTATTTTTAAATTGGGATTTTAAAAAAATTAGTCGTACAAGTTCTTTATCTGGATACTATCAAACATAATTTGCAAAATATTTTCCCCCTTGGGTTTCCTTTTCACTTTTTTTTTTTTCCCTTTTCACTTTTTTGATGCCATTCTTTGGAGCACGTATATTTTAATTTTGACGAAAGCCAATGTATTTTTGCTTTTGTGCTTTTGTGCTGTGCTTTTGGTGTATCTGAGAAATCATTACCTAATTCAGGTTCACAAAAATTTACTTCTTTTGTTTTGTTTCCAAGAGTTTTATAGCTTTAGCTCTTATAGTTAGGCCCATGATCTGTTATTTTAAATTTATTTTAAAAATGTTTATTTTTTGAGAGTGAGAGAGACAGGTAGAGAGTAGTAGGGTAGAGGCAGAGAGAGATGGAGACAGAATCCCAAGCAAAGCTCCGTGTGCACAGAGCTCAATGCAGGGCTCGAACTCACTAACTAGGAGATCATGACCTGAGCCAAAAGCAAGAGCTGGACGCTTAACCAACTGAACCACCCAGGTATCCCTAAATTTATTAGAGAGAGAGGGGGAGAGAGAGAGGGAGAGAGAGAGGATAGGAAGGAAGAGGTGAGAGAGAGGGGTGAGAGAGAGGAGGGGGGAGAGAGAGGGAGAGGGAGAGAGGGAGAGAGAGAGGGAGAGAGAGAGAAAACACTCACAGGAGAGGGGCATAGAGAGGAGAGAGAATCCCAAGCAGGCTCTGTGCTGTCTGTGCAGAGCCCTACATAGGGCTCAAATTAACAAACCATGAGATCATGACCTGAGCGAAAATCAAGAATCAGATGCTTAACTGACTGACACCTAGCTGCTTCCTGTCCATGATCTATTTTGAAATAATTCTTGAGTGTGGTATGATTGATCTGTTGATACTTAGGTCTTTCTGTATGCAAGTACATACTGTGTTGATTACTGTGGTTTTGTAGTAAGTTTTGAAATTGGGAGGTGTAAATCTTACAACTTTGATGTTTTTTCCTCAAGATTGTTTTAGATATTCTAGGTACTTTGAATTTTTGTATGAATTTTAGGATCAGCTTGTCAATATCTTCAAAAAAGCTAGTTGGGATTTTGATGGAGACCATTTTAAAATTATAGACCAATTTGGGGATTATTGTCATCTTAACAATATTTAAATCCATGACCTTAGGATGTCTTTCTGTTTATTTAGGTATTATTTAATTTCTTTCATTGATATTTTGTAGTTTTAGGAATAAGTCTTGCACTCTTTTTATCTTTGATTTCTATGTAACAGCTCCTCTATTTCTCAACTATTTGATGCTCTTTGTTTTATATAGAGTATTAGAATAGAGTGTCACAGAAAAATGCTTAAATATCAGCTTTTTCTCTTGGCTTGAGTTTAGAAAGGGATTTTTCTTTGGTTCATTTTTTTTTAATGAACTGAGAGGAAAGTGGGGAAAATCTAGTGTCCTTTCCCATACTGGTTTTGAATAAATCTTCATTCTAGGATGGATGAGCAGTAAAAAAAGTCATTTCATGGTCTTTGAAAAATATTCATTATAAAAGAAGTTTCATTAAAGTATCCCGATGATACTGTTAATAAAGTCTTGACAGTATAGAAAATTAAATGAATCATGTAAAAAAAAATTCATTTGAAAGCAGACTGTAGAAGAAAAAGGGAAAAATTAACGAGGGATAAGTTATAACTATGGAGTTATACCTCTGTAGATTGCATTTTATGAGTAATATGTTTTTTCAGATAATAGAATAAATGGAACAGAGGCAATACTAAGAGCTATAAGTAAAGAAGAAAAACATTTTTGATCTAAAACTGGTTCAGTCTTCAAAGTTACAATTCATAGAAAATTAATGAAAATAGATTCAGTATATCTCTGTGATATTTTAACTTTTAATGAAGAATTCTATACATATAGAAGTAAAGAGCACAGATTGCTATTGAACAAATGAGTATCAGTTTGGCCTTAGACCTCTGCAATATTAGAACATACTTGTGGTAACATCCTCTAACTGTAGAATTCTTTCTAGGCAGGTATTCATTTGCGCAAGCAACAATAACATTCCAGAAAATAGACTAACCACCATGCTATCATTCCTGAAAAGTATTATTGAAACAAATATCCCAAATCATAAGAGATGAATTTACATGATTAACCCAAGAAAGGAGTTGTTTCTGAAAAGCACTGCTTATGAACATTGAAACCACCTAAATGTACCATAGATGAAATCTAATAATCATAGTAAATATAATCTTGACAGCAAATTTCAAAAAAAAAAAAAAATCTTTTGCTTCAGAATTTAAGACATATATATATTCTATAAAGGGTAAGAAAAAGGTTTACAACCGTTGATTAAATTAGTGAAACAAAAATGAAGATAAGAAGTAAAAGCATTGAGTTCCTTATTTTTTGTAAAAGGGAATCAAGTGTATGGTTAATATTTTATTTGTTAGATATATGTTAAGTTTAAAATATTTTCTAAAAAGGTGTAAATTTTACTACAAATAGAATTTAAAATGTTACTGTCTATATTGTGTTCTTGCAGAAGATAAATGCCATTTTATTTATTTAATGTTTATTTTTGAGAGTGAGAGAAAGACAGAGCATGAGCGGGAGAGAGAGGGAGACACAGAATCCGAAGGAGGCTCCAGGCTCTGAGCTGTCAGCACAGAGCCCAATGCAGGGCTCGAACTTACAAACCACGAGATCATGACCTGAGCTGAACTTGGACGCTCAATCAACTGAGCCACCCAGGTGCCCATTTTAAAAGTCCAGATAAGGAGCGCCTGGGTGGCTTAGTCGGTTAAGCGTCCGACTTTCGCTTAGGTCATGATCTCGCGGTTCGTGGGTTCGAGCCCCACGTCAAGCTCTGTGCTGACTGCCAGCTCAGAGCCTGGAGCCTGTTTCAGTCTGTGACTCCCTCTCTCTCTGACCCTCCCCTGCTCACGCTGTCTCTCTCTCCTGGAAATAAATAAAAAACATTAAAAAAATAAAAAAAAAAATAAAAATCCAGATAAAAAATACAGAAAAAGTCCAGACAAAAAGCAAAAGCACTTAGAAAATAGAAATTTCCAAAATTGTGATTATGGCAAATAAGGCTTTGTATTTCATTATTATATAGTAATGGTTCTTGCCATTGTAAGTGAAACTCACTGCAAACTTAAGCTTAAGCCTAAAGGTACTTATTGATTTATATAACTGAAAGTGTTAAGAGTAAGAGCCAATCTTGGGTATATATGTATCCAGATCACCTGCAGTGTTGTGAGGACTTTTTTTTTTTTTTTTTAAATCTCTTAGCTTTGCTATTAGGTAGAGCTTCATTCTTTCCTTTTGCAGTTGTGTTTTTATCTATTTCAGATTTTCAGCCTCTGCACTTGACGTTTTGTGCTGTAGAATTCTTTGTGGGAGAAAATTGTCCAGTGCATTGTAAGATATTTAGCAATATCCTTGGCCTCTACCCTCTAGATGCCATTAGCACCCCTACTCCTCAGTTTTGACAACCAGAAATGTGTCAGACATTGCCAGCTGTTCCCTTGGCATAAAATTGTCCCTGGTTTAGAACCTCTAACTTAAATGGTAGAGAATATGTGGTCCTGTATTCACCTTAAAACATTGTAGTTCCAGCAGTAAAAGACAGTCTTCCCAACTAGTTCTAATACCAAAATAAAAATGCAGAAAATAATTTTCTTGTACAAGAAGAAGAAAAAAAAAAAAGAATTCCCAAGTGGGAATTGTGCCCTTCTCTGAAATATTATTTCTAGTTGGGTATCAGACTGGTTAGGTTTGAGTTATGTGCTCTCCCTAGTTCATATACTTAAGGTATGAGGTTTGTTACTCAGAAGAAAGGAGTAGGGGGAAAATGTTCTAAAATAATAGCTATGACATCTACTAGAAGGAAAGAAAAAAACATTTACAGACACATCTAAAGAAGAGTGGAAGAGATGGAAAGTTTGTTGTGAGTCAATGGCAAAAGATTATGAATGGAAAGATTAATTACTGATGAATTTGAACTTGAGATAAGAATGATTTAAAAGTACTAAAAGAATAATTATATTTTAATAGAAGCTATGATCATTAGTGCTCATAAAATTATCTCATCTTTATGCATTAATAGTACCAAAGAATAGAAGGTACAGTATTACAGATATGGAGAAAAGTTAAAAAATAAAATTGAAGTAGAATTTCTGCCTTTAGTAATGGACTAGATTATTAGGATTAGTCTTCCTTCGAAGCAAGTAAGAATCAAATATTTAACTTAAAGTTATTGGTAGGAAGTAATTACTGGGTTGAGATCTGGCAGAAGGTGGAAATCCAAAGATTTGAGCCTCGCATTTTAGGTTATTTTGCCCCCAGTAGCTTTTGCAAAACCGAAAGTAGTTAAGAGGCTGAGCAGCACTTTTGATGCCCTCACTGAGGTAAGAGGAAAAAAGACAGAGGCCAGTTCCTACTAAGTATGAATATCTCTTAAGTACTCTGCTTTTTTAGCTTGTAACTTGAAGAGCTGCACCTTAGGAATAAGGGTGAACTAAAAGTAAACCAACTCTGATGGAGGCTGAAGCACAGCTTTGAGCCATTTGTGAAGGCCAGAAAAAATGTCAGTCGCTGGATTAATGAAATCTAGTACTTCCCTGCCACATGTCAAAAGCAAATGAAAGTATATGGATGGTTTGTTTCTTACACTTCACAATTTTTATACAGAGAACTCATTAAATACTATATCCAGTATAGTATTATTAGAGATGCCTGGGTGGCTCAGTTGGTTGAGCTTCAAGACTTTTGACTTCTGCTCAAGTCATGATCCCAAGGTTGTGGGATCAAGCCCTGCATTGGGCTCCAAGGTAAGTGTGGAGCCCTCTTTTTTTTTTTTTTTTGTTTGAGAGAGAGTGGAGGGGCAGAGAGAGAAGGAGACACAGAATCTGAAGCAGGCTTCAGGCTCTGAGCTGTCAGCACAGAGCCCAATGCGGGGCTCAAACCCACAAACTGTGAGGTCATGACCTGAGCCTCACTTGGACGCTTAACCGACTGAGCCACCCAGGCAACCTGAGGAGCCCTCTTAAGATGCTCTCTTGTGCTCTTTCTCTCTTTGCCCCTCTCCCATTCATGCTCTCTCTCTAAAATAAAAAAATTAAAAATTAAAATCATATATAATTAAAGATGACCAACATTATAAGGAAACTGAACAACATGAGTGAAAACTGGAGGGGGGAAGGATTAAGAGAAACTCATCAGAATCTTATTTATTTTAAGTTTTATTAGAGGCTTTAAATAACAACGTTTATTATGTTCCTGGGGGATAAGAAACAAGTTTGAATATTTTAACAGAGAACTGGAAATTATAAAAATTGAAATCACATATTTGAAAGTGAGGCCAATAAAAATTCTCAAATGGAAAATATAATAACTATAATTTAAAACTAAATAGGTTTACTAACAGTTTTAGACTCTGAAAAAGACAGAACTCCTGATGTCCGAAATAGATAAGCAGAAAATATCTAATGAAAAATGGAAAGGGAAAGAAATGTTTTAAAAAATAGAAAAGGTAAGAAGTTCTACATTAATTGAACCCCAGGAGAGAAGAGAGGAAATGGAGTTAAAGCCATATTTGGAAAAATACTTGCTGAGAATTTTACAAAGTTTGTGAAAGACACTGATTCAGATATTCAAGAAGACCAACCCAAGTAGGATAAACAAAGGAATCCACACTGGAGTGAAAAGGCTGATTAATTTGAAAAACAAAACAAAAAACACTTTTTCAAAAAAATTTGAAAAACAATGTGACATTGCTTTCAAAGGAGCAGTAGAAATTTCTATGGCTGAGTTCTCCACAAAAAAGGAAACCATAGGACTACATAGAATGGCGGGGGGGGAATTGTAGCCAGTCAATAATTATATACTCAGTACAATATCCTTTAAGATTGAAGTTGAATATGCATTTACAAACAAAAACCTGAGGGAATTCACTTATCAAACTGCCAGTAAAGTTAATCCTGAAAGATATGTTTTGAGTGGAAGAAAACTGTTTCTGATGGAAGATTGGAGATGAAGGAATGAAGAGCAACAAAAATGGTAAGTAAATCTAAATGAATATCAACTCTATAAGATAAAAATAAAAACTCATAAGAGTAGATAACAGCATAAAAGAGTATCACTAGCCCCCTAAAAGGTCTGAAATTTTTGGAGACATGAAGTTTGTCTTTTTGGAAAATAGCTTATACCAATAACCTGGCAACTCATGAAGTTTACTTCTTAAATAGTATTGTGAGCAAAACTTCTTTTCTGGGGACATGCTTCAGTGTATGATTATTTACAATGTGGGGGTGCCTGGGTGGCTCAGACTTTGGCTCAGGTCATGATCCCATAGTTCTTTGGTTCAAGCCCTGCATTGGGCTCTGTGCTGACAGTGCAGACAGAGCCTGCTTGGGATTCTTTCTCCCTCTCCCTGGCCCTTTCCCATTCACTCTCTCTCAAAATAAATAAATAAACTTAAAAAAAATTTAAAAACCCAGTGTGTATTATAGTAGTTTCCATATTTCAAGTAAAATTAGTTACACGGTGTGAAAACTGGGGAGTAGATTGCCTAGTTGCTAATGGAAATTTTATTTCAGGAAAACGTAATGTGAATTGTGTCCCCAAGTCTGTCTTTTTGTTGTTGTTCCTAATAGTTAAGACCAAGAAATTTATTGTAGTCCAGATTTTTGTTTTGTAAAATTACTTACAGAGAAAATTTAAGTTTATTGAATTTATTAAACTTCTACATTTTGCACAAAATGCTATTGGGCTATCTTTACAGACCGTTCTTATTTCACTGTGCTTTTATTGAGCAAAAGATTGTGTGTGTATTTGTGTGTGTGTGTGTGTGTGTGTGTCTTAACCATCTTGGCAGATTTTTGTCAAGCTGAGAGAATGGGGTAGATCATATATGAGCTTTTAAAATTTTTGGCGGTGGTCGGTGGGGGGGTGCCTGGGTGGCTCACTCATTTGAGCATCCAACTTTTGAATTTGGCTCAATTCATAATCTCCTGGTTTGTAGGATAGGGCCCTGCTTTGTGCTGACACATGGAGGTGCTTGGGGTTCCTTCTCACTCACTCCCCCCTCTGCCATTCCCCTGATTGTGCATGTGTGCATTTTCTCTTTCTGAAAATAAAAAAATTTTGGTTGGAGAGAATGAGAGCATGTGTGTGCGGGTGTGATGCTCAAGCAGGGGAGGGGCAGAGGGAGTGGGAAAGAGAGAATCTTTTTTTTTTTTATGTTTTGTTTATTTTTAGGAGAGAGAGACAGCGTGAGCAGAGGAGGGTCAGAGAGAGAGGGAGTCACAGGCTGAAACAGGCTCCAGGCTCTGAGCTGGCAGTCAGCACAGAGCCCGACGTGGGGCTCGAACCCACGAACTGTGAGATCATGACCTGAGCGAAAGTTGGATGCTTAACCAACGAAGCCACCCAGGCACCCCGGGAAAGAGAGAATCTTAAGGAGACTCTACACCCAGTGCAGAGCCTGTCCCGGGTGCTCCATCTCATGATCATGAGATCATGACCTGAGCCAAAATCAAGAGTATAAGATGCCTAACTTATTGAGCCACCCAGGTGCCTCAGATCATATATAAAGTTTTTAGAATACGTAGTTAAATCTTGTTTTATCCTGTATATGATTTCTTGATAGGTGTGCAGCTTATTTTATAGGCAGAAATTGTTCATGTGGTGCCTTCTGTAAAAATGCTAATACTGAATCTGAAAATTAGTATACACAATTTTATTTAGTAACTTCATTTTCAGATATTATTATAACTTTGCTTTCTTTTATAATCAAGAGGTTTTTAGGCTACTAGTGTGGCTTAGAGTATGTATCACTTTGAAATAAAATTAGTCATTGTATAACATCAACTAATAGGACATATTCCAAACTTCATAGCATAGCCTGTAGTCTTCATTATGTTTTACTCATCTTACCAATTTTATTATTTACTATTCTCTTTACCTCTGCTAATCATAAACTTTTCTTATTTTTTTCCTAAGTATGAACTGTTCTTGCATTTGAATGTAATTTGGGGGAATTGTTTTTAATTTTAAATTGTTTAAAATTGTTTTTAACACAGAATACTAGTCAATTGCTTTATTTGCCTATAAATTTCTGACCCATTCAAGTCTTATTTCAGCATAATCCCTTTTCAATAGTTAATTGTTTGCATAGGCAAAATAAGGAGCTGTGTTCTTTATTCCATTATCATGCTATACTCTCTTCTATTCTAATTAATAATGATAATAGCAATTACTTATTTTCCTATCAGTCTCTAACAGAGGACTTCTGAACAACTTGAGGGATTGGGTATTTTCGATATCAGTCCCCAAAGATGAGTATATAGTAGATATTTAAATTGTTTGCTGAATTAACAATGATATGATAGAGAAATTAGCAGCAAAGGAATCTGTGAAATCTCTTGGGAGAAGAAATCTCAGACGCAAACCAGGTATCCTTTTTCTGGTGGGGGTTGGTTTAGAATACATTGTGTTTAGAAACCGTGGAATTTGCCAATAAGCAGGATCGTTTTACAGTCACATTTTTACTTAAAATCTGTCAGTGAAATTACTGAAGGAGCTAAAACAAGTTTTAAATAAAATTTTCTATGTTTTTACACTAATTTATTTTTTTTTAATTTTAGGAAACACTCCTTTACATCTTGCTGTGATGTTAGGAAATAAAGGTTAGTAAATATTTACTTTCTTATGTTTAACTTCATTCATGTATTTTCAAATTCAGTTAAAAAATTTTAAGACGAATCTTGTCTTTTGAATTTTTCAAAATTAACCTGATGATTTTATTTGCTAATTGACTTAGGGTTCAGTATAATAAAAATTACAACATTTTCTCATTTTCCGTGGTTCATCTCAAGAGTTAGTGGAAATCCTGTACTAACTATGCTTTGTGAAACTTTTTTTCTTATTTGGTTATTTCATCAAGCAAGTATTTATAATTTCCAAATATTAAGATATGTTAACTATTACATAATACTTTTAATGCTCAGAGTTTTGTAAGATTCTTTAATGTGGACTCTTTTGTATATCTAAACTCAGAAGTCTAGCCTTTTGTATTTTAGATGTTTGTAAAACCTTAATACTTATTCTTTAGGGGCGCCTGGGTGGCTTAGTTGGTTAAGCGTCCGACTTTCGCTTAGGTCATGATCTCTCGGTTTGTGGGTTCGAGCCCCGTGTCGGGCTCTGTGCTGACTGCCGGCTCAGAGCCTGGAGCCTGTTTCAGTCTGTGACTCCCTCTCTCTCTGACCCTCCCCTGCTCGCGCTGTCTCTCTCTCTCTCTCCTAGAAATAAAGCATTAAAAAAAAAAATACTCTTTAAAACAAAAACTTCATAAGCAGGTGATTTAAATTTATTTTGATAGTGAGAGAGACAGAGTGTGAGTGAGATAGGGGCAGAAAGAGAGAGAGAGAGAGGGAGACACAGAATCTGAAGCAGGCTCCAGGCTCTGAGCTGTCAGCACAAAGCCTGATGTGGGGCTTGAATTCACAAACCACGAGATCATGACCTGAGCCTAAGTCAGATGCTTAACTGACTGAGGCACCCAGGACCCCCCCATTTACATTTTTTTAGTTGTATATATTTTTTTTTTTTGCTTATTTCTTTACAACCTTTAAATATTTTTGAGATTTGGTTACACAGGAGTGATACTGAAATGTGTAGTGGAAGATAAAACATCTACCTTATAAGGGTGCCTGGATGGCTCAGCTGGTTAGGTGTCTAACTTCAGCTCAGGTCATGATCTCATGGCTCATGAGTTTGAGCCCCACATTGGGCTCTCTGCTATCAGTACAGAGTCTACTTTGGATCCTCTATTACCCTCTTTCTCACCCCCTCTCCCCCCCGGCCACTTATTCTCTATTGCTCTGTCTCAAAAATAAACATTAAAAATATATATAAGGGCATCTTGGTGGTTCAGTCGGCTAAGTCCAACTCTTGGTTTTGGCTCAGCTCATGATCTCATAGTTTTCTGAGTTTAAGTCTGGTGTCAGGCTCTGTGCTGACGGTGTGAAACCTGCTTGGGATTCTCTGTCTCCCTCTTGCTCTGCCCCTCCTCTCCAACTTGCACTGTCTCTGTCTCTCTTAAATAAATAAACTTAAAAAATATGTATATATAAATCTACCTTATTAATTCTGTAAATTAATTTTGCATGGTACCATTGTTCATTCTGTGCCACTCCATTTTATCTTCTTCTTTGGAGAGAAATACACTATACCTTTACTGATTTCATTGTTGAAGGAATACTTGCATACTTGTTTATGAACACAGTAAAAATACTCAGGGCACCCAAACAGTATTTGTTGATTAATTTAAAGAGAGGTACCCTAGGACTTTTACACTTTTATTTGCTTCTCTCATTCATCTTAATTTAATAACCATTCTTTTCACCATTGAATTTCTTTTAATGTTTTATTTATTTCTGAGAGAGAGAGAGAGAGAGAGAGAGGAAAGAGAGAGCGACAGCGACAGCGTGAGTGAGAGAGGGAGACACAGAATCTGAAACAGTCTACAGGCTCTGAGCCGGCTGTCAGTACAGAACCTGATGTGGGACTCGAACCTACGAACCATGAGGTCATGACCTGAGCCAGTCGGACGTTCAACCGACTGAGCCACCCAGGCACCCCTCTTTTCACCACTGAAATCTGATTTTTTTCTGAATTTCTGAGTCTATTGGCCATGTTGGCCTTTGAGGCTGGAAAGTTGTTGAAGTATGGATTTGAATTGAAATGGACAGAACATTATACTTAAAGAACATTTCACAAATCTTTAGAAGATAAATAGAAAAGAAGTCTTCTCTATCCTTTTGGTTAGACATCACAGAAAAGTTCTTCAGACCAGGTGCTTCAACTTTTAATTCATTCTTTTGGATCTGCAGTTTTAATTTCTTCCCTGAAACAACTCTAGGGTTAGTATGATTTCTTATTCTCATAAGAGCTTTTCTGGATGTTCTCCTTGTTTCCACTGTCCTATTTCCTATTCTCTCTCTTTGTGTTTTATTACCTTTATAAGTTTTGTTTATGTATGATTTCTGTTCTTTGTAATTTCATTTTATCCAGATTCCTCGAGGCCCAGCTGTTTTGTTGCATTTGTGCATTAAAAAGAAAAAATAATTTATTGTCACTTGGCTAACATACAGTGTATAAAATGTGCTCCTGGCTTCAGGAGTAGATTCCCATGATTCATCACTTACATACAACACCCAGTGCTCATCCTAACAAGTGCCCTCCTCAATGCCCATCTCCCATTTTCCCTGCTCCCCCAACCACCCACCCCCAACAGCCCTCAGTTCTCTGTATTTAAGAGTCTCTTACAGTTTTCCTTCCTCTCTGTTTGTAATTTATTTTTCCTTCCCTTCCCCTATAGTCTTCTGTTAAGTTTCTCAAATTCCACATATGAGTGAAAATATGATACCTGTCTTTTTCTGACTGGCTTATTTCACTTAGCATAATACTCTCCTGTTCCATCCACGTTGCAAATGGCAAGGTTTCATTCTTTTTAATCGCTGAGTAGTATTCCATTGTATAAATTTGCCACATCTTCTTTACCCATTCATCAGTTTATGGACATTTGGCTCTTTCTATTCTTTGGCTATTGTTGATAGTGCTGCTATAAACATTGGGGGACAGGTGCCCCTATGCATCAGCACCCCTATATCCTTTGAATAAATTCTAGTAGTGCTATTGCATGGTAATAAGGTAATTCTAATTTTAGTTTTTTGAGGAACCTCCACATTGTTTTCCAGAGTGGCTGCACCAGTTTGCATTCCCACCAACAGTGCAAGAGGCTTCCTGTTTCTCCATATCTTTGCCAATGTCTATTGTTTCCTGCATTGTTAATTTTAGCCATGTGACTGGTGTGAGGTGGATCTCAGTGTGGTTTTGATTTGTATTTCCCTGATGATGAGTGATGATGAGCACCTTTTCATGTGTGTTAGCCATCTGGATGTCTTTGGAAAAGTGTCCATTCATGTCATCTGCCCATTTCTTTACTGGATTATTTGTTTTTCAGATGTTGAGTTTGATAAGTTTTGATGCTAACCCTTTATCCAATATGTTATTTGCAAATATCTTCTCCCATTCTGTTGGTTGCCTTTTAGTTTTGCGGATTCTTTCATTTGCTGCACAGAAGCTTTTTATCCTGATGAGGTCCCAATAGTTCATTTTTGCTTTTATTTCCCTTGCCTTTGGTGACATGTCAGGTAAGAAGTTGCTGCAGCTGAGGGCAGAGAGGTTGTTGCCTCTTTTCTCCTCTAGGATTTTGATGGTTTCCTGTCTCACATTTAGGTCTTTCATCCATTTTGAGTTTATTTTTGTGTATGGTGTAAGAAAGTGGTCCAGTTTCATGCTTCCTCGTGTTGCGGTTCAATTCTCCCAGCACCATTTGCTAAAGAGACTTTTTTTCCATTGTATACTCTTTCCTGCTTTGTTGAAGATTAGTTGACCATACATTTGTGGATCCATTTCTGGGTTCTCTATTCCATTGGTCTATGTGTCTGTTTTTGTGCCAATACCATACTGTCTTGATGATTACAGCTTTGTAGTAGAGACTAAAGTCCGGGATTGTGATACCTCCCACTTTGATTTTTCTTTTTTAACATTACTTTGACTATTCAGGGTCTTTTGTGCTTCCATACAAATTTTAGGGTTGTTTGTTCTAGTTCTGTGCAGAATACTGTTGTGATTTTCATCGGGATTGCATTGAATGTGTAGATTGCTTTGGGTAGTATTGTTTTTCCAGTCTGTGAGCGCGGAATGGTTTTCCTTTTCTTTGTATCTTCTATTTCTTTCTTAAGCTTACTGCAGTTTTCAGTGTACAGATCTTTTACCTCCTTGGTTAGTTTTATTCCTAGGTATTTTATGGTTCTTAGTGCAATTGTAAATGGGATTGATTCCTTGATATCTCTTTCTGTTGCTTCATTATTGGTGTATAGAAATGCAACCAATTTCTGTACATTGATTTTATATCCTGCAACTTTGCTAACTTCATGTATCTGTTCTAGCAGTGTTTTGGTGGAGTCTTTCAGGTTTTCCATATAGAATATCATGTCATTGGTGAAAAGTGAAAGTTTGACTTCTCCTTTGCCAATTTAGATGCCTTTTACTTCATTTTGTTGTCTGATTGCTGAGGCTAGGACTTCTAACACTATGTTAAACAACAGTGGTAATAGTGGTCATCTTTGTTGTGTTCCTGATCTCAAGGGGAAAGCTCTCAGTTTTTCCCCATTGAGGATATTAGTTGTGGTCCTTTCATATATCAGTTTTTTGATGTTAAGGTATGTTCCTTTTATCCCAACTTTCTTAAGGGTTTTTATTAAGAAAGATTGCTGTATTTTGCCAAATGCTTTTTCTGCTTATATTGACAGGATCATATAGTTTTTATCCTTTCTTCTTTTAATGTGATGTATCACATGGATTTGCAAATATTGAACCAGCCCTGCAGCTTGGGAATGAATCCCACTTAATCATGGTGAATAATACTTTTAATATATTGTTGAATTTAATTTGCAAGTATCTTGTTGATATTTTTTGCATCCATATTCATCAGGGATATTGGCCTGTAATTCTCCTTTTTAGTGGGGTCTTTGTCTGGTTTGGGAATCAAGGTACTGCTGGCTTCATGGAATGAGTCTGGAAGCTTTTCTTCCATTTTTGTTTCTTGGAACAGCTTGTGAAGAATATGTATTCTGCTTTAAATGTTTGGTAGAATTCCGCTGGGAAGATCTGGCCCAGGACTCTTATTTGTTGGGAGATTTTTTGATAACCGATTCAGTTTCTTTGCCAGTTATGGGTCTGTTCAAATTTTTTATTTCTTCCCATTTAAGTTTTGGTAATGTGTGGCTGTCTAGGAATTTATCCATTTCTTCCAGATTGTCCTGTTTGTTGGTATATAATTTTTCCTAGTATTCTCTATTAATTTGTATTTCTGTGGTGTTGGTTGTGATCTCTTTCATTTGTGATTTTTGTCTATTTGGGTCCTTTTTGAGAAGTCTGACTGGGGGATTATCAATTTTTTCTATTCTTTCAGAAAACCAGCTCTTAGATGGATTTGTTGTACTGTTTTTGTGGATAGTATATTGTTTATTTCTGCTCTAATCTTTATTATTTCTCTTCTTCTGCTGGCCTTGGGCTTTCTTTGCTGCTCTTTTTCTAGTTCCTTTAGGTATGAGGTTAGGTTCTGTATTTGGGATCTTTGTTGCTCTTGAGATAGGTCTGGATTGCAACATACTCTCTTCTTAGGACTGCCTTTGCTGCATCCCAAGGGTTTGGACTGTTTAATTTTCATTTTCATTTACTTTCATGTATTTTTTAATTTCCTTCTGGACCCATTCATTTCTTAGTAGTATGTTCTTTAACCTCCATATATTTGGAGGCTTTCCAAATTTTTTTCTTGTGGTTGATTTCAAGTTTCATAGTGTTGTGATTTGAAAATATGCATGGTAGATTTCAGTCCTTTTATATTTTTGAGGGCTATTTTGTGGCCCAGTATGTGATCTGTTTTGGAGAATGTTCCATGTGCACTTGAGAAGTATATTCTTGGATGAAAGGTCTAAATATATCTGTTAAGTGTATCTGGTCCAGTGTGTCATTCAAAGCCCGTTTCCTAATTGATTTTCTGCCTAGATGATCTGTTCATTGCTATAAGTGGACTATTAAAATCACTTACAATTACACTATTATTATCAATAAGTTTGCTTATGTTTGTGATTAGCTTATATATTTGGGTGCTTTAATTTTAGGGGAATAAACATTTATAATTATTAGCTCTCCGTAATGAATAGACCCCTTTATTCTGATATAATGCCTTTTTTTCATCTCTTGTTATAGTCTCTTTGGTTTAAAAATCTAGTTTGTCTGAGTATGCCTACTCCAGCTTTCTTTTGACATCCAGTAGCATGATAGATGGTTCTCTGTTCTGTCACTTTCAATCTGTAGGTGTCCTTGTCCTCAGGTCTACAGTGAGTCTCTTGTAGGCAACATATAGATGAATCTTGTTCTTTTATCCATTCTGATACCCTATGTCTTTTATTGGGGCATTTAGTCCATTTATATTCAGAGTGATGATTGAAGGATATGGATTTAGTGGCATTTTGCTTTCTGTAGGTTTCATGTTTGTGGTGATGTTTCCAGTCCTTTGTAGTCTTTTGCTGCTTTCCACTCACAGAGTCCCCCTTAGGATCTTCTGCAGGGCTGGTTTCGTGGTCATAAATTCCTTTAGTTTTTGAGAAAGCCTTTATTTCTCTTTCTATTCTGAATGACAGCCTTGCTGGATAAAGGATTCTTGGCTGCATATTTTTCCTATTCAGCACATTGAATATTTCTTGCCACTCCCTTTTGGCCTGCCAAGTTTCTGTGGACAGGTCTGCTATTACCCTCATGTGTCTACCCTTGTAGGTTAAGGCCTGTTTGTTCCTCACTGCTTTCAGAATTCTCTTTATTTTTGCATTTTACCAGTTTCACTATGATATGTCATGGCCGTTGACTTGTTTTTGTTGAGTTTGAAGGGAGTTCTCTGTACCTCCTAAACTTGGATGTCTGCTTCCTTCCCCAGATTAGGGAAGTTCTCAGCTATAATTTCTTTAAATAAACCGTCTTCCCCTTTCTCTCTCTCTCCTTTGGGATCCCCTAAGATCTGGATGTTATTACATTTCATTGAATCACTTAAGTCTCTCATTCTCCCTTCATGTTCTAGTAATTTCCTGTCCCTCTTTCTCGCAGCTTTATCATTTTCCATAATTTTATCTTCTACTTCACTGTTCTCCCCTCTGCTTCTTCCATCTTTGCTATCACTGCATCTAGTTTATTTTGCATCTCATTTACAGCATTTCTTAATTTGCCGAGATTGTTTCTTAGGTCCTTGATCTCTGAAGCAATAGATTCTCTGCTGTTTCCTATGTGTTTTTCAAGCCCAGCTATTAGTCTTACAACTATTATTCAAAACTCTTGTTCAGATATATTGTTTATATCTGTTTTGAGCAATTCTCTGGCTGTCATATTCTCCTGGAATATCTTTTGAGGAAAATTCTTCCATTTCATCATTCTGACTAGTTTTCTGTGGTTTACATGTTTTAATAGCTTGTTATATATCCTGTACCTGTGAGTACTACTATATTAAAAAGGGGTCATAACTGTCCAGGGCCTGGCCCTTTAGGAAGTCTTTTTGGAGTTTGTTGTGTGCACCCTGTTGTGTCTCTGGTTTCCTTATCTCCATACTCATAGTGGTGTATTACACCAGGTGTGCATTGATTTGGTCATTGAAGTAACCCTGGAAAAAAATGGAAAAGGGGAAGGTGGAAGAAGCCTTATTCCATACAAAGAAAGAAATGACAGGCATGAAAAAAAAAAAAAAAGACCAGGCAAAGAATCAAAATACTATAAGGTTTAATCAAGAAAGAGGGAGGAAAATAAAGAAGAGGGAGATACAGAAAATGTGTAAAAAGAATAGAATAAAAATGCCTAATTAAACAAACAACCAGAACAGAGAAAGGCAGACAGAAGAAAGAAAGAAGAAATATATATATAATAAGAATTGACTAAAAATCAAATCAGAAAATGGAAAACCACAGGACAGTTGTCTGTCGGTGCCTCGGAACCAGTGACTGTGCTGGTCTGGAGGACATGCCGAGTGGTTCGATCAGTGTCAGTCTCACTCTGTCAGTGTCAGTCACTCCTGTAGATAAGCAGTTGCTAGTCATGGAAGGGTGGGGTTTGGTGTAAGTGGGACCTGCCTTCACTGGGGGCCACTGTCTTGTTCCCTAAATCCCCACTATGTTGGTGATGGAGAGAAAATGGCGACACTCCAGTTTCTCCTTCTCAGACCAGCTGTCCCAAACCACACTGTTCAGGTAGTCTGCACAGAGCGCAGCACGGGTAGGCCAACTTGTCCTGCTCCACAGTCTCCTATGCCTTCTAGGTGCTTGGCTGGGATTCAAAAGCCATATCTTAAAGGATCCCACTGGTGCGGATCCGGTTCTGGGGTAGTGCCACACCACCCGGGCAATAAAGGGCCTCTCTGGCTGTCACCTGCAGGCTCTTTTGTCCTTGTAGTGGCAACATACCCTCTTCCCACTGTACTCAAGGGAGGCGACTGCTCTCTCCCAGTGTACCTACGAGATCTAAAGGAGCCCTGGGGTTGGCTTCCCTCCCCACCAGGAGCACCCACAGGGCCAGGGCCAGTCCAGAGAAAGTTGTGCCCCCCTGAAAACTCTGATCTTCACTCCTAAGGCTGTTTGCAAGGTAGAAACTGGCTCTCTCCTGGTCCATGGTCGGGAGAGGTTTTTCTCTTGTCCAAATACAATCCCACACTTCCACAGCCTCTCTTTCTCTTCCTTTTGTTCCCCACCTCTGTGCCTATGACTCCTGTTTTATCTCTCCCAATTTGCAAAAATGCACCTCTGTCCCGCCAAGCTGCTTCCATATACCCATGGATATGTTTCTATCACTCTGTAGCCTAAATTTCTGGAATTCCAAGTGTTCTCAACCTCAGTACTGCTGTTTTTGAGGGATGAGAGAAATTCTGGTCCTTCTACTTCTCTGTCATCTTGACTCTCCCCATTTATGCATTTGTTAAGACTTAGTGCCTGTTAACTACCTTGTTTTTAGTTTATTTAATTTGAGAGAGAGCGCACACGCGCATGAGTGGGGGAGGATCAGAGAGAGAGAGAGGGAAAGAGAGAATCCCGAGCAGTCTACAGCATAGAGCCCAACATGGGGGTCAATCTCACCATCATGAGATCGTGACCTGAGTTGAAATCAAGAGTCAGATGCTTAACTGACTGAGGCACCCTGGACTACCTTGGGATTTTTTTTTTTTATTACTCATTGTTAAAATCATTGGGAGAGGCATTTGGTTGATCCAGTTTTTTCTTTTAAATGTATCAGAGTATGTCATTGGTCATTGGCATATTTATGATTATATGACTTTTTTAGTTGCTCATGTCTGTATCAGTTGAATTGTGATGGGTGACTGAAGGGTAGCTATTCAGCAAAGTTTATGGCTTATCAGAAAACATAGGCAACATGTTTAGCATATATATAAATCATACCAATCTTACACCTTAGTTTACACAACTGTGATATGGCTTTAGATTTTTGTCCATCTTGCTTTTTAATAATTTTAAATTAAAAATTTTAAGTGATTTTATGGTATTAGTATATATTTATTGAAACAATTGAAATAATACAGTACAAAGACATGAAAGCATGATCTCCTACTTTTTAAATTCTGATATAATTAACATTAATAGCCTACTGGGTTTGCCTGGGTGGCTCAGTCAGTTAAACGTCGATTTTTGGTTTCCATTCAGGTCATGATCTCACAGTTCATGAGTTCAAGCCCCACATCGGGCTCTGTGGTGACAGTGAGGAGTCTGCTTGGGATTCTCTCTCACTCTTTCTCTTGGTCTCTCTCACTCTCTCCTCCCCCCCCACCCAAATACATAAATAAACTTAAAAAAAATAGCCTAGTGGGTATCCTTGCACATCTTCCTTTTTTATATAACACAGGGAATTCATTTGTTTTTACTGAAGTTGAGTCACTATGCGAAGTACTATGCTATATTTTTCTTTTCATTTAAAAGGCTATCATGAAATAATTGTACAAGTCTATAGATCTCTATCCATGTTTATGTTCCTCTAACTTCTTTATATGTGCACACATACACACTTATTTGCATAAAACTCCATGATGGTAGGTTTCCTGAAGGGAGAATCCATTTTACTTACTTATTAATTTATAAAAATTTTTTTAGCTGGAAAAAATTCCTTTCAGTTTTCTTCAAGTTTTTATTTGTTCCAGTTAGTTAACATACAGTGTAATGTGTTTCAGGTATAGAATTTAGTGGTTTATCACTTATGTACAATACCCAGTGCTTATCAGAACAAGTGCCCTCCTCAGTACCCATCACCCATTTAACTCATCCCACTGTCCAGTGACACTCAGTTTTTTCTCCATAGTTGAGAGTCTGTTTTTGTGATTTGCCTCTTCCTTGTTTTACCCCTATGTTCATCTCTCTTGTTTCTTAAATTCACATGAGTGAAATCATATGGTATTGTCTTTCTCTGACCGATTTATGTTATTTAGGGTAATAGTCTCTGGCTCCATCTGTGTCCATCCTGGCAAGATTAAATTCTTTTTGATGACTGAGTAATATTCCCGTGTGTGTGTGTGTGTGTGTGTGTGTGTGTGTGTGTACATACATATATACCACATCTCTTTATCCATTTATCAGTCGATGGGCATTTGGTTTTTTTCCATAATTTCATTATTGTTGATAATGTTGCTATAAATATTGGGGTACATGTATGTCTTTGAATTAGTATTTTTGTATCCTTTGAGAAAATAGTCTTGAAATTGATGGATCATAGGTTAGTTTTTAGTTTTATCTTTGAGAGGAAACTCCATCTTGTTTTCCAGGGTGGCTGCACCAGTTTTGCATCCCCACCTATCGTGTAGGAGGTTTTCCCTTTTTCCAAATTCTCATCAACATCTGTTGTTTCCTGTGTTGTTAATTTTAGCCATTCTGACAGGTGTGAAGTAGTCTCATTATAGTTTTGTATTTCCCTAATAATGAGTGATGTTGGGCATCTTTTCATGTGTCTATTTGCCATCTGGATGTCTTCCTTGGAAAAATGTCTATTCATGTCTTCTGCCCATTTCTTAACTGGATTATTTGTTTTTTTGGGTGTTGGGTTTGATAAGTTCTTTATAGATTTTGGATATAACCCTTTATCAGATATGTCATTTACAGATATCTTCTCCCATTCTGTAGTTTTGTTGATTGTTTCCTTTCCTGTGCAGAAGCTTCTTATCTTGATGATGTACCAGTAGTTCATTTTTGCTTTTGTTTCCCTAACCTCTGGAGACATGTCTAGTAAGATGTTGCTGTGGCTGCTGTCAAAGAGGTTTCTGCCTGCGTTCTCCTCTAGGATTATGATGGTTCCTTGTGTCACATTTGGTTCTTTTATCCGTTTTGGATTTATTTTTGTGTGTGGTGTAAGTAGTCTAGTTTCCATTCTTTTGCACGTTGCTGTCCAGTTTTCCCAGCACCATTTCTTGAAGAGACTGTCTTTTTTCTATTGGGTCTTCTTTCCTGCTTTGTCAAAGATTAGTTGGCCATATGGTTGCCAACTTATTTGGGGTTTTTGTTCATTCCATTGATCTATGTGTCTGTTTTTATGCCAGTACCATACTGTCTTGATCCCTATAGTTTTGTAATATAACTTGAGGTTCAGAATTGTGATGCCTCCAGTTTTGCTTTTCTTTTTCAAAATTGCTTTGGCTATTTGAGGTCTTTTGTGGTTTCATACAAATTTTAGGATTGTTCTAGATTTGTAAAAAATGCTGGTGGTAATTTGATAGGGATTACATTAAATGTGTAGATTGCTTTGGGTGATAATAGACATTTTAACAATATTTGTTCTTCCAGTCCATGAGCATGGAATGTCGTTCCATTTTTTGCGTCTTCTTCAATTTCTTTCATCAGTATTATATTTTCAGAATACAGATATTTTACCATTTTGGTTAGGTTTATTCCTAGTTGTCTTATGGTTTTTGGTGCAATTGTAAGTGGGATTGATTCCTTGATTTCTTTTTTGCTGCTTCATTATTGGTATACAGAAATGGAACAGATTTCTTTCTATATGTTGATTTCGTATCCTGCAACTTTACTGAATTCATGTGTCAATTCTAGCAATTTTTAGGTGGAGTCTTTTGGGTTTTCTATACAGGGTATCATGTCATCAGAAAATAGTGAAAGTTTGACTTCTTTCTTGCCAATTTAGATGCCTTTTATTTCTTTTTGTTGTCTGGTTTGATTTGCTGGTATCTTTTTGAGAATTTTTGCATCCATGTTCATCAGGGATAGTGGTCTGTAGTTCCTTTTTTTAGTGGAGTCTTTGTCTGGTTTTGGAATCAGGGTAATGCTGGCCTCCAAATGAGTTTGGAAGTTTCCCTTCCATTTTTATTTTTTTGAAATAGTTTGAGAAGAATAGGTATTAACTCTTCTTTAAGTGTTTGGTAGAATTCCCCTGTGAAGTCATCTGGCCCTGGACTTTTTTGTTTGTTGGGTGATTTTTTTTTTTAATGTTTTAATTTATTTCTGAGAAAGAGAGACATTGTGAGCAGGGGAGGGTCAAAGAGAGAGGGAGACACAGACTCTGAAAGCAGGTTCCAGGCTCTGAGCTAGCTGTCAGTACAGAGCCCGATGTGGGGGTCGAACCCATGAACTGTGAGATCATGACTTGAGCTGAAGTTGGATGCTCAACTGACTGAGCCACCCAGGTGTCCCTGTTGGGTGATTTTTGATTACTGATTCAATTTATTTACTTTTTATCAGTTCAAATTTTCTTACAGTTTTAGTTGTAGTAGTTTATATATTTCTCAGATTTCCATTTCTTCCAGATAGTCTGATTTGTTGGCATATGATTTTTCATAATCTCTTATAATTGTATTTCTGTGGTGTTGGTTGTTATTTCTCTTCTCTCTTTTGTGATTTTATTCATTTGAGTCCTTTTTTTTGATAAGTCTGGCAAGATTTTATTAATTTTTAATTAATATTTTAATTTTTTTTCAAAGAACCAGCTCCTAGTTTAATTGATTTGTTCTACTGTTTTTGTTTTTTTTTTGGTTTCTATATCATTTATTCCTGCTCTAATTTTTATTATTTCCCTTCTGCTGGCTTTAGGTTTCATTTGTTGTTCTTCTTATAGCTCTTTTAGTATTTTTTTTGCTTATTTGAGATTTTTCTTGCTTTTTGACATAGACCTGTATTGCTATATTGTTTCCTCTTATGACTGCTTTTCCTATATCCCAAAGGTTTTGGACCACCGTGTTTCCATTTTTAGGTGTTTCCATGTATTTTTTAACTTCTTTAATTTTCTGGTTGGCTCTTCATTCTTTAGTAGCCTATTCTTTAACCTCCATGTTTTTATGTTCTTTCCATATTTTTTCTTGAGGTTGACTTCAAGTTTCATAGCTTTGTGGTCAGAAAAGATGCATAGTATGATCTCAAATTTTTTGTATTCATTGAGGTATGATTTGTGACCCAGTATGTGATCTATTCTGGAGAATGTTCCATGTGCACTTGAAAAGAATGTGTGTCAATTAAAGTTAGTGTTTCATTTAAAACTAGTGTTTCCTTGTTGTTTTTCTGCTTATAAGATCTATCCGTTGATGTAAGTAGGGTATGAAACTTGCTTACTACTATTGTACTATTATCAATGAGTTCTTTTATATTTGTTATTTTTTTAAAGTTTATTTATTTTGAGAGAGACAGCAGAAGTGTGAGCTGGGGAATGACAGAGAGAGGAGAGAGAGAGATCTCAAGCAGTTGAGCACTGTAAGTGCATAGTCTGACATGGCTCAAATCCTGAATTATGAGATCATGATGTGAGCTGAAATCAAGGGTGGACATTTAACCACCTGAGCCACCCAGGCACCTCTTTTGTTTGTTATTAATTGTTTTATCTATTGCGTGTTTCCAATTTGGGAGCATAAATATTTCAATTGTTAGATCTTTTTATTGGATAGTCCCCTTTATTATGATATAGTGCCTTTCTTCATCTCCTGTTACAGTCTTAATTTAAAATGTAGCTTGTCTGATGGTACCTGGGTGGCTCAGTCAGTTGAGTGGCTGACTCCTGATTTCAGATCAGGTCATGATCTCATGGTTCATGAATTAGAGCCCTGTGTTGAGCTGTGTACTAGGAGCACAGAGCCTGCTTGAAATTCTCTCTCTTCCCCTCTCTCTGCCCCTCTGCCACATATTCTGTTTCTCTCTCAAAATAAATAAAACATTAAAAAAAAGTGTAGTTTGTCTGATAGAAGTATTGTTACTCTTGCTTTCTTTTGACAATCATTTGCATGATAAATGTTTCTCTATCTCCTCATTTTCAGTCTGCAGGTGTCTGTAGCTCTAACATGAGTCTCTTATAGGCAACATATAGATGGGTATTGTTTTTTAAATCCATTCTGACACCCTGAATCTTTTGATTGGAGCATTTAATTCATTAATTTCAGAGAAATTCTTGATATCTATTAGTGTTGTTTTACTGTTTTGTCATGAATTCCGGAGATTTCCTCTGTTCCTTTCTAGTCTGTGTGACTTTCGGTCTTTCCTTCCCACTCATAGCATCCTCTTGAACATTTCTTGTAGGGTTGATTTCGTGTTCATGAATTCCTTTGGTTTTGTTTATATGGGAAACTCTTGATCTCTCCTCCTGAATGATAGCCTTGCTGGATAGAGTATTCTTCTCTGCTGATTTTTCCCATTTAGCATGTTTAATATATCATGCTACTCCCTTCTAGCTTGCCAAGTATCTGTGGAGAGATATGCTGCTAACCTTACGGGTTTTACCTTGTGAGTTAGGAACTTCCTTTGTTTTGATGGTTTTAGGATTTTATTTAATCACTAGATTTTGCAAATTTAAGTATAATATGTCTTGTTGTCTAGGTTTTATTGATTTTGATGGGAGTTCTCTCTGCCTCCTGGATTTGGATGTCTGTTTTTTTCCCCCTCAGATTAGTGAAGTTTTCAGCTATTATATACTCCAGTAAACCACCTATTCCCTTTTCTTTCTCTTCTTCTTTTGGGACTCTTATGATAAGAATGGTATTACATTTGATGGAGTCACTGAGTTTCATCAGTCTATTCTTGTGATCCATCATTCTTCTTTCTCTTTTGTTGAGCTTCATTACTTTACATAATTGCGTTTTCTGTATCACTTATTTATTCCATCCTTGTGGTCATTACATCCAATTGGTCTTGAATCTCAGATATTGCGGTTTTTGTTTTTTTTTCATTTTTGCCTACTTGTTTTTTAGCTCTTTTATTTCTGTGGTAAGGCATGTCCCTGATGTCTTCCATGCTTTTCTCAAGCCCAGTTAGTATCCCTATGATTATTGCTTTATATTTTGCATCAGGCATATTAAATCTGTTTCGATTTGATCTTTGGCTGTGACCTTTTCTTGTTCTTTCTTTTGGGATGAATTCCTCTGGCTTGGCATTTTGTCTTGTTTTCTGTCTTCTACTCTGTGTTAGAAAATCTTATTATGTTTCCTGTTCCTGTGAGTAATGGCTTATGAAAAAGAGGTCATTTAATGTCCAGGGTCTGGTGCTTCAGGAGATATCTCTGGCGTTTGCTGTGTGCACTCTGCTTCTGTAATTTGGCTGCTTTCTCCCTCAGGTCACTCATCTGTAGAGGCTCTCCTTGCCTGCCGTGAATGGTGTTTGGATCTTGGCCAGAGTGTGGCGAGTTTTAATAAGTCTGTCGTGGTCTGCTTGTTAAATGAGACCTGATGCTATTTCCACTAGAACTAAAGCTTTGCAGAACTCTTTGGTCAGTAGATGAGGTGCATGCAAAGGTTTGTGCTGGTCTTCTGGGGAAGGGGCCTGCTGCTGTGATCCTTAGACACACTTGCCCAAGAAAAGCAACACCAGCAGAATGCAGGGTCTGGGACCTGGTGTAATCAGGTTAGGCAGCCAGTGTTGGCACTGTGCTATTTACTGAAGTTGGTTTATGCTGAGGGGTGGGGAGGGCAATGGCACCAGCCAGAGCCTATTTCTCTGGAGAGGGGAGCCTGTGCTTTGCTGCTCTCAGGGTAGCCCTCCCAGTAGAGCAGATTATTTCCCCTTGTACATCCTAGGCATTTTTCAGATTGCTGTTTTCCCACTGTCTCCAGTTTGCTTGCTTGCCTGTCTGGAACAGTGCTGTGTACTTTGGGCTCTATCAGAGCCACACCTGCTGACTTTTGAAACTCCAAACTTTAGGGACCTGGTGTTGCAGGACCTGTGTTGGTCTTCTGGGTGAGGGTCTCACTGTGCTGGGACAGATGCAGGTTTGACCCAGAAGGGTAGTCACAACAACATGCAGTGGCAAGGGATTTGGACCATAGCAGGCTAAACAGCGTTTGTCCAAAATGGCCACCCTTAGTAGGTTGGCCCTGCACCTATACTGAGGGGTGGAGGAGTGAAATGGCACCCACTAACTCCATTGTCCACAGAGAGATAGTGCCATCTGTCACAGATTCGCTCCAAGAAGAGAGAACAGTCTACCTCCATGTGCTCTAGGCAGTCCTTAGATTGCACTAGATGCCTGCCCGTGGGTTGCTTCCTTGACTTGTCTCCAGAAGTAGGCTAGTGCCCTCAGGTCTCTATCCTAGTCAAGCCCACAGACCTCCAAAACTCCAGTCTTTGAGCCTTGTTGGTTACAAAAACTTATGAAAATCAGCCCTTTTGTTTTCCCACCCGGTGGCTTTGGGGAAGTAATCTCCTTGGGCTTATCCCTGTTCACTCCACTCTCTTGCCTTTCTCCATGACCAGGGCTCCCTCCCTTCCCCAACACCTGCAATCCTTTTCTATCCCAAACCACTTCTCCACACTTCCTACCTTCCTTGATATGGCCTTCCTCCCCCTTCTAGTTGGCAGTGTTTTCCTTCAGTCCTCAGGCCAATTTCTTGGGTATTTAGAATGATTTGATAGTTATGTAGTTGTGTTGGAGGGATGAGGCAAACCTAGGGTCCTCCTTTTATACCACCATCTTAGCTTCTGTCCCTCTTATCTCCCTTCTTTCAGTAAACATGTTAACAACCTGCTAGATATTCTTCCATATTTTTTCCCATGTTTATTATTATATATAAAAGTGTGTGAATGTAAACACGTACTTATATAGGTAATTATTTAAGTAATTAAAAAAATGGGATCATAATACACTTCTGTATTGAGCAGATTCATGATAATCATTCATCAGTACAACGTGAACATTCTTTTATACCTGTTGAGATGTCTTAAATTCATTCCTTTTTGGACATGTGTCTTTTGGGGTGTCCTGGCTGGCTCATTCAGTAGAGCATGTGACTTCTGATCTCGGGGTCTTGAGTTCAGGCCTCACATTGGGTGTAGAGCTTACTTAAAACACTAAACAAAATAAAAATTTGTCTTGTTTCCATTCTTTTTTCTTTCAGTACTTCATTATGAAAAATTTCATATATACAGAAAAACAGAAAGATGATCACAGTGAACATTCAAATACTCTGTTCCTGGGTTCAGTAGTTGTTAACATTTTGTCAGATTTGCTTTATCTTTCTTTTAGTGTTTTTTATATATATATATATATTTTTGTTTGTTTCATTTGAAAGTTTGATGTAGAAATCATGACATTTTACCCTCAGATACCTTAGCGTGCATCTCTAAGGATAAGGACATTCTTTTTCATAACCACAATATTATTAACACATAAGAAAAATAATATTGTCGTAATCTCTAATATGTAATCCATATTTAAATTTTTTCAGTTTGTTCCAGAAATGTCTTTTATATGTGCTTTATATTGAATCAAGACTCCGTTGAGGTTTACTTACTACATTTGGTTGTTCTGTTACATTATTTTAATATAGAAAAGTTTGCCTACTTTTTTTCTTCTTTTTTATCTTTTTGAATAGCATGCTCAATTTGTAGACTGTCCCTCATCTCAGAATGCCTAATTATTTTCTCATGATGTAATTTAACTTATTCCTTATCTTGTATCTTTCTTCAGATTGAAAATTAGCTGCCAAGGCTTGATTAGATTGAAGTTAAACATTTCTGGACAAAATACTATATAGGTGACATTATGAACTTTATATTGCATAGACTAGAAACACAAAGCCTGGTTGCTTTGTTCTTTTGATATGACATTAGTCTCAAAAAATGGCTGTATATTAATAGATGCATCCTGTTAATCAGTTATTCCCCCCATGATGGATATTCACTTAGTTTCCAGTATATTTGCCATTATAAACTGCTAAAATAAACATTCTTGTACATGTATTGTTATATACTGCTACAGTTGTTCTTATGTTCCTCTGTGAAATTTCTATATTTATTTTACTTTATTTTAATAAAATTTAGTATAATATTCCTGGTTCTGTGTGCTGGTGTAGTTATTCCTCACTTGATCTTGGCCAAAAGGCCGAGAAGTGATGCTATAGTTATTCCTTCTATGAGTAGGAATCACATTCTTCTTCCACCTCAGCTTACCTACATTACACTATCATAACGCTCTTACTTCCTTCAGAGCACTTACCATTATATGATTTTTTTTTTTTTTTACTTATTAGTTTACTTATTTTCTTCTAACGAAGGATGTAAGCCCTCTCACTTTTTTTTTTAAGTTTATTTATTTATTTTGAGAGACAGGACTAGCAGGAGAGGGGTGGAGAGAGAGGGAAAGTCTTAAGTAGGTACTCCTCTCCTAGCGCAGAACCCCGTGCAGGTGTCGAACTCACAAAACTGTGAGATCACGACACAAGCCAAAATTGAGTTGAACGCTCAACTGACTGAGCCACCCAGGCACCCAGGATATAAACTCTCTGATAGCAAGAACTTTTTTTTTTTCCCTCACTGCTTATAGCCAGGATTTAGTGCTTAGAAATGGCATATAACAGGAATTTAGTAAATATTTGCTGAATGATTGATTGAATGAATGAATTATTCATTTAGTAAATTTAGAATGGATAGCCATCCTAAATTTCCCACGAGCCTTAGTTTTGAAGTTTTTTGCCTGTCAATATACTTTTTATTGCTACTTTTTAAGAAGCCTATCCTCAAACCTATAGAAAGGTCTATACTTGCGATTCTTTTGACTACTGGAAAGACTGTCCAGGAATACCTGGGTGGCTCAGTTGGTTAAATGCTGGACTTCAGCTCAGGTCATGATCTCAGGGTTCATGAGTTTGAGTACAGGGTCAGGCTTTGTGCTTTGGATTCTCTGTTTCTTTCTCTCAAAAATATATAAAGGTTTAAAAAAAAGACTGTCCAGTTTTGTCCTTGTAATCATAAACAGAATTTTTTTCCTCTTTTGGGTGTTATTCTAAAGTAAAAAAATTGTAACATTTGAAAATAAGTGTTTTGGAAACTTTACGGGTCCTTTTTGAAAGCACATTTTTTTTTTTCTGAAATAAATTAGGAAGTTTCCATTTGATATTCCATACATACAAGTCCTCTATTGATTTTTACTAGTAGATATTTTGATGTAAATTACTTTTCGGGATCTTGTTATCTTTTAGATTATGGAAGCATTTTCAAAATACTCTTGGGAACAGTTCTTAAGGAACATAATACTTCCTTGTAGAGAGATCCCATTTATTTTTAAGTAATAGAATGGATACTTTTTGAATCTGAGGATCTGCAGTAATCTTATTTAGATATTTTGGCCTTTTAAAAATTATTTTTTAGGTTTATTTATGTTAAATTTGTTCCTCTTTTCCCTTCCTTCCTTCCTTTCTCAGAGCACAAGTGGGGAGGGGCAGAGAGACAGGGAGACACAGAATATCAAGCAGATTCCAGGCTCTGAGCTGTCAGCACAGAGTCCAAGGTGGGGCCTGAACTTGTGAACTGTGAGATCATGACCTGAGCCATCCTGGCGGTCCTTAAATTTTTTTCTTAAATTCCTAAATTATTTTTATATTTAGAGATTCTAAAAATTGCATGATTTTTCATATTATTACCACTTTATGTTTCAGAATGTGCCCATTTACTTTTGGCTCACAATGCTCCAGTAAAGGTGAAAAATGCTCAGGGATGGAGCCCGCTGGCGGAAGCCATCAGCTATGGAGACAGACAGATGAGTAAGCAACATAAATTATGTTGTTGATATATATTCTAAAAATATGAAGTGATTTCATTTGACATACTTTTCATTTATTGTAACTATTCATAGTATGAAATATGTGTATTCATAGTGTATTCAAGTTATTTATAACTTGAATGTGAATTATTCATGACTTAGGTTCTTGAACATTGGGTAGTACACAAAAAGAATTGAGGAATTATGTTTAAAAGTATGTTATTATTTTTTCTTCTTTTACAGTATTCTGCTCTATTGATAATCTTCTATTGTTTTACTTATTCAATATGAAGGATTTTTTAAAAACCCTGAGACCCAACTGTCCTTTTTGGCAACTAAATTATATGGAACATTAATTGGAACTGAAAACAATCACAGTGTGTTTATAACAGTTATCTTTTTGCTTTAATTGCTGGGTATAGGCTTTACTGAAAGTGAGAAGCAAATTTCTTTGTTTTAGTCCTTGAGAAATTAAGAAAAAAGTCACATATTTTCTCACAGTATGCACAGTGTTCAGTTACTCTTACCTTCCCTAGTCCTATTCCTAAGTTTTCATTTTTCAACTTATACAGGTCTTACTTATGTCAAGCATATCTCAATAGTTGAAAATTCTATAAAATTTAAATTTAGATAAATAAAAATATTATTTTTCTAGTAATATCTTTTTACAGTTTGAGGTTGAAAATAATTAAGTCTAACCTTGTGGAAGCAGCAGTAAAAAACAAAAATGGGCAGTTTTATTAAAGAAGTGCTTAACATTGAACACTCACAGAATGTTACCTGGATTTAGTTCTATTTGATGCTGTGTTTTGGGCTCTTATGTTTTAGCTTTTATGTAATCCACATAGTATATCTTTGTGGACTTTTTGAACACTTCGGACAACTTTTAATGATCAAGTTACATTGGGGTTTAAGATTTAATGAGATAAAATAGGGATGATTTAACAATTATATGAGTATATACATTTTTTGTTATTCATTGACAATTGTCCTTTCTGGACAAACATCAAGAAACCCTTATGAAAGTAAGAAACCACACTAATCCTAGAATTATGTCAGGAAAAAGATGAAAATATCAAGATCTAACAAACTGAGAATAAAGTCAAAATTGCAGCAACCAGTCTGAAGGAACTTTCTCTGATGTTTCTAACCCATTAGCAGAATGGAGAGGAAACCAGATGGATTCCGGGTTTCTGACTTACACTGAGACTTTTGTGGCTTTCACATAACCTTTTTTTTTCCCCTCACTTGATCTTAGCCAAAAGGCCAAGAAGCAATAAAAGTTTTTTTAAGTTTGTATTTATTTATTTTGAGAGAGAGAGAGAGAGAAAGGGAGAAAGAGGATGTGAGTGAGCAAGGGAGAAAGACAAGGGGGAAAAGAGAGATAGAATCCCAAGTGGACTCCATGCTATCACCACAGAGCCCATTGAGAGGCTTGATCTCATGAACCATGGTCATTACCTGAGCTGAAATCAAGAGTTGGACTCTTAACCAATTGAGCCACCTAGGTACTCCAATAACTTTTATTTAGAGTCAGTGAATATTTACTGAGTCTTTACTATAAAGCATGTGTATATAGTAAGATGTGGAGAATAAAAACGTGGTCTCCACACTTGAGGAATTATAATCTATTGGGTAGGCCAAGAATGAGTTTTCTTGGAAAATTAGTTATTGGTTTTTAATGAACAAGATTACATTAAATCTTTAATGTAAAAGAGGCCCATAGCAGTTGAGGTCTGCTTTTTATTTTTTTTATTTAAAAAAATTTTTTTTTTATGTTTTATTTATTTCTAGGAGAGAGAGAGAGACAATGTGAGCAGGGGAGGGTCAGAGTGAGAGGGAGTGACAGACTGAAACAGGTTCCAGGCTCTGAGCTGGCAGTCAGCACAGAGCCCGACGCGGGGCTCGAACCCACGAACTGCGAGATCATGACCTGAGCGAAAGTCGGACTCTTAACCGACTAAGCCACCCAGGCTCCCCAGTTGAGGTCTGCTTTTAAAGTGATTTCCTTTTATAGAGTGATGGCTTATATATACATTATGAATAGTATTCCATTGCCAATCATTGAATAATTACATATCTATAATTATTCAGTGCTTTTAAAAAATTATTTCCCATCACATGAAATGGAAATATTTAACTGCTAACTTAAAAGATAATAAAGTTAAGAACTCTTATGCTACATGTTTAGAAATATTAGTATGATAAAAATGAATGTTATTCTAATGGTTTTAAATTGGTCTTTACTTTGAAATTATTTTAAATATTATGGTTTAAGATTTTGATACTCAGCTTGTGTTACATTAAAACTTTAGGGGCATCAAAATTTACATTATTTGAAAAATCAGAATCTAATATTACAAGTTATTACTGAAGTATTAGTAAAATATAATCTAATATTCTACATTATTATCAAAAACTGTGACCTGTGTCTTTTTTCATCTGATTTCTGCTAAAGTTTGTGTGCTGTAGAACAGTGAGATAATGCTAAACTATTTGTCCAAGACTTTTTAGAATTATTTCACTTGAGGGTCTCCTAGCTGGTTTAGTCAAAAGAGCATGTGACTCTTGATCCCAGGGTCATGAGTTCAAGCCCCATGTTGGGTGTAGTGATTACTAAAAAAATAAATAAACTTTAAAAAAAAGAATTATTTTACTTTAATTCAGGATTATGTTGCTTTCCTGTCTTATGCTGGTTACATAGTGAACAGTGATCACTGCAGGCCGCTATTAGAGATTAGTCTGAGATTTAATTAATTTGATGTTAGATTTGTTGATTTCTGGTTATGTGTGGTATATGTAGGTAGAACTGTCCAAGTAAGAAATGGGAAATAATTATTCTGGAGCATAAAAAGAAGTGGCGGGCAGAAGATACAGAGTTAAGTGTATTGAATACTTTAAAAGTACTTTATATGGGAAAAGAAGGAAAGAGAACCATAAGTTGTGGTTTATTGGAATTCTTCATTTGAGTCTTTGTATGAATTCTAATACCATAATGGTTCCTTTAAAGCTAATTTTATTTTTCTTATCAGTCATCATTAATGAGATTCTTAAAATATGGGAGTACAAATATTGATTCCTTCCAAAAGATATGGATAATTTTTTATAATTGCATTTTGAATGTTTGTTTCCAAGAAAGTTTGAGTAGATATTATATTTTATTATTTAAAATTTATTTATTTTAAAGAGAGTAAATGAGCAGGGGAGGGGCAGAGAGAAGGGAAGAGAGAGAGAGGAAGAGAGAATCCCAAGCAGGCTCCTTGTTGCTAGCTCAGAGCCTGATTTAGGGCTTGAAACCACAGACCTTGAGATCATGACCTGAGCCGAAATCAAGAGTCAGATGCTTAACCAACTGAGCCACCCAGGCACCCCGGTGTTACTTTTCAATGTGAAGTTTCGGGGTGTCTGGGTGGATCAGTCGGTTAAATGTCTGACTTTGGCTCAGCTCAGAGCCTGGAGCCTGTTTCAGATTCTGTGTCTCCCTCTCTCTCTGACCCTCCCCTGCTCATTCTGTCTCTCTCTCAGAAATAAATAAAACATAAAAAAAATTAATGTGAAGTTTCATAGAAAAAGAATCTCTTTGTCTCCATCTTTTTAATACTGTTTGGGCATTTTAATCTGTTATTTACTGCATGCCTTCAGTCAGTTTCAGTATATTTTACCTAGTGAAAAATATGTGGCTTCTGCTTTTTATGAAGGTATCTTCTCTATCTACGAACTGAATTCTTTCCATTTTGTACATTCATAGAGGTTTGTTTGAATTTGAAGGCAAATTGCCTTCCTTGAAGGCAGGGGAGATTTATTAAAGTATTTGAGCTTAATCTTAAAGTGTTAAAATACTTGACTGGAGAAGAATTATAAAAAGAATTCTACTAGGGGCACTTGGGTGGCTCAGTTGGTTAGGCATCGGACTCTTGATTTTTGGCTCAGGTCATGATCTGGTTGGTGAGATCCTGCCCCACGGGGGCCTCTGCGTGACAGCAGTGAGCCTTGGCATGGGTCCCAACTCACAAACTAGAGATCATGGCCTGAGCCAAAGTTGGACGCTCAATGTACTGAGCTACTGAGCCACCTAGCTGTCCTTAGCATTTAAGAGCTTTAGAAAAGATAACTACTTTCTTCTGTGATCACCATTTAATTAAAAAAAGACATTTGGAAACCAAGAATAGTATAGAGAATAGTGCTTAAATTGAAAAAAGTATATAATTTATAAATAAAGACGAAGCCCCAATCTGATTCCCAATTTTTTTCCTTTTGCTGCATATCACTGGAAACTTGAGAGTTGGGCACTGAAATGTAGATTTGTATTTGGAAACTAGTAACCTATGTCACAGTGCTGGTGTATAACTGAGATGAGGTCCCATGTTCCTTGGCCGCAGCCTCTTCTCTTGTTTCAAAAGACATTGAGTAATTGAAATGTTCTCTTTGGTTTTTGGCTTTTTGAATACTGTGGGGTTATGGTTAGAGCTGTGGTTAAAAGAATAGACTGTTTTTCAGATTCTTCTCTGGGATTTTCCTAATTTGGCCAGTGTGGACAGAACAGATCTGGTTCAAGCTTTCACTGCTGTCTTCTTTCCTTTTACTTTAAACAAAATTTTATTTAACATTTATTTATTTTTGAGAGAGACAGAGAGAGTGCAAGCAGGGGAGGGAGAGGGAGACACAGAATCTGAAGCAGGCTCCAGGCTCTGAGCTGTCAGCACAGAGCCCGATGCGGGGCTTGAACCCATGAACTGTGAAATCATGACCTGAGCTGAAGTTGGGTGCTTACCTGTCTGAGCCACCCAGGTGCCCCCTTTTTACTTTAAAAAAAAAAAAATCTTTTGCTTCTGTATTCCACATAAAGGTTTCAGTAGGTTATAAAAATACGTACCGTAAAATAGTAAAAATGACAATTTTTAATGTATATGAATGTATACATGTACATATACGTATGTATTTGTATATAATGTATGTGAAAGATATATCGGGACTAAGAGGAAATCAGCATGTAGTGATGTATACATTTTTCCCCTCAGTGCATATTTTTCATCTTCTCATCTTTTGTTAGGCTTATGTCATTTAAAGCTAATATTTTGCCTTATTTCCATACATGTTAGAGATTGATTGGTTTTTGCAAGTCAATTTTTGACCTTCATTCTAGTAGGTAAAAATTATATTACTTAATTACAGGCATAGTAGTAAGCAGTTTATACTGAGCCTTTACATAAATTCCATATGGATTTTATTTTATTTTTACTTAACAAATGAAAGAAAAGAAACTGAAAGTAAGTAATTTGTCCACATTTACATATAGCTAATAAGTAGTAAAGCTGGGGTTATACTTTGGCAATGTATCTAAATCTCAAACTAAACTATTGAGAAAATACTGTGGATGGCTTCAGGTTTTATTAGACTCAGAAGTACTTTTCACAGATAAAATAGGATCCATTTTTATATATTTTTCTGCTATGTGGTGATGTGTGAGAGTACAGCCTCTAGTGAGAAAAGAACAGATACACCCAGTAACAATTACAAGTAATTACATTTTTATATAAGTGATATCCAATGGGATTTTTGATATTTGTCTTTGAGATCTTTTAGATCAGTGTTAGGACATTGCATCATCTGACTGAGATTGGTAAATCTTGGCTCACTCAGGTAAATCCTTACTGATAATTAAAAAATAGGAAAACTAGTGTGAATATAAGTTTGTGTTGAAGTGTCTCTTCTCAATTTTCCTTGGGTTCATAACAGTTTTATTAAACTTATTATCTTATTTATAATATTTATATATGTGTATTTGTATAATAGTGATGTTTTCTAGCATGATAAAAATTTTTTTTTGTACAAATCTTTTTAATTGGGCTATAATTAACAATCTAGCATGGTGAAAGTTATTTTAAATTAAAACTTTTTAAATTTAAACTTTAGTTACAGCTCTTTTAAGGAAGCTTAAGCAGCAATCCAGGGAAAGTGTTGAAGAAAAACGACCTCGGTTATTAAAAGCCCTGAAAGAGGTAGGCTATATCTCTTTGCTGATCTTGTACCTAAAGAGTAAATTGTAAGTGCACCTTAAGGCATTTATTATTTCTTTAAAAAATTTTTTTTAATGTTTAATTTATTTTTGAGAGAGAGAGAGAGACAGCATGAGCAGGGGAGGGTCAAAGAGAGAAGAAGACACAGAATCCGAAGACAGGCTCCAGGCTCTGAGCTAGCTGTCAGCACAGAGCCCGATGCGGGGCTTGAACCCATGAACAGTGAGATCATGACCTGAGCTGAAGTCGGATGCTTAACCCACTGAGACACCCAGGCGCCCCTTCAAGGCATTTTTAAAAATGCGGTCTAATAGTTACTGATTATTAAGAGTCAAGAAATGGTTAAAATCCTGTTTGAATTGAGCAATAATGATAAAACCAAATACTCTGATTCTAATGTATAAATTTAATTTTAGGGAAGCTCCATTTACTGTGAACTAGGAAGGTAGATAAAGAATTACTATTTTCAGTAAATTAGATAAAAGACCTAAGAATAAGGGGGTAGGCCATAATTAATGGCAATAATTTTCCTTTATCCTTTGGATTGGAAGATTCCCAAAGAGCTGAAGACACTACCTGCTAGCAGGAACAGCATCTTCTTTATGTAACAAAACTCTTATTATCCTCATGATGGTAAGAGCTGGGTGTGCTGGCACAAAAAGGAAGAGAGCTTTGTTTTCTCTTATTCTCTTACAATTATTTTTGATGTCTAAAAGAACTGTGGGAGAAAGATAGACCTATCATGATAACTGTCTCCTCTTAAGTAAGCCTTTTTTTTTTTTTTTTTTTTGGTTTTCTGTCTCAAGCAATACATTTATTTGAGAATATTTGATCATAGTAGTTTCCTTAACAGTTAAAGGCTTTGCTGTTTAGCTTCTACTTTGTAAACTACAGACTTTTTCTGTACATCTCATAAGATGACATATTATTTCAATTTTAGTAAAATTTTGTTACCATTTTATAGAAAAAAGTTTTTATTTCAGTGTGTCATTTTCTTAACCATTATGAGACTGCACAAATAGTCATTTTGGAAGTTGTATTTTTTAAAACATCTGAAGTTATTAGCTATTTTTATAATGATATTTATTATTTTGGCTATGCTGAGAAAATGGACTACTTATTGATGCAAATGTAAGTGCCTGTCAGTTTCAGATATTCCTATGTGGTTAAAATGATCTTCTAAAATCTACAGTTGGTGCATATTTTCCTTTGTAGATAAGTGTAATAATGTGTGCTATTGTAATGTTTTATTTTAAGTAATTTAATTATATATTTTTGTTCTTTCTTTAACTCCAAACACTGAAACTACTTTCTATTCCTGTCAGTAGACCTTTAATGATATTAGATTTTTTTAAAGCAGTAAAATATTCAATAAATATAAGGACTGTTTAATAAGGTGCATTCAGTAATTATTTGTATTTTGTTTCTCAGCTAGGTGACTTTTATCTGGAACTTCACTGGGATTTTCAAAGCTGGGGTAAGAATGTGCTATGTTTTACTATAAAATATGTGCACCTACAGAAATACAAATGTAAAAATAGCTATTGTATCGAAATGTTAACATAACAAATTTGCTACTTGCCCTCAGGAAAATTAAGTATTTTTCATCACATTGAATGTAATGGTTATAAAGCCCTATAGTAATACTTACCTGAACTTGATTAGTAGCTTTCAAGATTATTTTTAAAACTGAAAGTTATCTTTATTTTAACAAAATGAAATTAAATATTAATTAAATATAAGGAATTCTCAAAGAGAAGAGAATAATAATTATGGGCTTATTAGATTACTTAAAGAAGTCAAAATATAGTACTCAGATCCCTGAATGAGAAGCATTTGGTTAACATTATTTGATTTTGTGTATTTTTGTCATCTTTCAATAATTTTTACCATTTTTATTGTGTGCTTGTTAGCTACTCTGTTAACATACTATTTGGTGCTTCACTGTTTCGGTTTCTTAATTATTTATAAAACCTTAATACCTAGATATTTTGCAGTCATTTAATGATTTATCTTAGCAAGGTTTTCCCTCCTCCCCATTTTAAACCTGAGTCCATTTAGGCAGAAAACCTTCATGTCTAAATAGGAAGTTTGATCCTAGTGACGTTTACTAATTAAACAACTACTAAAATAACTAAATTTGGTTTTTTTTTGAAGATTTAAAAACAATGTAAACTGCATATAGATTTGAATAATGAGCTTACATGTGTTTTTAAAGCATCTGCATAAATTTTTGTGATATAAGGATATTTGAATGTTCAGTGATAATTGTAAAACTAATCAGATATTGACGACTATAAAAATTACTGTTAATGTTTCACATGAATGTTTTAAACCCTTTTCAGAGTTTACACAAGTGTATGTGTTTATACATATATAGGTGTGTATATATGCTCAGAATTAGTTTTTTTATGGATAGCATTATATCATTATACAATTTGTCATTTTTATTTATCATAGGCATTAATTCTGTATTAGTTCCTGATGAAGTACTTTAACAGTTGCATAATAATATATAGAATGAATGATTAAAGTTTTCCTAATGTGTTTAATCTCTAAACGTAAACTTTTGATTTATAAAATAATCTGTTCTTTCTAACATTGTTATAGCTCTAGCAAATCAAATTAGTTTGGGCTCTATCAAAATCACACATGATTTTGTTACTTTATAGGCCTACCTTGCCTTTATGCTTCACATATCCTTCAGAAACCCAGGTGTCTCATGTTCTTTTTACTTTTTTTTTTTTTTTTTTTTTTGCAGTTTACTAAGAAACTGTAGTCCTGCTTGGTGATCTTTTATTCAAGGTTGTCCCTTGAGTATACTGGCTCTTTAACTGATTCTCTTAGAAACTGTTAACGGTTTAAATTCTAAAATAGTCAATTTATCCTGCTGAGCAAATGTTTTAAAATATTTTAATGAATTTTCTATGTTTATGTATTTATTTTGAGAGAGACAGCGCAAGCAGGGGAGGGGCAGAAAGAGAATCCCAAACAGGCTCTGCGCAGAGCCCAACATGGGGCTTGAACTCATGAAATTGTGAGATCATGACCTGAGCAGAAATCAAGAATCCGACACTTAACTAACTGAGCCGCTCAGGAGCTTTTTAAAATATTATAAAAGTAACATTTCAGTTATATCAAAAAATAGAAATGGCAATTACTGCTGAATTTTGCATATATCTGTAGTTGTACATATATTTATAAATGTTGCATAATCAAAATCATGATGTAACCACTGAAGTATTTGTTTGAAGTATTGCTTTTTTGAGGATTGATGCAAAACAGCACATCTGTCTCATTGTTGATAAAAGATTTTACTGATTTCATGTCAAAACTATTAGCACCTGATGGTTATATGTCATGTGTAATTCTAAAAACTAAACTCATTGTCTAGATTTAATTTAGACACTTGGGATTAAAAAACTCTGGATAATCCCTCTTAGGTTTGATTAGTAAGGTTTTTTTCTAGAGTTCAGATGTATTTCTTTCCATTGTCAAAACTCCTAATATCAAGGTGCATGGCTGGCTCAGGTGGTAGAGCATGTAACTCTTAATCTCAGGGTTGTGAGTTCAAGCCCCACACTGGGCTTGGAGCCTACTTTAAAAAAAAAAATGAAGAAGGAAGAACTTACAAATTTTCTTTGCAAATATAAAATGCTAAATAAACATGTTCTTTTTTTTTTTTAAACCTAATGTTAAAAAAAAAAAAAAAGCCACCCAGAAATAAGAGGAAGTTGAATATTGAGCTCCAGGGATTATGTTTAATTTAGAGGTAGTGGAGCATGCACACTTTTCTCATACTGTTATATTTAGTGTTTGGCTGAAAATAACCTCAGACTTGGTTAATAGGAAATCTGAAGGCAACTAAACTATTTTACTTTAAGTTTTTAGATATAGAAAAACTTTAAATTGGAATCAAAAGTCATGGCTCCTACTTGATGTAGCAAATCACATGTCTTTCCTGGGCCTCAGTTTGTTCATTTTATTTTAAGTTTATTTATTTATTTATTTTTTTGAGTGAATGAGGGAGAGAGAGAGAGAGAGAGAGAGAAGGGACAGAGAGAATCCTAAGCAGACTCTGTGCTGGTTGAGGAGCCTGGCAGGGCTTGATCTCACAACTGTGAGATCATGACCTGAGCTGAAACGGAGAGTCTTGCTTCATTGACTGAACCACTCAGGGATCTCCTCCTTAGTTTCTTCATTTTTAAATAGGGAATAATAACTGCCCTGGATATTGCAAATTTTGTTTAGGTATAGATGAAATGAAAGTATTTTTTGAAGGAAATCCTTTATATACTGTAAAAGTGTTCAGTAATTTATAGTATCATAATCATGACTTCAAATTTAGCATTACATATATAGCACATTTCAGCAGAAAAACTAGTAGTTTTTAAAGTTACTTTATCTCATAATCTACCAAATATCCATTTTGTATTTGAGACTGTTATTTATATATTATAGATGGAAAACTAGGTTTAGAAACTTTTCTTAAGACCAAGGAGTAAATAACAGCAAAACCAGAATTAAAATGTAGAGACTCTTCATTTTTCCATTCAGTGAATTATGCCCCTTTTGGAGTGCTGTGTTAAGCTCTCATATTATGCTGAGATAACTTAAGATACAGAGAACTTGATTGTTCAGTTTATATGAGGGAGGAAAAGTCATCGTAGAATTGAGAAAATGCAAATTGCTCTATTTTTGGAATGTATTAAAATCTAGCAAAAATCTATTTTTTTTGTTTATGATATTCCTTCTTTTCTTTTGTTAGCTTTTGCTTCTCAGTCTCTTAAGCTTCTTATTTTGTCTCTGTATTCCCCTGTTCTTGCTTTTCTGATTTTTGATAAGTAGGTATTAATTTGTGATTCTAAATTTTGTTATTGTAGGTTATCATACTACTTTATTTATTTATTTATTTTTTTAAATTTTTTTTTTTTACTGTTTTTTTTTATTTATTTCTAGCAGGGAGAGAGAGAGAGACAGCGTGAGCAGGGGAGGGTCAGAGAGAGAGGGAGTCACAGACTGAAATAGGCTCCAGGCTCTGAGCTGGCAGTCAGCACAGAGCCCGACGCAGGGCTCGAACCCACGAACCGCGAGATCTAATTTATTACATCTTTTAAAGTAGTATGGTGGGGTGCCTGGGTGGCTTAGTCGGTTAAGCGTCCGACTTTCGCTTAGGTCATGATCTCGCGGTTCGTGGTTCGAGCCCCGCGTCGGGCTCTGTGCTGACTGCCAGCTCAGAGCCTGGAGCCTATTTCAGTCTGTGACTCCCTGTCTCTCTGACCCTCCCCTGCTCACGCTGTCTCTCTCTCTCTCCCTGCTAGAAATAAATAAAAACATTAAAAAAAAAGTAATAAATTAAATTAGAGTGCTATCTCCTAATTATCTTTTTGATGCTATACTAAGTACTTAAGGACAAGAAAACTGGATCTTGATTAATGAGTATTTGATTATTTATATAGATATATGCTATTATTGCTATTCTTAACTTCTGTTGTTTCATATAAGGAAACATTTTATAAGAAAATGATTTCTTATAGTCTTTGACTAAGGAAACTCCTAGCTGATACTCCCTTTGGTCAGAAACTTTTCATACTTTTGTTTAATAAGATGTCTAGAAAACTGTCTTTAATGCTGGAAATTATTTTGAATTAAATGACCTCTAAGGAGATAAAAAAGACATTGATATATTAGTATACCTTTAATGTTAATTAGAAAATGTTGGTGTTTTTTAAAATTTAACTAAAAATCTGACTTTAATTTCTCCAGAGTTTTTGTTTCTTTCTAACAGAGGTTGATTTATCACTCATTTTTAAAACATTGAATTTTGTAAAATATCCATGTAATGTATCTTATACACACACCCACATTCTTATATGCACATGTGCGTGTGATATGATCTTGATTTCAAGAATTTGAGGCTTCTCATTTTTTTCTTTTTCTTTTTTTATGTGGTATTTTATAATAACCTGTAATGTAGATTTATTCATCCATAGAATAACTTGTATTTCCCAAGATATAGCAGATAATAAATAATAAAAATGTCAGAATATACCTTGTGATATGAATGTGATCCACACTGGATGTAGCAATCTACAGGTAAAATGGTATGATAAAATGGTATGATTCCATTTTAAAGATTTTGAATTTGAGGTACAGTAAGCTTAAGTAACCAAGGTCATATATTTAGGATTCAAACTCAATTTTGACTATTTAGCTCTAAAAATGTCCGATTTTTTAATACATATTGCTCTCCTGCTATTTAACAAAACTGTATTTATAGGATCAGAGAGGGTCCAGGCCCATCAGGTTACCCATTCTGGATGGGTTAGTTACCGTAGGGCACTGTTTTCTCAACTATAACAATGTCCTACAATATGTACCCAAGAGTGGCATTATATCGACGCTGCTACTCGTGTGTGTTGGTGGGTGGATAGGCGGACAGAGTGATGAACTATATAGCAATTATAATTGTAGATATTTGAAATTGCTCAAAATTGCTTTATATATTATTTTAAGTGGAAAAAACTATTTTAGAGGAAATTGTTACAATTTTAGTGAATTAATAAAATATTTACATTACTCTTTTTCCAGTTAAAAAAATTGTAATGTCTTGGAACTTTAGGTAGTTATTTTTTATCTTTTCTTTTTAAAAATACAGTGCCTTTACTTTCCCGAATTCTGCCTTCTGATGCATGTAAGATATACAAACAAGGTATCAATATCAGGTAAGGTGATTTGATTTTTTTCTGAGTACCAGAAAATTGAGATTTAGAGGAAGCTTTTTTTTTCTGTAGTAACAGGTTACATTTGAATGTAGTCATTTATAATTTAAACATGCTGTTATATATTTATACTATTTTATCTTATTTGAGACATCCTAAGGATAATTAATCAAAGACACAAAATCTTGACCAAAACAAAGGTATTAATTGTAATATAACTACAGACTATCTAGCAGGCAAACAGAGTGAAGATCTTGATATAATACTGAGAATATTTAAGGTGGTTATGTACCTGATCCTGACTTTTTTTAAGGAGTAAGGGACACATAAGGAAGACCCACCTCTTGTCTTTTTCTTCAACCCTCTCATACCCTTCCCTCCTCTATCTATCCATTCATCTAATCATCTGTTCCTTCTAGTAAACACTTTAAGGCTAATTTTTAATTTTCTTCTTTTTAAAATAAGGATTGACTTTTAGATCTGATGGGAAATTATTTATTTTACTCATTTCAGAATTTACTTTTATCATTCTTTATGTCTTCATATTAATACATTTTTTATAAATTATGCATATGTAAGATATATATAATACTGGTGAATAGGTCATATACATATACACACACAAGTATTTTAGTATATTTATAAATTATATAATTTTGTATATCTATATCTGTACATATCTCCAGAATATTAATTTGGACATATAAGGGTCTAGAACTGGAAGGATCTTGAAAGATTATTTCATATAAACTCTTTATTTTATAGATGAGAAAATTCGGAGAGGTGATATGATTTTTATAAGAGCATATTGCAATTAATGGTTGAGCCAGGACCTCTGACTTCCTGTCTGTTCTTACCATGTCACAAGGCAGAAATTTTAGAAAGTCAACTCTGAGATTTATTATGAGATATGTTAAATTACAGTGAAGAGATAATCTTTAGTTGAAATTAAGTTCTAGGTAATTGTTCTCAAGAAATAGAATTTGAATAAGGTAGAAGTTTCTGGTTTTTTATTTTTAAAAAATAACCTCTAGTGATGTTTCTGATTATGAAAGTGGTTTTGTACATTAATTTCATGGTCATTATTAGAGACATTACAAAATGCAGGAAAATATGAAAGAAAAACTAGGAAAGGATTTGATAATGATGTAGATTTATTTTAGCAACTTACGATTTCATCAAAAATTACTCCTCAATTTAAAATAATTACTATAGGGGTGCCTGGGTGGCTTAGTCGGTTGAGTGTCCGACTTCGGCTCGGGTTGTGATCTCACAGTTCGTGGGTTCAAGTCCCACATCGGGCTCTGTGCTGACAGCTAGCTCCGAGCCTGTAGCCTGTTTCGGATTCTGTGTCTCCCTCTCTCTCTGACCCTCCCCTGCTCATAAAAAAAAAAAAAAAAAAAAAAAAATTACTATAGGTGCTTGTGAAAGGTAGCAGATAATTTGGGAGAATATTATTACATTCCTTGTGCTACTTTTAAAAAGGCTAGTTTTAGTTCTGTTTGATTCTTAGAGAAAAAGGAGGTTTTAAAAAGATTACTTAACATTTATATGACTTTTAAAAGTAAATGATATGTATATTACATAATAAATAAAGCTGCAAAATGGTTAAAATAGAGACCTGAAAATAAAAGCCTGAAGGAGAATATTTGTGTCAGAGAATATAGATTAAAAGGAAGTTACTATAATTTAGGGGTGCCTGTGTAGCTCAGTCGGTTGAGCATCCAAATCTGGATTTCACCTCAGGTCATGTTCTCACAGTTTGTGAGTTCAAGCACCACACTGGGCTGTGTGCTGACAGCATGGAGCCTGCTTTGGATTCTGTCTCCCTCTTTTTCTGTCCCTCCCTCTCCCCCTCCCTCTCTCTCCCTCCGTCTCCCTCCCTACCCCCCTCTCTTTCTCTCCAAATAAATAAATAAATAAGCAAACTTAAAGGGAGGAAGCGCCTATAATTTAGCAAGATACTCAGACCTGAGACTTAACAGCAGCTGAGGATAAAGGAGGGATATGTTAGGTTCTAAACTTCTCATTACTAAAGTTTACCAGGTTAATGGAGAGGCTGGATTTTAGGATGTATTGCAAAGGTTTTTTGCATAGATGAGAAGAATCTAATGAAAAATAATCCATTAACATTAAATAAAAACTTTAAAATGTAAACATGAAATGATTAGTTTTTATTTATACTCTTTTAGAATTTTTATTTCTGAGAGAGAGAAAGAGAAAGAGAGACAGAGGATAAGCAAGGGAGGGGTAGAGAGAGAGGGAGACACTCAGACTCCAGGGTCTGAGATGTCAGCACAGAGTTCAATGCAGGGCATGAACCCATGAGCTGTGAGGTGATGTCTTAATCCAAAGTCAGATGCTTAACCGACTGAGCCACCGAGGCACCCCTGATTAGTTTTTTAAAAATCACTTCAAATGAAAACAATTTTAAAATATGTTCACGGAAGTCTTTAAAGTTTACTTGTATTTCACAACAGCCACATGATCATTTAAAATATCTTTTCTGATGTCAAGGAGAAATTAATATTTTAGTGGAAGTAGAAAAGTATGAACAACTTTATTGTTGAGTATATTAACATTTTCACTATTAATAATTATGAGGTAATCTATAAGCACTAAAATGATCAAGGAAAAGTGTGCAAACTTTTCCTCATTTCAGGATTTTCCTATCTCAAGGGATGTCCCTATTGTATACTTTTGCAGTGTTATTTGGAATCGCTCAAGTTTTTTTTTTAAACTTTAAAAAAAATTTTTTTTTAATATTTTTATTTATTTCTAGGAGAGAGAGAGAGAGAGAGAGAAGAGACAGCGTGAGCAGGGGAGGGTCAGAGAGAGAGGGAGATACAGACTCTGAATTAGGCTCCAGGCTCTGAGCTGGCAGTCAGCACAGAGCCCGACGTGGGGCTCGAACCCATGAACCGCGAGATTATGACCTAAGCGAAAGTCAGACGCTTAACCGACTAAGCCACCCAGGCGCCCTTCTTTAATGTTTTTTTAATTTATTTCTGAAAGAGAGAGAGACAGCATGATCAGAGGAGGGTCAGAGAGAGAAGGAGACACATAATCTATAGCAGGCTCCAGGCTCTGAGCTAGCTGTTAGCACAGAGCCCGATGCAGGGCTTGAACCCATGAACTGTGAGATCATGACCTGAACCGAAGTCAGACGCTTAACCAACTGAGCCATCCAGGTGCCCCTGCCCAGGCTTTTATCTTAAAAACAACATTTTCTATACAGTTTTTGAATATTTTCAGTTCATATCTTTGCATTTATATAATTATATATATTTTTCATAGCCATATGCATTGATTATTGCATGGCAAAAATAAAAAAAATATTTAGACTTATAGGCTTAATGCAAGGACTTGCTAATACCTTAAGATACTATCATGACAAGTTATTTCATTATAAGGCATGTGTAACACAGCTTAGTGGACCATCTAATATGTCAGAGATATTGTAGAAGATGTATTAGACAGTCTTCTTCCAGTTGTAAATTATAAAAAAAAATGAAAATTGATTATGACTCATTTTGGGTCTAGCTAGGTCTAAGGGTCAAATGTCACCATGTCAGTCTGTCTTTGTCTTTCTGTCTTTGTGCATCTCTCCCTTCACTACTCTTACATCCACTATCAATCCACTACCAAACTCTCATCCAGGATGGGCAAGAAGGAAATGGATGCAGAAGATTGTTCTGTTTCATTTCCTCTTTTATGTGAGGTATAGAGTTTTCTGGTAGCTGCAGCTTGAAGTCCAAATAGACCACTGATATAAAATGATCTGTTCCGTTTTGATATTCAGTAGCCCACATCTTATAGAGGTAGGGGATGAGCCTCTTTTATTGGCATTATTTTCGTATGTCACATGTACAAGTAGTACCTGGATGTGTGCAGTAGTACAGGCACTAGTAGCACAGTAGCTGGCCACTAGAAGTGAAACAGGAGCTAGAATTCAGCTAAAAAGCAGCAGGCAGGATTCACTCCTACAGGAGTTGGTGATTTGCTTTTTTTAAGGACTTCTTGATTTTATTCTGAGGGGTGTATACATTTAAATGGCTCAGAAAGGAGGCCCTTATACATAAGGTAACCATACTCCCTGTTTGCTCTTGATTCATCCCTATTGTCCTGGTAAAATTATTAATAGTATCGTCTTCACTTTTAAAAGGCACTAGTTTTGTTGATAAATTGTATATAACCCCAGTTACTCTTTTTGATGCAGCATATAAGATATGTTCCAGTTCTTAAATTTTTTTTTTTCTGAGAAACCAAGAATACTCATTCACTTTGCTTAGTCTAGCATGAGAATTGAATAATTTACAAGGTAAAAAATTCTTAGAAACTCAGTAGCCAGGGTATGATCAACATCTCTTAACAGCTTTGTCAACCCCCTTTTTATTTGTTTATTTATTTATTTATTTATTTATTTTTTAAAATTTTTATTTATTTCTAGGAGAGAGAGGGAGAGAGACAGCATGAGCAGGGGAGGGTCAGAGAGAGAGGGAGATACAGACTCTGAAATAGGCTCCAGGCCCTGAGCTGGCAGTCAGCACAGAGCCCAATGCGGGGCTCAAACCCACGAACTGCGAGATCATGACCTAAACGAAAGTCGGACGCTTAACCGACTAAGCTACCCAGGCGCCCCTGTCAACCTCCTTTTCAGATTAAGGACTGTATTTTGAGCAACCAGTAAGAGAGATCCTAACGTGATTTCCTACAAAGCTTGGTACAAGATTGAAACATTTCAGAGTACTTTTGAACTTTTCCATTATAGTATTCTCCCGAATTTTATCAAGCAGTGGTTTGTGGAATTTATTTGAGATAAATCCATTGAGCTAGACCATGCCAGGTCTTGGTTACGAAAGAGTACGATAAACACGCAAATGTGTTAAGTCTATGAATCTTTGACACAGGAATGATCCATAAGGTTTTAGCCTGTGGAGATGTTGGAGAAGAAAATGTTAATTTGAATCTGAGAAGTCTAACAGAAAGGACAAGAAATTGGAGTAAGTTAAATGATTTATCTAGGTGAAGGATGAAGCCAGGTTTGGTATCAGATGGCCCAGCATAAGGCATAGAGGTAGATCAAAAGAGCAAGATTGGAAACACAGTCCTTAATCTAAGAATGTGGTCCATCCATTGCTGTACCCTTTCTATATATATACTCTGCTGAGCTAGCAGCATGGTCTTATTGGGATCAAAGAATGTTAGACAAGTCTGTTCTCCTTTAGTGGCCTTCACATGAAGTAACTTTTATAGAGTAGCTGCAGTAAGGGAGATGGTAGAGAACAAGGGTATAGTTAGGGAAATACTTGAACAATGTGGAAACAGTCTTTTTTTTTTTGCTGGATTAATAAAGCATTTATTCAGAAAATGAACTATAGGAAAAATGGAATATTATTTAAGTATTACTTCATTGTTTTTAAATAAACACTTTAGCCTTAACAGTAAATTTGACTTTGAAATACTGTGTTAGCATCTTGGTAGAAGCAATGAAGTTTATTTAATTGTTATAGAGTTTTATCAAAATTTCATTTGTCAGGATTTCTCATCTACCAATCTTTCACAGGCTTGACACTACTCTCATAGACTTTACTGACATGAAGTGCCAACGAGGGGATTTAAGCTTCATTTTCAATGGGGATGCGGCACCCTCTGAATCTTTTGTAGTATTAGACAATGAACAAAAAGTTTATCAGCGAATACACCATGAGGTGAGCATGTTGTCTTATCAGTATTCCTCTAAATGCTTTTATAAAAATGTATGTATGCAACCAAGCCTCAGTGTAATTGCTTTAAAAGGGAAAGCTTTCATTTCTTTACTACTAGCTTTACATCTTTTTTTTTTTTTTTTAATTTTCTGATCTTCATCCTGACCATTCCAGTGAGACTGTTTCTTCATAATTCACTGATGATCTCCTAGTTACAGGAACTCCAACTTCTCTTAGTTCTCATTTGTAGCTCTCATTAGTTGCATATATGCTGGCCCTTTTACTGTTTATTATCTTGCTACGTTAGCTTCTTTTAATGTTGCTGACAATCTCTATATCCTTAATAGCAACACCTCTTTTGGCTGTCTGTCACTCTTTTTGTACTCTTTGACTGTTCCTAACTCTTTGGCTACTTTTCTTTATCTTTTCCCTCTTAAAATACAAAATTATCTTCTGTCACATCATGTCTCTCTGTTGGTATTGGTTCCATAACCACCATCAAAAAACATCTACATTATTTTTATCCTTTGTTCCCTGAGTGGCCATTTCCCTCTCTAAACCAAAGAAAAAGCTTTTCCTGTATCTTTGTATCATTGATAGCCCTAAAAATGTTTAAAAACTTTTTTTAATGTTTAATTTATTTTTGAGAGAGAGACAGCATATGAGCAGGGGAGGGAGATGCAGAATCCGAAGACAGGCTCTAGGCTCTGAGCTAGCTGTCAATACAGAGCCTGACGCAGGGCTCGAACCCATGAACCACAAGATTGTGACCTGAGCTGAAGCCAGACGCTCAACTGACTGAGCCACCCTAAAAATGTTTTTAAGTCAACATTTTGCCACAGTTGCTTTTCTTTTGTTTTTATTTTTCAACACTTCATTTCTCCATGTTGTCATTCATCACATCCTGTGGCTCCTTCTTTAATATCTCTTAGACTAGATCTTCTTACTACCATATGATTGATGAGACCTTAATTATCTTGTATGTATTTATGTTAAGTATTATTATTTAATTAAACACTGAAATAGTTCCCTAACTGGCAGTGAGTCATGAAGATTTAGATTGGAAGAGGGAAGTAAAAGAAGGAATTCCTTGTTGAGAAAAAGGGATGAATAAAGTCAGGGAAGTGAGAATGAGAATGGTCTATTTGAGGAAAGAGATCTGACTGTGGTGAAGGTCCCTTCTTGAGCATGGGAATGTGGTTTATGGAAGGCTTTAAAAGTCAGATATTAGGATCTGCTGTAGTTGGTAACAGAGAGTCATATTCTTTTTTTTTCTTAAGATTAAAAAACATTTATCTTGAGAAAAAGAGAGCAGGGAAGGGTCAGAAAGAGAAGGAGAAAGAGTGAATCCCAAGCAGGCCCCACACTGCCAGCATCAAGCCTGATGTGGGACTAGAAATTATGAACTGTGAGATCATGACCTGAGCCAAAATCAAGAGTAAAACATTTGACCCAAATGAGCCACCCAGGTGCCCCCAGAGAGTCATATTTTTGAACAAGGTGTTTATTTTATCCACAAGTAATTTAGGTGCTTTGCAGCTTTACTCATTAAATCTTTAAAATAATAGAGCAGATGGTTTTATTTTCCGTATTTTACAGATTAGAAAATTAATACTTAGAGATGTTAAATGACATTTTCAAGATCACACAGGTAGTATGTAGGTTGGATTGTAAAAGGGAGACATTGGAGGCAGGGAATTTATGGGAGACATTTTTAAAGTTCTACAGGTGAGAAGTGATAAGGATCTTGACCCGGTTGGTGCAGTGAATATTTAAGACGAAGAGATTATGACTTAAATTTCCCAGAATGAAAGACTGTGACTTGCTAATAGTATCACTGTAGTGAAGTAAGAATTGGAAAGATTTAAGGGTGAGTGTAGTGCTTGTATCTTGAAAAATGATGGTGATGCCAATGTTAAAATTGAAAGATCTAGAAATGGAAATGCGTTTGGGATTTTAGATGGTTTGTTTGCTGTAATCAGTGTACTTGCTTCAACCATCTATCAGACTTCTTTGAAGTATTTGCTATTTTGGTAATTTAGTTCTTAAAATTTTTGTTTCCTTAGGATTTGACTTCCGTCAGTGGTTCTTTTCCCTTCTCTTCTTATTCTTTTTTGCCTGTTCCATTTTCTTTGCAACCTCTTGCATACCCTCAGTGTGGTTCTTATTTTTATAAACTCTAGTAGTAATCTCTTCCATTCCTTGCTATAGGTTAATGATTCACAAATATATATTTCCACCAGGTATATCTCTAAATGGAGACCCAACTACTTAAATTCCTAATGGATATCATGTATGCCTCCCAAGTACCTCAAAATTCAGTTCATCTAAAAGTGAATCCTTTTTTTCCCCCTTTAAACTCCAAACCTGCTCTTTCTTCCATTGTCCTTGTTTTGGTGAATGACATCATTTTCTATTCAACCAGAAACCTGTGAGTTATTTTTGAAATATTTGCTTATATTTCATGTTCTAATTAGAGAACATGTGTGGTCCTTTCTGTCTTCCTAATGTCTTATTATTACCTCTTTTTAACAATACCATTATTGCCACAATCCAGATATTTATTATATCTCAACTGGACCACTGTAAAAGTCTCATAAATGGTCTTCCTGGACCCTTCTTGTCTGCTTCTAAATAATCCCACACACTGTAGATAGATTGAACATTGAAAGCAAATTCATGAAATCTGCCATCCTTAATGATACTTTAAATGATCCCTGTTTTGGGGCACCTGGATGGTACAGTCTGATTGTTGATTTTGGCTCAGGTCATGATATCTCAGTTTGTGGAATTGAGTCCCACATCAGGCTCTGTGCTGACAGTGTGGAGCCTTCTTGGGTTTCTCTCTCTCTGCCCTCTACCTCAATAAATAAATAAACTTTAAAAAACTCTTAAAAAAGTAAAAGATCTTTATTTCCTAAAGAATGAAATCCAAATTCCATAGCATGGTGTGGAACCTTCTATAATGTGACTTTTGCTCACTTTTCTGCCCTGTTTTTACCTTGCTACCTTAGATACCTTCATTCCTGAAGCTCTTTGCAATTATTCAGGTGTGCCAGGCTATATGATACTTCATTTCATTGTTCACAGTTTCTGCTTCCTGGAATGCTCTTCTTGCAGCACTTCCACACTTGCAAAGCACCTTCTTAGCATCACTTCTTCCCTTGCCAGGAGACCATTATTTTCTTCATGCTCCCACTAAATCTAGTTATCATAGAGCTTCTGATGCTATATTTGTTTATATATCTTTTTTCTTCTGTTCACTGTGGATCTCTGGTTGTATTCTCTGGTACCTAATATATCGCATCAATGCATTCTAGATTAGAGTTTGACAAACTCTTTCTGTAAAGGGAAAAATAGTAAATGTTTTAGATATTTAAATATATTTTTGGGCCAGATGTTCTCTGTCACAACACTAGACAGTATCTAAATGAGTGAGTATGGCTCTAACACTGGATTTGCCCTATTGGCCATAGTTTACTAGCCTTTATTCTAGACTCTTGGATAATTTATTAAATAATTTGAGCTCTTGCATATTAAAGACAACAGGATAGCTAACTAGGCAACAAATGAGCTAGAAGCATGGTATTGAAATAGAAGCCACAGATTAAGGCGACTCATACAAGTATTAGCTAATGTTATAGTATCAATGAGATCACCGAAGGATTGGTATTTAGGGTATGTGTGTGTGTATTTTATGCCTAAAAAAATACAGCAAAGCTAGATTTTGAACATTAATCCTCAAACAGGGAGTAGTTGTTTATCCTAATATACATACATAAATAATAATTGTTCAGTAAAGGTTTGTTGAATGAATGTAATTAACAATTGGTTTCTTTCAATGATCTGGTTAGGAGATGGTCAGTCTATGATTTATAGAAGAGTTCTGTTCCAAAAGTTTATTTAAAAAGAGGGTTTTTAAAACTTAAGGCAAATTTCTTCATGGACAGTGTTACTTATATACAGTGTTGTTCCCAAGCTAATACATAAACTCCCAATTGACTTATAATATATTTGAAACAATGTCTAACAGTTCTATGCAACCTATGGCAGCCAAAGTATTTCCTTAGAAAATTGTGTTCAGAATTAGTTTGGTTACTGGGACTACATTTTTACCTCTTTAGCTTTAGTATTAATATCAAGATTTTTCATTATTCTTTTGTAACGGTGCAGGAAATGGTACTATCCCAGTTCCAAAATACTGCTGTTTTATCCTATAGTTTTCATAGATTCGGAATGGACTAAGTCTGAGTGAAGTTTGGGGGGAAAGAATAGATAATGGGCCTCTCAGGAAGCTAGAAATCAGGATGTAAATGCTATGGACAATTCTAATTCCCCAGTTTCAGCTTTTTTTCCCCTCTTTTTTTTTTTTCCCTCCCTTTTCCCTTAGGACACTGTAGTCCTAAGTATCAGAGATTCTCTCTTGGCCTGTTACAGAATAGAATCTCATTTTTATACCTACTCATTTACCCTTCCATACTAGGTCAGTTAGTCTTCTGCCTTTGAAGCAAGCACAAACCTTTTTTTTTCTCATTTAAAAAAATAATAGGGCCACCTGCGTGGCTCAGTTGGTTAAATGTCTGACTTCAGCTCAGGTCATGATCTCTTTTAGTGAGTTCAAGCCCCACTTCAGGCTCTGTGCTGACAGCCTACTTTGGACTCTGTGTCTCCCTTTTCTCTCTGCCCCTTCTCTGCTCATGCTCTGCCCCTGTCTCTGTCTCTCTCAAAAATAAAAAAATAAACATTAAAAATAATAATCAGTTATTATATGCCAGCACTGGGGAATATATAGAGGATAAACCTGAAATAAGACTACTTACTAAGTTTAGAAACCATGGGAATATTTTGGATTCCATTTCTTTCTATAAGGAGTATAGAAAAAATCTCTTTTCTTCCTTCCTTCTCTCTTTCTCTCCTCACCTCCCTCTTCCTTCCACTTTATAGCTATTAGGAAAGAAAGGCTCAAATGATAGTGGTAGGCATTTGGAAGAAAAAATAATTAAAGTAAGATTTATCTGTATTTAGAAAAAACCTTCATATGGGAATTTTGTCTCAGACCTGTCAACTGAATTTGTAATCTTTTAAAATTGTTCTACATACTCTATATTTCTGTAATGGATAAGCCACTGTTGTTTCCATGACATATTTTGGAACACTGTAAAAGTATTTCATGTGCCTTGTATTTATAGATTTATAATTAGTCATAATTCTAACTTAGATATATGGAATTTAAACTTCTGTAATTGGTTTTTAGGGTAAGTAGTACTTCTCAGTTTTTAGAATCTGTCCTTTTGTTTTTTGAAATCTGTAACATTTTAATTGTTGATATTTTCATATGTGTAGTACTAATAACCATTGAAAACCTAGATCCTTATATTTAACTTTTGTTCCCACTGCAGGAATCAGAGATGGAAACAGAAGAAGAGGTTGACATTTTAATGAGTAGTGATATTTACTCTGCAACTTTATCAACCAAATCAATTTCTTTCACACGTGCCCAAACAGGATGGCTTTTTCGGGAAGATAAAACAGTATGTGCCAATATTGACTTTTTCAATTTTAAAAATTGTTTATTCTTTCATGTTGCCAAAATAATGTGTGGAGGTATAGGAAAAAGTAGCTTACTGACTTATCTCCCAGTGGTTTATTCCCTCCTCCTTGAGTCAAGATAGGGAATTATAATGGTTGTTTACAGAGTTGGAAGATATTTTTACAGAAGCCACAAGAGAAAGTTTAGCTCATTTGAATTTTATGTTGGAAAAGATTCTTAATGTCAACTGCCTTGTTATTTACGTGGTTCTGTTATGCTTTTATTCCTTAAGAAGACCACAAAGAGGGATACACTTTTGAATTCATGTCCTTGGACCTTTTTTTCTTTCCACATTTAGACTTCAAGATTATTTACTCACTCAGTATCTGTTTCTCAGTAGTCATATATGACTAAAATTAAATAAGCTTACATTTCTATAACACTGTCATTAGATTAAATTTCCATGGTGATTCCCTCATTAGTGAATGGTAAATTCTTTCCATAATTCCTGTTTCATCTGCCAGCAAGAGATTATATAAGACTATTTAAAATATAGTAAAAAATTTTAATTAGACATATGAAGAAGCATTTGGTAAAGTTTTAAAGTTACGAATAAATCATATAGGTGAGGGCCAAGATTTATTGCTTTTAAAAATTATGTTTTTAAAATTATGTTTTATTACACATGCTAGAAATGAATATATTCTACCTGGAAAAGTAAAAACAGCTGGTATTAGAGTTCTATGAGGAAATTAGTAGATCTCTGTATCTCTATCTAGATATATGTATATCTGTATATAAATATATGGATATAGAGAGAGAAGGAGGGAGGAATGTGGGAGAGATTGATTTATTTAAGGCAATTAGCTTATGTGAAAATAGGTGCTGGCCAGTCTGAAATCTGTAGAACACTCTAGCAGGTCAGAAATTCAGGTAAGAGTTGGTGTGGTCTGGAGTCTAAAATCTGCAGGCTAGAATCTTAGGCAGGGTTTCTGTGTTGCAGCCTTGGGGCAGAATTGCTTTTCCTTTGGGAAATTTTAGTCTTTGCTCTTAAGGTTGGCAGTTTTTTATAAAGAATACTTTATTTTATTTTATTAAAGAAATTTTTTTTTTTGGTTTTATTTCTGAGAGAGAGAGAGAGCAAGCGAGAGAGAGAGCAAGCGAGCATGAGCAGGGGAGGGTCAGAGAGAGAGTGAGAGATACAGAATCTGAAACAGGCTCCAGGCTCTGAACTAGCTGTCAGCACAGAGCCGACACAGGGCTCAAACCCACGAACTGTGAGGTCATGACCTGAGCCAAAGTCGGACACTTAACCGATTGAGCCACCCAGGCAACCCAAGGTTGGCAATTGTTTGCATGAAGCCTACCCACACTGTGGAGGGTAATCTGCTTTCTTCTAAGTCTAGTGATTCAACTGTTAATTACATCTAAAAAATACCTCCATAACAACATCTAGATATGTGTGAAGCCAGACAGCTGAGCACCATAGTCAAGCCAAGTTGATAGAAAATTAATCTTCATACAACCTTATACATAAAGCTGTAAAGTACCCCTTTACAAGTACTCAATCCCCAGAGCCCTTTGTAGAGGATTATCCATTAGGATACTCAACCTTCTTTTATGCTCTGCATTCATGTGTCCCTAGTAATATGTAGCTTTAGTTGTTGATATTTCTTTATTTTTTCTAGTGTTATATCTATTGTTTTGCATCTTTTTTTTTCACTCTTTAGTATGTTTACTAACTTTTTCTTATCAGTAGTACCACTTCATTTTTTTAATAACTGCATGGTATTCCATAGTATGGATTGTAGTTTATTTATCCAGTCTCTTATTTATGGACATTTTGATGAAAGACACACATTTATGTCCAGTTTTCTACCATTATAAATGATGTTGTGTTTATCATCTGTTTATATGCTTTTGCATTGTTTATTATAGATAGCAAGAAATGGAATCGCTGGATTATGAAGAATATACACTTAACATTTTTATTGATATGATGATATACTTTCAGTGCTTTCTCATAAGATTACAAAAACTGAGAATTATCACCTGAGTATTTCTCAGCCACAGAAAAATTCTCACTTATTCTCACTTTTAGATATAGGCTCATCAACTTTTCTTCTCTAAGCCTATTTGGAAATAAATAGTATTATAGATTCCCAGTTGTGAGCTCCTCCTACACTGCAATCTCTTTGTTGGCTTGAAGTCTTATTTGTTTGTACTCTATTCTCTGGACAGCATTAGAGGATCAGCTCAAGGGAAGATAAAAATTGAAGCTGCTATTCATCTAGTGCTACTGCTAAGCAGCTCAAAGCTCTTGAACAGCATCTAGGTGATCTTCTTAAATCTTTGACAGGTAAGGAGGGAGTCAGTAATACTTATGGTTCCCATTTTGTAGGTAGAAACAGGTTCAGAATGCCTTACTTTTTGGTGACTAGTAAGAGGCTACCAAAAACAAGTGGACATGGAAATAACTCTAAACACATAGATTTGGAATGCCAGAAAACATCAGCAAGATAGAGAGCAAGTGATTTGTATGCAAGTAGAAATGTTTTCAGTAAGTTATTGATCTTGTTTTTTGTAGTAAGCTATTTGAAACTGACCACCTGTGGGTCTGAAAAAGGTGAAGGTTAATGTTGAAGAAGGACTTCATCGAAAGGAAATAATTATTTTCCTGATATCATTTGTATCACCTGAGTTTCCCTATCCCTAATCCATAATATAAGCACTTAATTGTAATTGTATTAGTGAACAAAACTATTCTGTTGTTCTCTCTTCTTTACTGAAAGCAGCAAGCAGCTGTAACTTGAAGTTTGATCCTGTTAGAGAATAGAGTATTGGAACAGGTAATTCTAGTTATGCTAGAGATACTTATGTGACTTAGACTATTTCTTTTTATTCCACTTTTTTTTCTATCTATAAAATGGGAACAGTAATTATCCCTGACCTCTCCTTGTTACTCATGATGTTTGACTGTCAGCTAAATAAAGTTTTCAGATAGCTTTGTGCTACTTGGGAGTAGATTCTAAAGAAAGACTATGTGGTATTTCTATTTAGATTTAATTCATTTGCAGATTAACTACCATACATCTTGTGTGTTTTAAAATTTCCTTTACAAATTTGAAATGTGTAATTGTATATATATTCTTGTATTTAATAAAATGTAGATGATTCTAAAGTTCAAGTACCAAATATTTATTTTCACTTAAATGTTACATGTTTATGGAAAAACATTGTATATTACATATTACTTTGAAACTTTCTTTTAAATCTAAGATATACTTAATTAGTTTTAGTATTTTGAAATATTTGAATGTTTTATTATTTTGATTATTTAATTTTGTTTTAGGAAAGAGTAGGAAACTTTTTGGCAGACTTTTATCTGGTGAATGGACTTGTTTTAGAATCAAGAAAAAGAAGAGAACATCTTAGTGAAGAAGATATTCTTCGAAATAAGGCCATTATGGAGAGTTTGAGTAAAGGTGGAAACATAATGGAACAGAATTTTGAGGTACAGTATTTCTGATTTACAATGTTCTAAAGAGAGAGGGGTTGCCTTCATTCATGGCACTCAGTGAGTTTATGTAGGAACCCTCAGATTTTTTTTTTTTTTTTACTATGTATCATCTTTTATTTTTCTGTGATAGGGCCATTGATAACTTTTTTGTGAATATATTGGTCTTTGAGTCTTCATGAACAGATCAAAATCATTTTATAAGCATGAAAGCAGTGTTAATTTTTAATCTGTGTCCCTTTGCATATATTTTTCCTACTTCACCAGCTGCAGTCTGTTGCTCTGAGAGCCCAGCTAAAGTACCTCCTTAATGAAGTCATTCCTTTTTTTTTCTTTTATTTATTTATTTATTTACAAATAGTTTATTGTCAAATTAGTTTTCACATAACACCCAATGCTCATCCCCAGGAGTGCCCTCCTCCATGCCCATTCCCCCTCCCCTCTACGTCGATCAGTTTTCAGTTTTTGTCAGCCTAATGAAGTCATTTCTAATCTATGCTTTCCCATAAGTTTTTATTCAGCATGTGTATATTGAGAGCATGCTTTATGTAATGAATTGTGTGACAGTAGGGAAGGGGAAAGGAAATTAGGAAATACTAAGGTACATACATGGGACATCATCATTGTCTCTGCAATCTTTTATTCCCTAATCAGATGAATTGGATGTGTTCCTAAATTTATTTTTTATTTTGACAATTTTAGATGTACAAAAAACCAACTAGAACAGTACAAAGAATTCCTGGATACTCTTCATCAAGATTCCCCAAATGTTAACATTTTACTACATTTGTAGAGCAGTGTTTTTCAAATTGAAGGCGACATAGGGACCCCTTAGTAGGTTATGGAATCAATTTAGTAGGCTGTGGCCACCCTTTTTAAAAGAGAAAGAATTTAGAGTCTAAGTAAAGATGTTCGAGTAAAACCAGAGGACATTACATGTAGTATAGGTCATTATTTCTTCATGAAACCATAGATTCAAGGGTGTATGTGTTTGTAAATATGTATATGTGTGAGTGCTGGTTTGAAGTGTAAAATGTGAGTCACAATAGCAAAAAGAGTAAAGGCTATTGTGAGGAGGCTTGAATTCCTTGAACATTTAGTTTCCTATGGTATTGTGCCAGATAATATTTCAGGGATAGATAAACTTTTCAGATTAGTATGCCAGATTCCAGCTAATTCATTGTAATGCTGTTTGTAGGAAAGTATTTTAATGTTTAGGAAGTTCATTTATTTAGTGAATCAGCCATAGTTTAGTTAAGTACAGTATGTGAAGTGCTTAAGAATCCTCATTAAATGTTAAAATTGTGGTTATGCCAGTATAGTGTGGTCTTCTCCCCTTTCTGCCAGATCCTCTTGTACTCACTTTTCTTTGGGCTATGGGATAGAGCCTTACAGGGCTCCATTTTCTGGAAGCAGTCTGGTATTTACTGATTTCTTGGTCAGTAGGAGATACAGGACATGATATGCTCAGGAAATAGATATGGAGAAGAGGAACTAAGAGAGGGAATGCTGAGCTCCCATCTTTAACAAAGTTGCTACCCTCTCCCATTATTGACCAGACAAAAGGCCATTTCTTTGAACTTGCCCTGTGATTTAAATTCTGTTGGACTTTTTTTTTTTTTATGATTTTTTTGTGGTAGTTACTACTACCTTTGTTTAAGTTTGACAATAAACTATTTTGAGATGAATGGAATATATAGCTACAAAACTTTGTAGAATAGAATTTCATAGGCCATATGCCAGTTGTCTTCGGTTGTCTGAATTTATCTGTATTTAAATTTAACAGTATACAACTTGATTTTTTTTAAGGCAGAGAGTATAATCTGATGCACCTGAAATGTTAAAGGGGGCTTTATTTATTTTTTTAAAGTTTATTTATTTATTTATTCATTTAGAAAACAAGTGGGGAAGGGGCAGAGAGAGGGGGACAAAGGATCTGAAGCAGGCTCTGGGCCGACAGCAGAGAGCCTAGTGCAGGGCTCGAACTCAGGAACCGTGAGATCATGACCTGAGCTGAAGTCAGACCCTTAACCCACTGAGCCACCCAGGCACCCTGTTAAAGGGGCCTTTAAGTGGCATTTTAATCAGCAGTAGTTTTGAACTTTGAACTTAAAACATAGTTTAATACCAAATAGGTATATAATGGAACAAAATAATATGAAATAAATGAAGTAATTAGCTTTTGACTTCTGGTCAGAAATCAAAGGAAACAGTTCCTGTGTGAATCATAGCCCCTTGAACTGTATAGTTCTTGATGAATATTTAGATTCAACTTGTCAATTTCTATAAAAGATAAAAAACTTGATGAGATTTTGATTAGGATAATATTGAATCTGTAGATCAATCAATTTTTACATAAAACACCTGGTTGACTTCTCTTAATTCAACTTTTCATTTTGTGATAATTGTAGGTTCACATACATAGTTGTAGGAAATAATGCAGAGAGATTCTTTATATGCCTCACCTAGTTTCCTCCAGTGTTAACATCTTGCAAAACAGTAAGATCATATCACAATCAGGTATTTGCATTTATAGGCAAGACATAGAACATGACCACCACCACAAGATCTCTCGTTCCCCTTGTATAGACACACCTTCTGCCTTTTTGCCCCTTTGCCCCTTCCCTGTCCATTATCCCTGACAGTCATTACTCTTTTCCTCCATTTTTAAAAATTTTGTCATTTCAAAGATGTTGTCTGTAACCTTTTGATATTGGCTTTTTTTTTTTTTCCCCCTCACTAGGTTTCATTCCCTGGTGATTTTTCCAAGTTGTGTATATCAATAGTTCCTATTGATAGTTCCAAGTTGTGTATATGATAGTTCCTATCAATATTCCTGCTGAATAGTAGTTCATGGTATGAATGTACCATAGTTTGCTTAACTATTCACCTGTTGAGGGACTATTGGGTTGTTTCCAGTTTTGGGCCATTATGAGTAAAGCTGTCATAAACATTCATATATAGTTTTTTGTGTGAACATAAGTCTTTATTTCTCTTTGGGAACACATGAAGCTGGCTGCTTATGTGTGCATATGGTAGATAAATGGGCAAGGGCCCCTTGAGGGTGTGGGCCCTAGGACTCTGTGTACCCCACTGACCTGGTGCCTTTGTACAGTGGTTCATGCCAGATGTTTGATTTATCTACTCTGTGTACTGTTTATACTGTAACTGGGGCCCATGAGTGCAAGAGCACTTGGCTCTGGAGATTCCAAACAGACCAGGTTTGGTCACTTGCCACTGACGAAATCCAAAGGCAGAGAAATGAGTGGTGGTGAAAGAAGAAAGGAATTTATTTCAGTGTTCCAGGTCAACACTGGAAACATAGCTAAGTGATTTCTCAAAGACTATCCAAAGTGCTAATGATAACTGGGTTTATGTAGGATAAAGTGTGGGACAAAGTTCAGTGGGTATGTGCAGCTGGACAGTGAAGGTCAGGTTGATCGTTGTCTTGAGGTCAGTCACACAGGGTCTCAGTGGTGTCTTGGCAATTCTTTCTGTCAAGGAGTGGTTTGGTTTTCTGTCAAGGGATGCTTTGCATGTAGGGTTTTTGCCCGAGTTAAAAGATGACTAGAAAGAAGAACTTAATCAATTAGAAAGTAGAGGCTGAGGTCAAATGGAGATATTTGAAGTCCTCTTTTTTTTTTTATTAAAAAAATTTTTTTAACATTTATTCATTTTTGAGAGACAGAGACAAAGCACAAGTAGGGGAGGGCAGAGAGAGAGAGAAAGAGAGAGAGAAGGAGACACAGAGTCTGAAGGAGGCTCCAGCCTCTGAGCTGTCAGCACAGAGTTCGACACAAGGCTCGAACTCACAAACTGTGAGATCATGACCTGAGCCAAAGTTAGATGCTTAACTGACTGAGCTACCCAGGCGCTCCTGAAGTCCTCTTTCAATACTTATCTCTAGAGTGCCCAGATCCTGTTCTTGCTTTGGTCCATTCAAAGCTCCCTCAATAATGAAGAGTTCATCTCTTTCCTCCACATAAAAACACGCAAAAAGACTGCACTAGGTCCAAGTGCAATTAAGAGTACAGTTGCTGGGTTGTGTGGTAGTTGAATGTTTAGTTTCATAAGAAACTGTGAAAATTTTCCATTTTCCATTCTCTCAAGCAGTGTATGAGTGATTGTTTCTTTTCAGCCTTTCCAACATTTTATATTGTCACAATTTTTATATTACACATTTTTTATTCTTTTATTTTTTATTCTTTTTATTATTTATTTTACTCATTTGATAGTGTTTTACTTAACTCATGATGCATAACAAAGTACCATAGACTGGATGGCCTGAACAAGAATAATTTATTTTTCACAGTTTTGGAGGCTGGGAAGTGGAAGATCATGATTTTGGCCTACTTGTATCCCAGATAAGGGTTTTCTTACTGACTTCCTGGTGTGTTCCTAGGTAGGGAAGAGCACTCTGGTCTCTTCCTTATCCTTTAAGGATAGTAATCTCATCATGTGGATAACCACCTTAATGACCTCATGTAATCCTAATTAACCTCCCAAGGCCCCATCTCAAATACCTTTAAGTTGGTGGCTAGGGTTTTGGAGGGACACAGGCATTCATGACAGATCATGAATAGTGCTATCTCATTGTGGTTTTGTTGCATTTCCCTAATAGCTAATGATACTTGAATGCTCATCTTTTCTTGTGCTTTTTGCTATAAAATATACAGATTCATATCCTCTTTGATAAAATGTCTCTTCCATTTCTTCCATTGTCTAATTGTATTGTTTCTTTACTGTTGAATTTTCAAAATTCTTTACAGGTATTTTTTTCCTACTCTGTAGCTTTTCTTTTCATCCTATAAATGGGTCTTTTGAAAGGAAAGGTTTTAATTTTGATGAGGTCCAGTTTATCATTTTTTGTGTTATTGTATCCACCAAGTCTAAAATCTCTATGCTTATTTGCAAGTCCTTAAGATTTTCTCATATATCTTTTTGATAAAGTCTTGTATTTCTGCATTTTACATTTAAGTCCATGAATTAATTTTGTATAAGGTATGGTATATTTTTTCTTTCTTTTGTTCGTTTTCTTTCCTTCCTTTCTTCCTTTGTTATTTTATTTCCTTTGATGTCCGATTTAGCACCATTAAAACAAAAAGGGCTATACGTCCTCCATTAAACAACCTGTTGGAATTTATATTGAGGTAGTGTTGAATCTGTAAATTAAAGTCTGGAGGCTTGATATCTTAAAAATATTGAATCTTCTGTTTCACGAACATGGTATATCTCTCCTTTTATTTAGATCTTTTATAGTTTATATCAGAAGTGTTTTGTACTTTTTAGTGTACAAGTCTTACACATCTTTTACTAAATTTATCTCTTAAGCATTTAGTATTTTTTAGTGCTTTCATAAATGGTAATGTTTTTAGATTTCATTTCCCAGTCATTCCTTAATAGTATATAGAAATATATATGATATTTATATATTATATAGATTTTTGTAGATTCTTTAGGGTTTTCTACAGGAGACCATATCATCATGTGATAAAGATTTACCTTTCCCTTGGTACTCTTTTTGCCTCTGTTTTTCTTACTGTATTGTGTTAGGAAGTAACACCAAAACAATGTTGAATAAAAGTCCTGAGAGCAGGTGCCATGCCTTTTTCCTGACTTTAGAAGGGTTGGTTTTTTTTTAATATCAATGTGAATTAAAAAAAATCATTATACAATTTTGTAATCTGGCAGAAGTAATTTCTTAAAAATTACTAAGAGCCATGACTATATTGTTATTTGTTAGTTCTATAATCCTTGTAAGATTATATTTTTAATTTTTTAGAATGACGAAATGTGTATCTCATCATATGTTGTTTGGACTTTTGATAGGGAAGAACTGAAGAATTACATTTGAGAATCTTTTTGGAGTTCAATTATAAATATTTAGAAGAAATTTAAAGAAAATAGTAATTGTGTCAGATACTCATCTATACATATAATTTGATTTGGTTGAATCAGGTAAGGTGCAGGATGCAAGAACATCAAAATAGTATTGATAAGTCTAATTATAAAAAAGATACAAAAAGCTGTGTTTGTATATGTGTGTTTGTGTGTCCATGTATTTTCTTAGATACAATTTGCTAACACATGGAAGCAGCATGAAACTGATACCAGTTTATTTATCTTAAATAGTGGGAATTAAAGGAGGAGAGAAATATTTAAATGCATTTTGTAGAGAATTTTAGAAATATAGTTTCTTTAAACCTACATAAGCTTTTTAGGAAAGGTATATGTGAATTAACATGCAAAGTTTAAAAATTGGGGTTAAAAAGAGTAAAGGGAGGGATCTTTCATTTTAATGATGAACTATTTTTACAATCTTAACAGTTTAAAAAAACATATACCAGAATTTAATAGAACATATATAAAAATAGAGGACCCTTTATCCAGGCTGTTAAGTATATGCTTTTCCAGTCTGCCTTGGTCATAGTTGCTTCTTTTGGTACATTCAGATGTTTAACATGTCTTAGAAATTCTTTCAAAATATTGGGAAGCTGAAGTTGGAAGAGGAGTGGCAGATGTTAAGATATAATACTGGAAAGATGCTGTTGGTAAATGTAAAAATATCAGTATTGTTATATTTAAAGAATTATGCTCATAAAACACATATTAGTAAAAAAATAGTTTTGGCTTTGGAGCATTATTGAAATTTTCAAGAACCTAGAAAATACATGTGATTATTCTTATTTTATTAAAAATATTTTTTTAATAGTTTATTTTTGAGACAGAGCATGAGTGGGGGAAGGGCAGAGAGAGGGAGACAGAATCTGAAACAGGCTTCAGGCTCTGAGCTGTTAGCACAGAACCTGATGCGGGGCTGGAACCCATGAACCGCGAGATCATGACCTGGGCCAAAGTCAGACACTTAACTGAGCCAGTCACCCAGGCGCCCCTATTCTTATTTTAAAAAACATGAAAATGTTATATTTTGAAGCCTCATTTTAATAGCAATTCAGGTTTTAAAAAATGTCTAATTCTTTTCAAAATAAATTTACATTCATTATTGTAAATGAATACCTTTGAGTTTCTTTTAAGCAAATATTTTTTTTAATTTCCATAAGAAATTGCTTGTAGATAGCATTTAGGAAGAATTATTTGCCATTAAACTAGTTTTGCCATGCCTTTTCTTCCTCTCCCTCCTTTCCAGATATGTTTTTCATATTTAGTACCTATTTTAGATATACAGAGGATCCAAAGTGGACTCTGTGTTGACAGCAGACAGCCTGATGTGGGGCTCGAACTCATGAGCTACGGGATCATAACCTGAGCTGGAGTTGGACACTTAACTGACTGAGCCTCCCAGGTGCCCCTTGACAATATTTGCGGTAGCAAAATTTAAGGGCTCAGAAATTCCTAAGTCATGGGTACTTGCTTCTGTGTTTTTGGTGCTTTTTTCCCTTCTTATCCTAACCAATTATTGTTGGAGGAGGGAACAATGCTCCATTTATACCTTAGAATATAGAGTCATTGGTAAAAGCATTTATTGTGTACAATCTATATAAAATATATATAATGTTGAGTTAAAGTCTATTACTGTTTATGTCTTTTTAAGCATATAGGATCTAAATAAGAATACATAGATATAAAATAAATGAACGTCTTAAACATCCAGAAGCCTTTTCTATATAATAAAATAGTAGCAAACCTAGCAATAAATTTAAAAATTATATTTTATATACCTCAGGGAAAACAGGCATTCAGATTTTTGCATTTAGTCACGAAGAAAGGTTTGATAACATTTCAGTTACAGAACCTGTTGACCTGGGGAAATAACATTAGAAAACCATCTGGTATCCTGTTAGATAGCTAGGGTAGCAGTGTTGAGGGAACACTAAAGGATGTAGCTACCAGTGTCTGTTTATAACAAAGGATCAATTAGAATAAACAAACTAGGAAAGACCTAATTAAAATATAGTTGATATCATGATGAGGTAAAGTACTCAAAGGTTAAAATTAGACTCATTAACAGTCTCTATAAGATGGTAATGTATAATTTACAGTTTAGGAAGAATTTTGTTGGAAATAGTAGGAACTGCTTACAGAAGTTTATTACCTGAAAAAATATACTTAAATGACATGCCACATTGTGTAATCATGCCTGGCAAATGAGTCTTTATTGCAATAATATATGTGTATGTATGGTAATACATATATAGACAAGTATCAAACCAGTTATAGTCAAATATACAAAGCAAGAGTAGACAAATTTGAAGCAGTGTTCTGAAAGAGAAATTGATTATGACCTACAACTAGTTAGAGATTTGGGTGTAGGTGAGATTAGCCTTTGCTATTTTTTTGGGTTGGAGCAGCAGTCTTAAGTTTTTCCAGTCTCTACCCCTAGAATTACAGGTTCTGTTAGTTGGTGTATATCTGTCTGTCCTTTGCAATGCCCCAAGATACTATTTTTACCTTGTAACACAATATTTGTGAGGGTCATTAACTACCTTTTAAGCCTGCTTGTCATTGTACTAAGCCATTGCCACATACCACAGCTTTATATGTAGTATCCCATGTTATGTATTAAATTGGTATTGGTTATTTTTTCTTCTGTAAAAATCTGAGTTTGTGTGGTATCTCTGCTCTGTGGGTTAATCTCAGACCTAGTCTTTTTTTTTTTTTTTGTCTTATTTCTTTGCTATTAGACTTGACTCTCATCTACATGGTTTAAGATTATTTATTACTTATTTAGTATTCCAGGTAGCAGGAATAGTAGTAATTCCTAATAATAATTTGGAAGGGGAGGGCTTGCCTGTTTTGTTTGAGGACCCAATCAGAAGTTGCGCATCCCTCTGCTCACATCACATTGGTTAGAACTTAGTAACACGGTAACACTTAGCTGCAAGGGTGACTAGAAAAATAAGTCTTTAATCTAGGAAGTCATATGTCTAGTGAAAAATTTGAGAGATTTGTTTGTTTTGTTTATTTATTTACAATAAAGGGAGAATACATACTGGGTAGACAGCTAGTGGTGCCTAATGTCTCATTGGTTGGATACATATCTGACGATGCTTCTGTTACCATGTAAACACTGATAACTCTCACCTAAAATATACTTTCAGTAGTGACTTTCCTCCTAATTGTCAGATCTCTAGTGCTTTCTATCTACTCCATTTGGATAAACATAAGTATCTAAAATTTAATGTTTAAATCTGATCGATTTTATTTCTCCTTTCTGTCTTTTCTCTCTTGAATGGTGGCACCATTATCCACTACCATTACCCAAACACACTGTAATTTGTCCTTAGACTTCTTTTAGCTTTCCTTACTCCTGTGTCTGATCAATCACAAAATCTTGAAGATTTCTCGAGTCTGTTTTTCTCCTTCCATTTTGAAACAGGATGCTGTTATCATTTCTCGTTTGGATTACTGAGATAGCTTTGTAACTTACAGCTCCCAGAGTGATCTGCCTGAAATAGATTGAACTATGTAATGCTTGTGCTCAGTAGGTAAAGTGTATAGAATAATTACTACATGTCAGACACTGTTTTTAAGTACTTTATATTTAACAAGCCATTTTTATCCTTACAACAACCTTGTGAGGTTATATAGTTGACTAAACTGAGACAAGAGGTTGAATGATTTGTCCAAAGTTAGTTAGTAATTGGCAAAGATAGGGTTTAATCAGTCTGGCTGCAAAATGTGTGTGTTTAAAAAAAAAACACATTATGTTGCTCAAAATATTTGTCCGTTGCTTCCTGAATAAAATACAATCTCCTCAGTGCACAAAACCCTCCCAAACTACTTTTTCTTATTTCTGACTTGCTCACTTAACCATTTCTTACTACTCTCTCTTCATATATTTTCTATTCCCACTAAGTAGACACACTACACTTGCAGTTTTCCAGTACACCACATGATTTTTCTCACCATTATGCTTTCCTCAGTCTCCTTCAACTGGTGATTTTATTCTTTCTTTTTGACTCCTCTGCTCAGGAACCATGATTTCTGACACTTATCCTTGGCCACCTCAATGTGAGTCAGAAACCCCTTCTGTGATATTATCTCCTCCTTTAGATCCCTAAATCATAGCCCCCATCATTCTGGATGATAACCTACTTTCTGTGTGTCTCTTGTAAGCTTTTCACAGATGAAATTGTTGTCTTTCATACTGCTGATGTTCAGGCACTGTTAGTTTCCTTTTTCCCCCACATCCTTTGATGCTATTCAGAGATCTCAATGACTTCTAACCAGTAAAATGCATGGCTCTTTTTCAGGTATCTTTCTCTTTGAAGTCTTTGTGTCCTCATATTTAACAGTCTTTTGGCCTCCTTGATTTTTCTTTTTTCTGTATTGATTAATATTTGGCTTCTTTCTGTCTCTCCCACCTAAGACCATCGCCTAAGACCACCAATGCATATTGTTTTGGGAACTTAGTCATCACTCCTCTGTTTTCTCACTTAATTTTTTTAATCTAGTCAGAGAATTCTCATATCTTTAACTCTGATTTCTTCCCTTTTCTTTTTGTAACTGCCCTCTAGAAACTTCCCAGCATATAACTGTTTACTGTTATTTATCGAATACTTTATTCTGTCCAAGGCAGTTTGAGATAGGTGGTCATTTTGCATGTGAGTTAAATTGACCTAAGACAGTGTAACTTGCTCAGATTTCTACACAGCTACCAGGTAGTGGAGCTAAGGTTGCAACTCAGTTTGGTGTCTTCAAAGTCCTTGATTTTTTAACAGCTCTAATATCCTGCCTATTAACATATAATGCTCATAATATCCAAAAAAAAAAAGGTACTTCTCTGAATGGGGCCCTGTCCCAGTGTCAACTGTCTTGTTATTTATATCAGTCTTTCGATTGTTGTCCTTTTGCTCCATGAGTTTGTCTTGGTAGTTTTCCTTAGCAGGTTTCAGTTTCTGCTGCCACATCCTTCGTCCTTATTGCCAGTCCATCCTGTGTGATGCAAATTGATACTTAACAATGACCACCTGTAAGTTTTAAAAACTGACATGATCTTTATCACTATTGTGTTGACCTCCCTTCTGAACTTCCCTTTTCAAAAGTTCAAATATATCAACAGCTTTTTTTTTTTTACCATTAATTCTTCTTGTCTAAAATATTTTTATTTAGTTTTCATTTAAATCTGAGCCCCCATCTCCTAGTCTCAATTTATTATCCATAGAAGGTGATTCCTTTTTCTGAACTTTGGTACTACTCAGGTTTTTGTAACTTCATTTGGCCTTAAATCATGTAATATTTTATAATTCTGTTATGTCTAAATTTTTTTTTTCTCTTTCCAACTCTGAATTGTAAATTCCTTGAAGTCAGGGTTACTTTTTATATTTCTAGTCCCATGTTCAACATCTGGCATAATACCAGGAATATTTTAGATGATTAAAATATTGAATGAATGGATTTTATTACTTTGATATTTGTCTTATTTGAGATTTAGAAAAAAATGATAGTCTTACTAAAGTAGCTTAAATCACCAAGGAACTATCTCAGAAGTACTTCTTAAAGCATTATGTTGAAGAATTTAAGTATATTAGTAATCTAAATAATTTATCATACATTTTTATTTTATATTTTTAAAATATGACATTTTTCTTTCTTCTCTCCTTCTCTGTCTTTGTCTCTTCTTCTTTCTTTGTTTTATTTTTTGGCAGCCGGTTCGAAGACAGTCCCTTACCCCTCCTCCTCAGAACACTATTACATGGGAAGAATATATATCTGCTGAAAATGGAAAGTAAGTATTTTTGTTTTATTTTGGAAAGGGGTTTTTTGGGTTTTATTTTATTCAGTGGTTATTAGAACAGTTTGGAAAAATGTGAATATTTAGGAATAAAATTATTTTAGAAAGAATTATTAGTATGGTTTTGTCTGAGGTAATTCTTTTTTCTTTTAAAAATATGGATTATGAGGGGCGCCTGGGTGGCTTAGTCGGTTAAGCGTCCGACTTTCGCTTAGGTCATGATCTCGCGGTTCGTGGGTTCGGGCCCAGCGTCGGGCTCTGTGCTGACTGCCAGCTCAGAGCCTGGAGCCTGTTTCAGTCTGTGACTCCCTCTCTCTCCGACCCTCCCCTGCTCACGCTGTCTCTCTCTCTCTCTCCTAGAAATAAATAAAACATTAAAAAAAAATATGGATTATGTGTGATGAGAATGGAATTGTTGTCTTTCATATTGCCTGATGCTCAAACACTGTTTCCTTTTGTCCCACAACTTTCTGATGCTATTCAAAGGAAATATAGTGTGAGGAATTTCCCACTGAAGTTGGTTATTTGAGTTTTTCTATTATATGTGAACTTTTATATTCTGTTACTATCCTGAGCCTTTACATGGCAGGTAAAGTCATTCACTGTTTTTCTACTTTTTACCTTTATAACCTCATCACCTGCCATTATCTCCTTGTTTTAGCCTGTGCCAGACTTTTTCTCATCATCCTTACAAAAGACTCTGCCTTAATTTTATATTACTGATCCTGGGGCGCCTGGGTGGCTCAGTTGGTTGAGCACCCAACTTCGGCTCAGGTCATGATCTTGTGGTTTACAAGTTTGAGTCCCACATTGGGCTCCTCTCCTGTCATCATAGAGCCTGCTTTGGATCCTCTGTATCCTCTCTCTCTGCCCCTCCTCTGCCTGTGCTCTAACTCTCTCACTCTCTCAACAATAAACATTAAAAAAATTATTTGCAAAATGTTTTATTACTGATCCTTACTAGAATACCTGTTACATGGTTTGTATGTAGTAGATATTTATTGAATAAAAGGATGATGGGTGATTAAATGGTTTCATTTATTAATTTTTTTAAAGTTTATTTTGAGAGAAAGAGCATGCAAGCTGGGGAGGGGCAGAGAGAGGAGGAGAGAGAGAATCCCAAGGAGGCGCTTCGCTGTCAGCTGCTGTCAGCATGGAGCCTGACTTGCAGGCTCTATCTCAGGAACTGTGAAACTGTGAACTGAGTGAAATCAAGAGTCGGTTGCTCAACTGATACCCAGACACCCTAAAATGGTTTATTTTAAATGAAGAAGTAAAAAGAAATTTTTTTCTGCCCTGTTGTGTCCAAGAAGGTACAGCTGTTTGTAGAATATATTCCTTTTGGTGGAGAATAAAATATTACCTACTTCCATGATTAGGAAGATGTTTTCATGAGTACTTTTTTTAATATTTAGGGGTTTTTATTATACTTTTCTAACTTCTCCAAAATGTTTCCATTTTTTAATAATCTATAGTTAATGTAAAATTCTTTATTCTTTATTTCTTGGTCAGTGCTAATAAGTGTACACAGTAAAAGAGATTGAATTGGATAAGTGATTTAGAGATACATTAATATTTTTAAAGTTTATTTTTTCTAGTGATTTGGTTTATTCCTAAAAATAGTGATTATTAAAATTATATTCAATATGAAATTTGTTGAGTTTGATAATTTTTTATGAACTTTTCACTATGGTAGTTTATTTTTTTTATTACCCTTGTCTCATTTCTTATATGTCTTAAGTCCTTTTAGCACAACTTAAATTTATACAGAGTAAGAAAAATTAAAATATTACTGATGTCCTTAGAATATGACAGATTCTTTATAGAAAGATGATAACATGTAGAAAACGTTTTCCTAATTCTTTTTTCCCCCTTTTTAGAGCTCCTCATCTGGGTAGAGAACTGGTGTGCAAAGAGAGTAAGAAAACATTTAAAGCTACAATAGCCATGAGCCAGGAATTTCCCTTGGGAATTGAGTCGTAAGTTTGTTGCAAACTATACAAGTTTATGAAAGAAACTATGAAACCCTAAAGGTTATATTAATATTTGCATCTGAGTGTTGCCATTTGAGGCCTTTGAAATGAAAAAGCAAATAGCCATTGGTTTGGTACTGTGTCACCCAAATGTGAGACAGAAAACCATCAAAACCCTAGAGGAGAAAACAGGCAACAACCTATTTGACCTCAGCCACAGCAACTTCTTACTCGGCACATCTCCAAAGGGAAGGGAATTAAAAGCAAAATGAACTATTGGGACCTCATCAAGATATAAAACTTCTGCACAACAAAGGAAACAGTCAACAAAACTAAAAGGCAGCTGATGGAATGACAAGATATTTGCAAATGAAATATCGAATAAAGGGCTAATATTCAAAGTCTATAACGAACTCACCAAACTCCACCCCCGAAAAACAAATAATCATTGAAGACATGGGCAGATGACATGAATAGACACTTTTCCAAAGAAGACATACAGATGGCTAACACACATGAAAAGATGCTCAACATCACTCATCATCAGGGAAATACAAATCAAAATCACATTGAGATCCACCTCACGCTGGTCAGAGTTGCTAAAATTAACTCAGGAAACAATAGAAGTTGGCGAGGATGTGGAGAAATGGGAAGCCTCTTACTTTGGTTGGTAGGAATGCAAACTGGTGCAGCCACTCTGGAAAACCGTGTGGAGGTTCCTCAAAAAACTAAAAATAGAATTACCTTATGACCCAGCAATAGCACTACAAGAATGTATCCAGAGGATACACGGGTGCTGATGCATAGGGGCATATGTCCCCCAGTGTTTATAGCAGCGCTATCAACAATAGCCAAATTATAGAAAGAGCCAAATGTCCATAAGCTGATGAATGGAGAAGGAAAATGTGGTATATTTATACAATGGAATACTACTTGGTGATTAAAAAAAAAAAAAAAGAATGAAACCTTGCCATTTGCAACAACGTGGGTGGAACAGGAGGGTATTCTGCTAAGTCAGTCAGAAAAAGATATCATATGTTTTCACTCATATGTGGAATTTGAGAAACTTAACAGATGATCATAGGGGAAGGGAAGGAAAAATAAGTTAACAGAGAGGAGGGCAAACCATAAGAGACTCTTAAATACAGAGAACACACTGAGGGTTGATAGGGGTGCGGGGTTGGGGGAGCAGGGAAAATGGGAGATGGGCATTGAGGAGGGCACTTGTTGGGATGAGCACTGGGTGTTGTATGTAAGTGGTGAATCATGGGAATCTACTCCTGAAGTCAGGACCACACTGCATACACTATATGTTAGCCAACTTGACAATGACTTATATTAAATAACTAAGTAAAAATGAGTGTATCTTGGAGTTTGCACAATTACATTTTTATCTCTCTTTCTTCTTCTGTTGGTATTTTGTAATATTGATGTACTGTCCTTTATTTTATCATCCCCCTACTGATAAACATTTTGATTGTTGTTTTTCACCATTGTGAATAATACTGGAATGAACATCTTGAATATATCCTTTTAAACCTGTACTTATCAGATGCTCATTAAAAAAAATCATTTTGGAGAGAGGTGGAATGGGAGAGGTGTGTAGATAGGTCTGACAGAATGATAACTTCAGCCTTCTCTCTAAAGTAAGGGATAAATTGAAGCCCCAGGCTATTTTTCCTTTTTCCTTCCTTTCCCTTGTAAACTGGCCTAGCATATTAAAAAATAATTCTCATAGAAGAAAGAAGGAGTCATGTTTTTTACCAAGATATGCCAAGCAAGATATGCATGCTCGCTTCATACTTCTCAATAGTAAATATAGAAAAATAGAATGAGCTATATATATATGCCTCAATCTACAGATCAGAGAGGAAGATTGATAGTTCTTAGAAGATGTGGGAAGGGCATTAGCCATACATACAGATCTGCATAATTCATCCTTCTAGGGCCCAGTTAACTCAAGGATACACCAGTTTTATGTTCTAATAAGAAAAATATGGTTAATTGTAAGATGCTATCAATTTTAGGGGTTATCCCTATTTCACTGTTAATATGTGGAAAAAACAGGTACATTATGTTTTATAAAATTTGGCTTTTATAACCATTCCTTCTGAAATAAAGAAACATAGCATATAGAAGACAGACAAAAAATTCATTCTAGAATATATCAAAGAACAGAAGAAAATTCCTTGTAAATGCTATAGAAAAATGTAATAGGAATGTGAAATCAGTAAAGGGATCATTCTAAGATGAGATGATAATAGAAAGAAATAAAAAGGTGATTATAAAGCTAAGGAAATAAACACTAAATAACACTGTTGCAAAATAAAACACATTAGAAACAACAATGAACACAATAGATGTAGCTGAAAAATTTGATAGTTCATAGTGATAGTTCATAGCGAACTTAAAGAGATGAAAGGAATTAGAGAAGCAATGTTTATGGAGGACAAAGGGCTCAACATAAGGATCATTAGTGGTCCACTTCTATAAAAAGCCTCCAAAACGTAACCAAAATAGTATTCAAAATAGGATAAAAGACAATTTTTCTGTAAGGAAACACTGAGTTTGTAACATAATACAATGTTACAATTCTTACGTTCCAATAAGAGAAATCAATAATGACTGTGTCAATAGTTATCCTGATTAGACTGTTGGACTTCAGTTGATAAAGAAATCCAAAAAATAGAGTTAAAAACCTGGCTTTATATTTTTTCACATCTCTGACATTTTTGAGACAAAGTATGATCAAGTGTGTATCTGTATAAGGTGTCATTTACATATCAAAGCAGTTGAAGAAAACACAGAAGAATTCAAGAAATATAGCAGCCCTGAGTCCACTTTGAAAGAAAAATACTACTTGAAAATGAAATTTATCCAACCAAAAGATGAAATGAGAAAGTCTAGTTCATGACTAGTGTAATACTGAATCTTGGGAGACGTCATGAAATTGTAATTTAGAGGGAAAGAAGCATAAACTGAAATTTTATGCCAGCTAGATTGCCCTCTAGCAAAACAGAACACTCATTTATGAAATCTGCAAGAAATTAAGGAATACTAAGCACATAAGAGCCCATCACACATACAGAATTGACAGTGAGATACAGCCACCCAAACGCTGAGGCTAAGAAAAGAACTCAGGCTTCAGAAAGAACATGGGTGTAAGCCTTGAGTTCATTCAAGTATAGATATAAAATCAGACATCTGTGGAAATTGTGGTTTCACATTCAACTGTAAAAGTTGTAAACTTTGACAGTAAAAAGAATAATAAAGAGTCAGGAGGAGGAAGGAGGTGACATTTCTTCATCCTTAACATCTAGAAGTTAAACTTACTGAGTTTGATGCATATAGTTATAAAGTAACATAGGGACACAAATCAGTTTGAAAATTGATAACCTTTTTTTCTTCCATTTTTCAGATTATTGAATGTTTTGGAAGTAATAGCTCCCTTCAAGCACTTTAACAAGCTTAGAGAATTTGTTCAGATGAAGCTTCCTCCAGGCTTTCCTGTAAAACTAGGTAAGAGAAAGAAAAATTTACATGTAATTTTATTGTCTATTAGAAACGTGGAGCTGATTACTAAAATTTAATAAGAAATGTGCTTTTGAAGGAAAATGATTTCCTAGTTGCTTAACGTTTATATAAAGTTTTTCTGTGATTACATGCATTGAGATTCATGTTTTATCAACTGTATAAAATGTCCAGTGCTGTTCTAATTCTATTGGATTTAAGTGAAATGTAAAGGGTATGTGAATATTTCATATAACAGGGTGTGGGTGAACTTACAATGCACTGTGATAATGTTTTTAATGTGGAAATAGGGAGACTAGGTTTTAGCCCAATTTAGACTAGTTTCTGAACAGTGGGGATATTTCTGGGATCAGCAGTCAGTATTCATGGGTATAGTAATACTCATTTTTCAGTTTTAAATGTTTAAACTTAATTTCATCTTAAGCAGTGATCTTAAAAAAAAATAGTAAACTCCGAGGGTTTACTGGGTGGCTCAGTCGGTTGGGTGTCCAGCTTAACTCAGGTCACGATCTCATGGTTTGCAAGTTTGAGCCCTGCGTTGGGCTGTGTGCTGACAGCTTGGAGCCTGGAGCCTGCTTTGGATTCTGTGTCTATGTCTGTTCCTTCCCTGCTCACCCTATGTCTCTCTCTCCCAGAAGTAAATAAACATTAAAAATAGTAAATTCCCATTTTTGTGCATATTTATCTACTAATCAGAAAACTGGGACCAAGAGACTATTAAAAGGTTTTTTAGGAGTTTAGAGTAGATTTAGCATTAAGCATCAGGAGAACCTTTCATACCACCCAGTTTCTGTTTGGATGGTATTAATATCACAGCAGATATTTAATCAGTGCTTGCTATGTGCCAGATGCTTTTCTAGCAGTTAGAGACAACAAAGTGTCTGCTTTTCTTAGTGTTTGCATTCCAGTGGGAGGGAAAACTAAATATATAGTAAATATAACCTTTATATAATCCCTCAGATATATTTTATTTTTTTATGCAGTATTATTGAAACAACATTTCAGCATAATTAGGCCAAAATGTTTTTCTCTCAGAAATAATGCTTTAATTCCTAAAAATTAAACATAACCTTCTCAACTTTCCAAACCTGGAAGTAAGCATTTTGAGGATTAAATTAAATTTTATTTTATTTTTTATTTTTTTTAATATTTTTATTTATTTCTAGGAGAGAGAGAGTGAGTGAGTGAGTGAGCAGGGGAGGGTCAGAGAGAGAGGGAGATACAGACTCTGAAATAGGCTCCAGGCTCCAAGCTGGCAGTCAGCACAGAGCCCGACGCGGGGCTCGAACCCATGAACCGCGAGATCATGACCTAAGCGAAAGTCGGATGCCTAACTGACTAAGTCACTCAGGCGCCCTAAATTTTAAATCATGTTCTCAAAATGTCATTATAATTCCCTTTGTGATGTCATTATGATGTCTTCCCTTTATGATGAAGAATCACTGGGAACCCAGTGTCTACTTGAAGAAGCCAGTGATAAGACCTTAGGTAGAAATGATTTGAAAATTAAAGTGATCAAGAGATGTGTGTTTGAACTCCACAGCTCAGGGATCATTATATCAGCATTTCTGCAGAAGCTTAAAATTCCGCTATAATTTTCTATAGCCAGGAAATAGTTGAAGCAATGGACTCCCTTCTAGGTGCTGTATTTAAATTTTTTTTTAATGTTTTATTTATTTTTTGAGAGAGAGAGAGAAACAGTGTGAGCAGAGGAGAGACAGAGAGAAAGAGGGAGAGACAGAATCTGAAGACAGGCTCCAGGGTCTGAGCTGTCAGCACAGCTCAACTGACTGGCCATCCAGGCACCCCTAGGTACTATATATAAAGAAGCACCGTGACAAACTAAAATAGTGGGCAGGGACTGAATATATGAGAGTTTTAAAACTATCCCTGCAATTCACATGTAGTTAAGTCTCAAATGCCAAACCCCATAATAAAATATAGATTTATATGCAAAGAAAACTTTATGTGAAAAGGAAAAAAGAGTCTGCAGTACTTCTTTGCAGGCATTTCTCTGATGTAGAACCACATACTTAACAAGGAATTGACAGTCTTTTGCTTGTATACTTAATTTTCAGGGATTTGTTTACCTTTCTTTTGTCTTTTTCTCCTCCTTTTGCATTAATCCTGTAAGACTCTGGTCCTGGGTCTGTTTAATCTTCCACTATTTCTATTATTATGTTCTGGCAAAGAAATACAATTGAGGGGAAAGTTATGAAAAATTTAGAAATTGTTAAGACTATTGTGTTTTCAAAATCAGACAAACCTTTAAATGTTGATTATGAAAGATCTTTTCTCTTTTTATTCTCCTCCCCTTCTACTCAAAGGCTAACTTTGAACCTCTTTTCACCAGTTCCCATCTTCTCCCACTGTTTCCTTCCAGTCTAAGCAGATGATTTTTGCTTCCTTTGTTCCAAAATAAGACAAATTACCTAGGCACCGAGGTGGCTCAGACGATTGAGTATCCAACTTTTGATGTTGGCTCAGGTCATGATCCCAGGATTGGGAGATCCAGCCCCGTGTCAGGCTCCACACTGAGCATGGAGCCTGCTTGAGTTTCTTTCTCTCCCTCTGCCCCTCTCCCCCACTCACATTACTCACATTCTCTCTCTCAAATGATAAGAATAGTAAAAACAAACTTGCTTCAAAAGAAGACGATCAGAAATAAGACCTCCCTATGACTCCCAACTCCCCATACAGATTTTTTTTTTGCTGCAAGTCCCATCTTTTCCTTTAGCTTTCCTATCTCAGTGGAAGTGGTGCCTCTTTTTAGCTTGAATAATCTCTCCATTTGTACCATAGATCTGTTTTCCTACCATCTCTTTTAAAAAGCTTAGTCTGTTAATCCTCCTCCCCTTTTCTCTTTTAAATTTGAACTCTACTGCTTTTTCTCTCTGAGCTGTTAGGCTTTGTTCAGATCTTTTTCCTTTTAGGATTCAATCAACTGGGGCGCCTGGGTGGCATAGTAGCTTAGGCATTGGACCTCAACTCAGGTCCTGATCTCACAGTTCGTGAGTTTGAATCCCATATCGGGTGAGCATGTTGAGACCTGCTTTGGGTCCCGTGCTTGGGATTCTCTCTCTCTTTCTCTCTCTCTCTGCCCCTTGCTCATTTGCACCATTTCTCTCTCAAAAATAAATAAGTAAATTAATTAATAAAATAAAATTTCAATAAACTAAGTAAAATTAATAACTTTAACTCTACCCTACCGAGCATTTCCCTTTAATGTTTCATAGCCAGGCCACTTGAAATTCTACTTTTTTTATCTCCATTGTTACTATCTACTTATATTGTTAATGGGAGAAAGTAAAGGGACATAACGGGAGGGAAAGCTTTTATACTTCACTTGAACTGCTAAGCGATGACACCAGAAGACTATGACAAGTTATATATAATAAGTACCTGGCTGAAGAAGCTATATAGACAGAGAAGAATCGCCTCAGTCTTTGCCTTCATCTTCACACGAATGTACTTGCTGTATATCTTCACATTCCCCCATTTTGTAAGGACACTTGCCATATTGGATTAGGGACCACTCTAATGACTTTTAACTTGATTACTTGTGCAAATTGCAGACCTTGTCTCCAACAATGGTCACATTCTGAGATACTAAAAGTTAGGACTGAAACATATATAGTTTTTGTATTCAATGCACAGCAATAGCCAGAGCAATTTTGAAAAGAATAAAGTATGAGTAATACAGTTTCAGTATTTTTTCTATAGCTGTAATAACCAAGACTGTATTGACTGAGGGATGAACATATAAATCAACATAACAGAACAAAGAATCCAGAGATAGACCTTCATAAATATGCACAACTGATTTTTTTATTAAGATGCAATAAAAGTTCAGTGGAGGAAAGCCAGCCAGCTTTCTCAACAAATGATGCTGGAGCAGTTGGACATACAAAGGAAACACAGGAGCCTCAACCTAAGTCCTATAGTCTCATAAAAAGTAACTGAAAAATGGATTATAGATTGAATTAAGATGTAAAACTATAAAACTTTTAGGAAATAAAAAACCTTACGGATATAGGTTTAAACAAAGAATTCTTAGACTTCACACCACAAGTATGAGCCATAAAAAGAAAAATCAATGAATTGGACTTTATCAAAAGTAAAGCGTATTTGCTCTGTGAAATACCCGGTTAAAAGAAAGAAAACACAAGAACTTTTAAAACGCAAGAACTTTTTTTTTTTTTTTTTTATTTCATTTCTAGGAGAGAGAGAGAGACAGCGTGAGCAGGGGAGGGTCAGAGAGAGAGGGAGACACAGAATCTGAAACAGGCTCCAGGCTCTGAGCTGGCAATCAGCACAGAGCCCGACGCGGGGCTCGAAACCCACGAACCGTGAGATCATGACCTAAGCGAAAGTCGGACGCTTAACCGACTAAGCCACCCAGGCGCCCCGAAACGCAAGAACTTTTAAAACTCATCAGCAACAAGCCAATTAGAAAAGGGCAAAAAGACACAGACATTTCACGAAAGAGGACATATGAACAGAAAAGAAGTGCATTAACGGTGATCATTGTTATTAGCCACTGGGGAAATGCAGAATCACAATATCACTTTACACACCTATCAAAATGGCTAAAATAAAATGTGACTGCGCCAAATGTTTGTGCAGATGTGGAAAAACTAGATATCACCCCTTACGGGCTGAATTGATTTGTAATAGCCCAAACTAGAAACAACCCAACAGGTCATTGCAGATTCTCTTTATCTCTTCCACTCTTACTATGTTTATTATTGATAATTCATACTGTTAAATCTGGTGGATAGTTTCCTGTTATCCTTAATCTCTCCAGGATCTGTGGAGTTCTATTTTTGTGGAGTCCTTGTCTGACTGGAATGCATGATAGTTTTTCTTCAGATTTCCTCTGACTTCTTTGATGGAGTTCTCTCTTGATTTTCTTCCTATCTTTCTGCTGCTGCTTTTGGAGCATTCTCTCCTTGTACTCTTGTCACCCCACATTATATTCTCATTGCATCTGCTAAAACGTAAGCCAAAGCACGTTGCTACTCTGCTGACAACTTTTCATTGGTTTTCCATTTTATATAGAGTAGAAGCCAAAGACTTTTTCTGGACCTAAAACCCACTTGATCTAGGGGCCTATTTCTCCTCTAACCTACTCTCCTTTTTGTCTTCCCCTACAGGGCCATAGCCACACTGATCTCTTAGCTATTCCCAGGATACACCAGACACTTTCTTTTTTAGGGCTTTTGTACTTGTTCCCTCTCCTTGGGATTTTTTCCCCTCTCTAGGCAACCGTATGGTTCATACCTCAGGTCTTCAGTGAAAAGGTCAAGAACTCTTACCGTTAGTCCAATCCTGATGAGATTTTTTACCACATATATTTAAGTGATGGATTGTATTTAGTATTTTAAAACAAAGGGGATTAGTGTATTTCTTTTGTACTAGAGCTGAATGATAATCAGCTCAGATTAAGGGGAATAGTACATATGCTATAAGAAGAAGAAAGATACCAGAATGCAAAAGGTAAAAATGTATCTGTCTCTTTACCCTAAGAAATATATAAAAAGACTGGTGGAATCTGGCATTACAGTTTTAAGATTGGGAAATTGTGGGAACTTGTGTTTTTTATGCTTCCTGATGTCTTGGTGTCTTTCTCTTTTCACCATTAGAAACTCTTCTCCAAACTAGACACACTCACTGTTCAACATATTTTGGGATTTATCAGGTCCTTGAATAATGCTTTTTTATATTTTAAGGAGTATGGATGTCTCTAATAGTATTTATAGACGGACATGTATAAATAGATGGACACTTTATTTTACAATGTTACCATTGATTGTCCTCTCTAGATATTCCTGTGTTTCCTACGATCACAGCCACTGTGACTTTTCAGGAGTTTCGATATGATGAATTTGATGGTTCCATCTTTACTATACCTGATGACTATAAGGAAGACCCGAGCCGTTTTCCTGATCTTTAGCTGACATGGAAATCTGACCAAGGAAGGCAAGAGAATACAGAGACCCCAGAAGTGAATCCATATAGAAGGGACAAGTGTTCAGCAGAGAAAAGGGAATTCCATTGAATCGACACATCAGTAAAATGATTGATGAAATGGGCCTATAAAAAGAATTTCAGCAAGTTTCCTGATGTGCCATTTTCAGTCTTGTTAAAAATATACATATTATAAGTGTAATAGTTTGACACCTTAATGACCCTGAGTACTTCTTATGTAAAACAGCTGTAAGTGCTGTGATTTGTTTTTAAAAATTTTTACACTTCTTGTTGAAATATATATGCATATAAATATATCTATATCTATATCTAAAACACTCCTGGACCATTAACATAAATTAAATGTCTTAAGAAATATGAAGCTCTTTTAAACTTGTCATCTTATATTCAAGGTGACATTTATAAATAATTCCTTCAAGCTTTGTTTTCATAAAATGTAAACTATGTAACATTATGTATAGTTCAGTAATTTGAATGTTTGTTCAATATAATGAACTAGAAGGAATGCAGTTTTCTGTAGATGAATGAACCAAATGGTAACCATTAAACAATTGCATTTATACGTTGCAATACATTTCAGAAGGAGCGTTCACTCTGCAGGGAATAAGGTACCTCCTTTAGCACCTTAGTGCAATTCATTGTGGTGCTATTTGTTTTTACCTGAATTCTTTCTTCAATGGAAAATGTTTGTTACTAATCTTCCTTTCATAGAACCTCTATTTTTTTTTTTTTGTAAACTTGAGTTTAAAAGTCCTTATTGTGTTCATGATAAGGTATGGTTAGCATGTTTAACGATATTCCTCTTCCAAATCTCAGCACTTTAAAACAAAACTCCAAATTTTTAAACTTGCTTCCCTATAACTGCACATCGCTTTATTTTGTTTTTAATGGAATATGGATGCATTCATGTCAGTTTTAAAATAAACAACCCACATATTTTGGACATCCCTACATACTTAATGCTTTCAAAGTAAAGTAAAAACATTTTATATGCTAACGATATTTGTTACAAGCTAAATTCCAGAAATGTATACAGGATTGACAATTCCTACTGTTTATTTTTTTAAGTCATAAAATATTTATTCATTTTAATTAATCTCCAGAGTGAAATCATGCATTACTCATTTTTGCATTTAAAATTGTTCATATTTATTCCAAGACAGTTTGAAGGTCCAAGAATGAAAATAAATTAGGGACAATAATGTATAACAGTCATAAAATGTTATGATGTAATAAAGAGCTTAGCTAAAGAAATGTTTTTTAAATGTATACTGATAAATGTGTCAGAATGCATCTGTCAAATTTTGTAGAATGACCAATAGTTCAAACTTTTTCCAGAATTTTAACTAATTTGAATGAATTTAGAGACTTTTATTGAAGAGGTGATTTATTTAAAAATCCAAAGCATCAACCATAAGAAAATTTTATAATAAACATCTTTAAAGCTGCATCTTCCATGCTGAAACATACTACATTGCGTATGTTGACATTTTATTAGATACATTTTATAATGAAGTAATCATAGTTAAAAATTCAAAGGCCAGTTATTACCTTATGTAGGTCTGTTGAATTTTGTGGAAAAAGTTGGTAAACCCAGATTAGGTTTATTGACTAGAAGTTGATCCCTATTATTTTGGGAATGCTTGTTGCTCAAGGGACTTGGAGGTTGAATTATCCTATGATTCTATGAGCTTTGAGACGCTGAACAGCAGTGGTCATTGTCGTGTTTAGGGTCTCTCGCTTTGTGGGAAAGTGGAATTACTTCAGGAGTATACTGCAGATTTTTTCATACGTACAGACAACTTAGTGGACAAGAAACATGGTAAATTGCAGGTTGGGATTTATCAGGTTTCTAAAAGCTGTGACTGCTTTGCTGGGGTACACTGGAGGTAGGAAGACTACTGAAAACTTTTGCACTTGGATTGTGTTTTTAACTCTTATCTTTTTCTTTCATAAAGAATAGTAGATTATCCATTCCAAAATGTCTTTTATCTGATCACAGAGGACAAGCAAATGTGTCTCTTATGATGGTGAAAACAAGGAGTTAATTAATGGAAATAAACTTTTCACAATATTAGACTTTTCAAAATGTGCCTTTTAATCCAGTTGATGAATGAAGCTGCGTATGCTGTGTTTCAAGTAAGTAGACCAAAAACCATGTATGTTGATAATCTCACGTGAACATCTAGGTTTTGTGTTTGTTTATTTAAGTCTGTAAAATTCTATATGCCTTCCACCTGTGACTGAAGAAACTGTTTAAACTTGGGAGACTGTGAAATGGTCACCTGAAATGGCCCTTTATAAGTGCTGGGTATTCCTGCCACCACGGACAGCATCAAAAGAGGTAGGATTCTTGTCTTCAAGAAAATTGTTCCCCAGAGACAGTTTGCCTCTGTCGGTAGTCATTCGTATAGAGAATTGTCACACTTCATAAAAGCTGAAGAACTACTCATGGCTGACCCTTGAACAACACAGCGGTTAGCGGTGTCAACGACCCACGCAGTCAAAAATCCATGTAAATTTTGATCCCCCCTCACCCCCTCCCGACTGTTGACTGGAAGCCTTACCGACAAATAGTTGATTAACAAATATTTTCTTCCTTATATGTGTTATTTATTTTTAAAGCTTAGAGGAAAATGTTAAAATCATGAAAGAAAAGAAATACAGTACTGTACTGTATTTATCAAATACTCTGCATATAAGTGGAGCTGTGCGGTTCACACCCATGTTGTTTAAGTGTCCGCTATAGTTTTTCTCCTGCTTAGAACTGGTTTTGAGTCCCACCCACTCAAAACTGGGTTTTCCTAGTGTTGTTCATGTGGTTTGTTATTCACACCTGGGGAGATGGTGGTAAATGGTTGTTTTAGTGAGCCTCGCCTTTAAAATTGAGAAATAGTGATTAGCATTAGTATGTCTCTGCAGTTAACTCTAGCAAAAGGTACCTTAACCATGTTTTCAGAATCAAAATGCATCCTTAGCCAAAGTTGCTGTATTTGACATTAGAAGTTTCAAAGATGACTGATGGTGAAACCTGCCCCAGAGGTAATTGGACAGGAAGTGGTAAATTACTTGTAAAGACAACAAAATTAAACCTGGTAAAAGCCCATTATTTGTATACTATGAATTAGCAAAAATTGCCTTTGCAAAGCATTTTATGTCAGATTCTGCAGCAGTAGTGTGTCCTAGTCAATACCATCTCAAGTATTAACATTTTTCAGATAATGTGATCATCCTTATAGTACTACCCAGCGATGAACTGTTTAAAATATTTTAAAAGGGTATCACATTGTAATGTGTGTGTGTGCGCGCGCGCCCGCGTTAATGTTTATTTTGAGAGAACAAAGGAGAGGCAGAGAGAGAGAGAGGGAGAGCATCCCAAGCAGGCTCTGCGCTGTCAGTACTGAGCACTGAGCTCGAAGTAGGGCTTGAACTCATGAACCATGAGATCATGACCCAAGCTGAATCAAGAGCTGTGGGTTCAACCAACTGAGCCACCCAGCCATCCCTCCAGTGATGAACTTCGTAAAACTGTTACAGCTCAGTTTAGTTCTGTATCAGATTCTTTCTCTGTGAACTTTTTGATTACCAGTAACATCTACTATACACTTTAAAGTATATTTTTTAGAATATTCTCACTGGTAAATTAGTATGGGTCACATATGAGTTATTTTGCTAAAGAATATCTAAATGTATTTCACATAGACTTTGATGTAAAATGAAAATGGCAACCAAAATAAAACTGAATAAAGTAGTCTCAAACATCTACAACTCCAGATTAGTCAGTCTAATCTCGGAAAGCTGCTTCTCCCAATAGAGCCTTAGTAATATACCTACTTTGGATGCTCTTAAAAGTACCAGTAACATTTCTGCCACACCCATATTTAGCTAAAATAAACACAACTAATGTACTTGATCAGAGAAATACTGTAGAACAGGGATGATATTTATTAGCTTAGATTTGAGACAAAAGAAAAAAACCTCCACAAACCTTTCAACTCGTTTGAAAGGAAGAGATCGATCTTCAAGCAGCATGCCCCCCCATCTCAAGTACATAATCTGGCGCCCAACTGGAGAAATTGGTTATCATTTAGCTAGAGGAAAAGTTGGCTTGTGCGTGTTGATACCCACAACAGAACCATAGTCAATTCTGATTAAAGTTAAAGAAAACACTAAGGTTAAAGAAAATTAGTTTTTACTGTTCCAGTGGAAGTCTAGTTTGATTTTTTCCCTCCAAGTACCTAACATTTTTCTGTTCCACGACCTAATAGGTCATCACTACCAGGAAGGTGATCCAAAATCCCTGGTCACAAAAAGGAAAACATTGCCTTCTCAAAGCCTTGTTTCCACAGTTTATCTCAGGGCTTCTAAAACATTACCCCAAACTAGATTACTGTATAGTTTTCAAAAGCTCCATAATCAAATGACAGGTATCATTTACTGACCCAGGCATATTTTTTTCTAACTACCAAAATGCATGGCAGAGTAGGTACTACTCCCATTTTAGACAGGAAAATTAAGGTAAGAAACCAGTCTGAAACCAAAATTCATAGAACCTACTTCTCATTCACTTCTGAAGAATTTAAATAAATAGGACAAACATTTTTCTAACAAAACCACCTTTATTTTTTCATTTTTACTACCAAATACAGAACAAAACTCATTGTGGAGGCAGTATTCACTTGATTTCAACTGATTATGTGGTAAAGGCCTGTGTCCCAGTGCAACCCTACCTTTGTGCAGAAAATGTTCACTTTAGAATAACTTACAAGTGTGCATTCCCTTCACTGTTAGCCTTTTAAGTCAGTGGCAATATTTTAAAGCCAAAACTTTCTTAACTGCTTTTGAAAAGTTAGTATATTTGTATTCAGAGACTACGAGTGAGGAAATCGGTTTTACTTGTGGGCTTAACCACATGAGACTGCCAATATTTTACTTGTTTTTTGACTTACAAAAATGGCAATGTCATATGATTGAACCTTTACTAAAAAAGAGTTTTCAAAAGTTTAAACAAATGTCATTTGTGTTCAACTTTTTGTGTTTAAAAAATGCAATGATTTAATAGGACCATTACTAGAACTTTTTACTCACTATAGACAAAATTCCTTTGATAAAATCTTTAAAAAGTTACTTACTACAAACTGTAAAAACAATGCTGCTTTTCTATATGGCATTTTAATTTTAAAAGTTAAAAAAAATTATACTCAAACTTGCATAAAAGCTACAATTCCAAGTCCCATATTCTCCTTAATGCCAGCAAAACACTAATTTCATAAATGAATAAATATACTATTTAGTACTGTACAGTAGATACATACCATTGACAGTTTCTATACTATTCCAGAAAAGGCAAATATTTATATTTCACTGAAAATATAAATTTACTAGATATAGGTGGGATTATTTATCCTAAAGTTAACTGCTTTACTCAACCCCATTCCTACGTCCAGAATATGAGAAAGAAAAGTTTACTAAGACTTTCAGATAGATAGAAATAAAACCAACTTTGACAATTCTGATGGCAACTAATCTCTACAGTGAAGGATTTCATCTCATTACTATAGATCAGTATGTGGATTGAAAGGGGAAAGAACTTGATTTGTAAAATGAATGAGGTAAATGTCATACATTCAACAGTGTAAATAAATACAAGTACAGTTTTACAGGAACATGAACATAAGTTTAAGGGTTTTATTATCAAAGTCTTGTAAAACAATTTCAGAAACTGTACATCAACATGGCACAGACTGTAGCCTACTTTTGTTTTTACTGCACAAAAGTGAAGCTTGAAACTCCTGTAACTAAGAAAAAGTTGCCTAACTACTTTGCATTTAACATGGAATCACTGTGTGCATAAGATTACTACTGCAGTAACAGTAACACAAATTTATTGGTTTTTATACAACTTGAGATCAAATAAAAAGTACATTATCAAGTAGATTTGTCTCATTTTAAAAGCATATGAAGGTCAATTTAAAATGCACTAGCCCCTTTTTCTAACACTGAGATTAAAACAAATTAATAAAAGGTGAAATTGAAAATCAGGACAAGAGATAACTTTTCTTTTACAGACGGACTCAGGATAAGCAGAAGCTTTCACTGATGTAGAGGTGGAATAAATTATTTCAGGAAAAAAAATTCCCAAACACCTTATGAAAAAGTATACAACTCTACTTCAAAATATGCTATTTACTCACTGCCAAAGAGAGTTTCATTTGAAATCTGGTTTCTGTAATTAAAGCCTAATCAGCCATCAAAAAAGGTTAGTGCATGTATAACCTTTCAAAGTTAAACAAAAGCCACAAAAATTTAGCCACAAGGCTTCACGGATTATCTATTTCAAATGTTCATTTTCAGATGTAACTGTAAGAATGTTAATTTGTCATGTCAACAAACAAGACCATAAGTAGATCCATCGTGTTGGAGGATTTTAATGACATTTAGGATATTCCTGCCACAATTAACATGCAATCAGTGCATTCCCTACATGGCTCTATTATGGCAATGAATCAAGTTCTAGAAATACTAAGTGAACTTACTTAATAAAGGAGATCATACAACATAAACAATCCATGCCTGCTGTAGATGCATGCAGCTTTTCATTTTTGTTATGAAGCAGCACCAGAATAGTAAGACTGCTTGGATACTCAATCAGATTTCACCATGTCAAGAACTGGTTACTCATGTATCATTTTCTAAAAGCTTTTGGATGTAATATCAATTATCAGGAACTTTATACCCATTTATAACTCAGAGCTGTATACATCTAGGTTTGAGATGAACAAATACAGCGTTAAGAAATCACACAAAGGAATGACACTGATGCATGTATACAGTTGGATTCCCATGGAGGCAATACTCAGTCACTCATATCCATGTCTTCTTCATGATGATCATCCCCATTCACTTTGGATTCTCTTAGTGAATCACCAGTTCCCTTTTCCACAGAACATTCTTTTGTTTTAGGGGAACTTGGTTCTGTTGGCTTCTTCTCCTCTTTTTTTTCTTTCTCGCTGTCATACCCTTGTTCCTCTTCATCATAATCCCGTGTAACCTGCTTTGCCAAGGAGAATAAAGAAAGTAAACGTCTTCACAGAAAAATCACTTCTTAAAATTACCAGCACTACCCTAAATTACCACAGTAAGTTAGTTTGGAAACCTACTTTTACATCTTTATCACTCTCCGATTTTCTTTCCCGATCCTTTTCCTTATCTTTACTTTTCTTCTTTTTGCTTGTTGAACGTTCTCTTTCATCTCTGCTTCTTTCTTTGTCTTTATCTTTCTTCTTCTCCTTTTTATGTCTAGGATGATAGTAAGAAATTCTCAAAACAAGATGCTTTAAAGGAACCACTCAAGGTTTCACCCTTAAACGTAGCAGTTAAATTTAAACTTCAGATGGTGAGCCTGACCCAAGTTCATATGACACGAAGAACAACAAAGGTCCAATGTCAAAATACCAGATACAAGCTGTGCACAAGTAATACAGACTAGAGGACTGAAACTGGGTTACAGGTCTAAAATGCCCGCTCCCAAACAGTGATTATTATAACACAGTCTCAAGCATAAAGTGAATGAATGTAATAGCATGTTCTTAAGCGCTTCAATTCTTTGATAGGGAAGGAAAAGTCTAGTTTTATTTTTCCCTACGAGAATTTTTAAAAATAACAATGGACAATTTCTGAAATACAGAGAAGTAAAAATCCATAGGACTAATATTCTTACCTCCTAGGGGATGGTGAGCGAGATAATTTCCTTTTAGGTGACCTAGGCTTCTTAGGAGATCTTGTGCCACTCCTACTTCGTCGTCGTCGTCTCTCTCTAGAACCACAAATGTGCAAACTAGACTTTAAAATACAGTATTATGTAAAATATGCAGACACATCATAGCAGATGTGCCCATGAGGGAGCTCTAGTAGGAAATCCTACAACAGTTTTTGGTAATGAAAAATCCATTACTTACTTTCACTTTTTTTTTTTTTAAAGATTTTAAGTAATCCCTATACCTGAAGTGCGGCTCAAAGGGACAGCCCCGACATCAGAGTGCTCCACAGACTGAGCCAGCGAAGCACCCCTGAAAGACTCATTTTCAAATACTGTTTTGGGGTGAAGAATCAAATAATAAGCACCTGTAATTCTTTTGCACAGTGTGCTTTTCCTGTAATGTCCTCAAGAAAACCTTAAATTTTCTTATAGACAAAAGGGCTAATTCATGAGGAAAAAGTCTGAAGTAAATTAATTCAGAAACTGACTTCAAATTCAGTGGCTAGAACAGTCATAAGAATATGTTGTGATATGAAAGTCAATTACTAATAAAAGTTACTTTTCTTAGGTAAAATTCAAGGAGTTAGTAATAACAGAGATCAAACTACACATACTCCAACCAATCCATGTTGCCCTCAACCCTGCTATGAACAATTATTTTTAAGATGTATATAGCCTTTCCCATTTTTAAAACTGGGTTTGTTTTCTTTTTTAATGCTTTGTCTCTCATTATTCTGAAAACTTTTAAGACTTGCAAGATGACCATTATTATAATTCAGGCACAAAAACTAATCAAAACCCCACATTTTCGGTTGTCTGTCTTTTTTTAAAAAGCTGTCTTTTTTTAAAAAGCTTTTTGACACTTAAAGTCCTCTGTGACCTCTATCTCCAGAAATATTACACACAACTTTTTGTTCATCAAATATTTATTAGGCTTGCCAATTTGGTAAACATTCTTTCTGTTACCTCTATGTGTAACCAAAACTCCAAATACTCTGCAAAGAACAGACCTTTTCTATTTGTCACACAGTAAGTATACAACAAAAACTTCACAAGTATCAGTACACTTCATTTCTTTTTACTGCAAAATAGTAGTCCGTTGTATGAATACACCATTTTGTTTAACCATGTTAATGGACATTTGGGTTAACTTTTGAGTTATTATGAATAATGGTATAAACATTCGTGCAGAAGTTTTTGTGTAGACATTATGTTTTCATTTCTCTTGGGTGTACCCCTAGGAGTGAAACTGCTGTGTCAAGAAATTCAAATGTTTTAAGGCATTCCCATTTTCCAAAGTATCTGCCCCATTTAAAAATTATTTATTTTCAGAAGACTGCAAGGGGGGAAAAGGCAGCGTGAGGGGAACGGAGGATCTGAAGCAGGCCGTGGTACTGACAGGCCGACAGCAGCGAGCCCCATGTGGGGCTCAAACTCATGAACCACAGGATCATGATCTGAGCTGGAGTCAGAAGCTCACCAACTGAACCACCCATGTGTACCTCCCCCATTTTACATTCACATCAGCAACGTTCAGAGTTCCAATCTCTCCACATTCTCACCAACTGCTAGTTACCATCTGTTTTTAAAAATATGACCATCCGAGTGGGTGTGAAGTGGTTTTGATTTGCATTTCCTTGATGACTGATGCTGAACATCATTTCATGCACTTACTGGACATTTGTTTACTTTGGTGAAATGGCAGTTCAGAACCTTTGTCACATTTAAATTTGGTTATCTTTCAATGATTCTGCACTTGTTCTAGATACGAGCTTCTCACTAGCTACATAATCTGCAATTATCTTCTACCACTCTGGATTGTCTTTACTTTGATAGTGTCCTTTGAAACACATTTTTAGTATTGATGACCTCCAACTTATCTACATTTCTCTTCTGTTGCTTATGCTTTTGGTGTCTTCTAGTAGGAAACTACTGCCAAATTCAAGACCATAAATATTTAATTCTATGTTTTCTTCTAGGAGGTTTCAGTTTTAGCTTTTAAATTTAGGTCTTTCATCCACTGAATTGTTTTTTATATGTAGTGTCGGCCTCCTAGTGAATTTAACCATCAAAATTAAAGAATCCAAGACTGCAGCAAGATGTGTCAACGAGACTGGAAGAAAATGGAAGTACGCCACCCTTACTACTAGCATATGAATTTTATAGTAAGTGAAAAAATATATTTTCTGTAAAGTTGCAACACTGCATTTTCACTATGACAGATTAAAGGCAATTATTAGTCTAAGAAAGCCGCAAATCAGAACTTATATGGACTCTCATTTTATCAATAAACCACCAAATATGTGTATTTTTTAAGTATGACTTACTATATAATAAAAATGAATTTAATGTAGCAATTCAGTACACACTAACATTAAAACTTAGGTGTTAGGAAAAGAACACAAACAAACCAAATCAGGATGTGAAATGCATATGGCAAACCAATAGAAACTGACCTTTGTTGAATTTCATATCACATCAAATAGAACACCATAAAGTATTAAGTAAACAGAACTTTAGGTTCTTCAAAATTGCCTTAAAAAAACTTCAACACTGAAGTATGTACTGATGCACTAGACAACATTTAATGCTCACAGCCTACTATTCTTACAAAGTTTTAAAAGGTGCCAAGAACTCTTAATACCGCCTTACCTGCTTGCACTTCTGGAACGTCTGGCTGTGCTATAACTTTTTGGTGGTGTTTTGGAACGTTTCTTTTCTTTATCTTCTTTCTTTTTGTCTCTAACAGATGAACACAATTTATGAATGCATAAGAAGATTCAGCCAGTATAAATATAGTACTACAAATAAAAAGCACAATGAAATCTAATCCCATTCTGAAAACATAGAAATAATAGTTTAAGCGGCATATTTGTAGTAACTAACTTAAAAAAAAAACCCATTTTCCTGGTATTCCACATAAAACATATGATAAGAAGATAATAAAGGATGATGGCTAATTTCTTGGTGTATCAAGCAATAAACACCAACAGTTTTAAAAACGGTCTCCCCAGGCTCTGCAACACTTCTTCTCTCAGCCGATAACCAGTTTCCCACCATACCATGGCTCTATGTCCCCCACAATGTGCCACCAAATTTAATGTCAACATTACTAATATTCTTCCAAAGCACATACTCTGATGTTAATCTTTACCATGGACCAAGCCAACCTTTTACTTTTTTCCCTGCTATTCTGGCCTATTCATAGCTGTCAGAAAAAAAATCCCATCATAATGGGCTGTTACTACAACCATACCTCAATTTCTCCAAGACTCTGGGCAAAAGGTAATAAATGTCTTTGTTGAATGAAGTCATTTATCCCCATAAACATATACAAACCCATCATCAACTATTCTATAATTTTAGACATTTAAGCATCCCTTTTTCCTCTTTAGCTATTTCTCCTATGCTACAATTTCTATTTCACTCCTTCCCTTTTCTGGTCACCCTGTTTCCTTGAGTTACTTCCTCTTTTCATTCAAGTCTTCATCATCTAATTTCCAATTACTGTAACAGTCCCTTAAGGAGACCCAGTCATGTTTCCACAAACTGATTCTCTATCAGAAATCTTTTCAAAGAAAATCTGAAAATAATAGCTCCTGACTCCATTAACTTTTTCATCTGGAAACACTGCCTCCTTGATCAGGTGCAAACCTCTTAACGTGAGCAACACAGCCATCTGTGTGCCACCTGTCTCCTCACACTTTGCTGACATCATTTCCTAGTCCCCCTACACCAAAATACTTTTCTAAGAATTTAGGCTAACTTTGTAAACCACATTCTATACTTGAAATCATGCTCCGGAGTCCAGTCAAATCATTACAGGGCTGGTTTTTTTTTTTTTTTTTTTACATTTTTAGAGAGAGGGAGAAAGAATGGGAGCATGTGAGTGTGCAAAATGGGTAGAAGAGTGAGAGAATCTTAAGCAGGCTCCACATTCAGCACAGACCCTGCCATAGGACTCCATCCCACAGTGCTGAGATCATGATCTGAGCCTAAATCAAGAGTTCACCGCTCAAACTGACTGAGCCACCTAGACGCCCATCAAATCTGTCAAAACTTAATACTCAGTCGCTTCTCAAATCTCTTCTAACACAACTAACAATAAGTCCTTGGTAATTACATTAATTTTTCTTATATAAACAAAGTTCCTTGAGGGAAAGAATGCCCAATTCCTCTTTGTGTGATAAAGGTTCCGTTACACAAGTTTGTCTGATTTACTGCATTAAGATGACTCATTCTGTAAAATATAGTAACAAAAGCCTCCTTTCCCAGTTGAGTTATATATTTACCAAAAATAAATTCTTTAGGACTCCAGTCTCTTTATTAATTACAAAATTAAACATATAAATGGATAATAGTCTAAAATAAAAGGTCTGCTTCTAAAAATTTAAGTAAATATTTTAGAAAGAGATAAGGACAGCTGCTAAGAAAAACATTGTGAAACTGTGACAACTAAAATTTGAGGGAAAAGAGTAAAATTTACTCACTTTTAAAATGTGACAGTGCTCTTAACACTTTAAAAGTGGTTCAAATAAAAAATGAAAAAAACCAAAACAACAACGATTTGGTAGATGTTACTCAAGACCACATGTTAAGTTAAAAGGGTCTGGCCCTAAATGAAAAAGACTACTTACTGGATGCTTTTTTAGTCCAAATAAAATGTTAAGGTAGGATGTTTAATGAATCCTCAGCTTTAGCCTTCTGCTGGTTCCAACTCATGGGATGAGTCACTAAGTATGATTCAGCAATTCTTAATAAATGTTATAAGGTGCTGATAATGAGATTTGTAAACATGAGTTAAGGCATGGCTGTCTACCATGAACTCTTCAGCATACCAAAAGGAATGGCTGGTTAGCACCATATCCTTAGCAGCGTTGAGTGGAAAGAAGGAAATGAAAAAAGGCAGTGGGATAGTTAAGAAATTTTACTACAAAGAAACATTATTTAGGTTTTCAGCTATAAGGAGAAGCCTTACGATTACAAAGGAGCACAAGAAAACCAATGTCAGCCTCCTCAAACTTTAGAGTTTCTTCTCCAGTCTAGCCCTATCTCCTTTCACCACCACTTTGTCAATAAGTAGCAGTGTATTTAAGTCGTGGGAAACCTAAACTTTGTCTTCACCCTCAGTGTCAATGGTCTACTGTACCTGGTTTTAGATGTGCTTCTTGACCTTCTACCTCTCTCTCTGGAATGAGATCTTCTCCGTCTTGGACTTTTGGATCGTCGTCTACTCCTTGACTTAGAATGTGATCTCCTTCTTGATCTGCTTCTTGACCGCCTAATAATCCAAAAGAAAGCCAACACACAGTGTAAATGTAGAAATACTAGCTCTGTGACTGTTTCATTTAGCATCAGACAAAGGATTCAGACATATGAGTTAACCATCAATAAGTATGTGTAATTTTCTGTCAGTTGCTCATAGTATTTATTTAGTCCATAAATAAAATCTTCAATACTCTAGAAATACTTTTTTTTCAATGCCTGGAATTTTTCACCTTACTTGTCAAAATAGTCCTCCTATGCCCTACAACTCTGAGCCTAAAAACAGTCCTAGAGGATGAAGGAAAATAAGAAATATCTAATTCATTTGCATTATCTTCCACAACTACATAGAATTTTAGCATGTATCTTATGTGAATCCTTACTACTGCATGTTAAATATATTTATCAATTACCAAATACTTAATATTCTTACTACATGCCTCACAAAGACTCCTCCTCACAATAAGCCTGTCAAGTAGGTACCATTCTTACTCCCATTTTATAAATGGAAAACACTTAACGTGTTCTTGCCACCTATGATTTCTAGTTGTTTTCTGAAATATTCCACTTCTTTAAATTTGCAACTTTAGAGATATCCGAGCAATGCAGACTTATATATATATATATGCAACTCAGCAAAAACTGTCTCTTTGACTCTCACTTCCCATTAACATTATCACTAACTCTAAATGATCACCTCTTTCTGGTCCTGTACCAGATTTTGTGTCCTCTCCCTGTCTACCCCCCATCCTACACATTCTCTTCCAGAACTTAAGCACAATTAACTTTTTGATTGGTCTTCTTAATAAATTACATCTTTTGCTTAAGATTTTTCTTTTAAAGTAGGCTTCATGCCCAGCACAGAGCCCAATGTGAGGCTTGAACTCACGACCCCGAGATCAAGACCTGAGCTGAGATCCAGAGTTGGATGCTTATCGACTGAAGCACAAAAGAGCCCCAAGACTTTTGTCATTTCATTTGTAGGGACCATTCAACTTGTTTCTATGGAAAACTTACAGTCTAAACTTTTTGCATTTACTTAAATGAAAAAGATTTGTGTTCAAATCTCAATTATAAGGCAGAAAATCTAAAACATTCTCTGAGCCCACTGTTTGAACAAGGAAAAACAACAGCACCTATATTACAAGTACTCGTCATTTAAAATGAAATTAAAAAGTTCAGCTCTGGAGTGGGGGCGGGTGCCTGGAAGGCTCAGTGGGTTGAATGTCCATCTCTTGATTTAAGCTCAGGTCATGATCCCAAGGCCATGGGGTCAAGCCCTGTGTTGGGCTCTGCACTAAGCACTGAGCCTGCCTGAGATTCTCTCTTTTCCTCCTCCTCTACTCACATGATCTTTCTTAAAAACAATTAACAAAATCCAGAGGTACCTGGGTGTCTCCATCAGTTGAGCATCTGACTTAGGCTCAGGTCATGATCTCACAGCTTGTGAGTTCAAGGCCTGTGTTGGGCTCTCTGCTAACAGCTCAGAGCCCAGATCGATCGTGCGTGCGTGTGTGCGTGTGTCTCTCTCTCTGCCCCTCCCCCGCCTGCGCTCTCTTAAAGATAAACCAACATTTAAAATCATTAAAAAAAAATTTAGCTTCGTGTCTTAGTGTAGGTGTACACATGAAATGCTGACTGACTCCTTTCTTTACTCTTACTAATGTGCTAAGATGGCTTCTATTGTCTCATTATCTAAAACTGCTGTTTCAAAATCTATCCTAAGTGTCTTATCAAATTCAATAAACTTTTAATCACCTATTTTTGACCATATTTGGAAACTACTGTGAACAAATGCTCTCAATAACATGTCTATAACCTAAGAAATGTTCATGTAATGCTTATATACCTTTCTGTAAGCTTAAGAAACAGAGTCTGTATGTGTCTCTTATTCAACACTATACTCTTAAGCAACTACTACGGTGCCGGACTTCAATAAAGGGAACTAAGAGTAATTTTGGGTGATACTGACTACAAAATATCAGAATAACCACTTCTTAAGGATTAAAAAAATTCTGGAAAATAAAAATTGATGTTACTAGAATTATGCACTACTTGTTTTTTGAGGGCTGGATTTAAGAAAAAGTCAACAACTATTTTATTTTTTTATTTTTATTTATTTAAAAAAAAATTTTTTTTTAAAATGTTTTATTTATTTCTAGGAGAGAGAGAGAGACAGTGTGAGGAGGGGAGGGTCAGAGAGAGAAGGAGTCACAGACTGAAACAGGCTCCAGGCTCTGAGCTGGCAGTCAGCACAGAGCCTGACTCGGGGCTCGAACCCACGAACCACGAGATCATGACCTAAGCGAAAGTCGGACGCTCACCCGACTAAGCCACCCAGGCGCCCCAGTCAACAACTATTTTAGCTAAACTGAGTTATTAACTTCTTTCTCTTGCCTTTAATGTATATAGAAAAAATACAGATGTAGAAAAAATCATAAGCACATTCTTATAGTTTTGCTCTAAACAGAAGTGACTAATAATATAAAATATCTTTAAAAAATCTAAGAAGCAGGGGTACCACATCCATCTATTTACTCAGGTCCTGAAACAGTTTTTTTTTTATTTTAAGAGTGATGTGATGTGCTGTAGAGCCACTTTAACTCACTGGTTTATAGGCCCTCTTAAAAAAGAAATCAAAAAAATATACAAATTAGCACATTAAAAGTTTGTTCAAAGTAACTGGTCATTTTACATGCCAAGATGCTTAATATGCTACAATCCACAATAACACTGTTAATGAGGTATTATTACAAGTGTCCAAAAACACTTTGTTCAGGGAAACATATATTTCACTGTTATTTCCCTCTGGTCATATTAAAGTAATTCAAATTAAAATCTGAGACCGCTACTATGTAGTTGGTATATACAGATACAAAATTAGGTTCTCCTTTTTAACCGTAAACTAAGCTATAAGAGCACGGTCCCGGATGATCAGGATAATAAGTAGTACCAATATTTCATGTCAGAGTAAAATTTTAGCCAATCCTGAACAAACATAAAGGAGTTCCTCAGGTGCAGGTTAAGAGGGGGGAAAGATCATTAGGCAGAAAGGAACATTATGGACAAAAACATGGAGGCATACAGAAAATCTGGTTTCCTGAATACTATTGACATAGTATAAGTGAGTACCAAATATTAAATCTTGTCCCTTAAGAAATGTTCTGTCCAATGAATGCATAAGTCACTTCTCCTATTTATTAAAAGGCCAATGGCTGTTAACAAAGAAACAACTGTTGTGATGTAGTTGTGAGCTTAACTGCTTTTCCCATAGAATATCACCTTTACTTGAGAGAATAGGTCTGACAAACTTGTTTAGACTGGGTACTGGCAGACATTCTCTTGAAAATATGAACAAAGCCTATCATTTCAAAAAAACAAACTTGTTGCTGATGACAACATCTGAGCTTTCAAGAGAAAATTAAATTTTGGAACACTTGAACCCACTATGGTGAACATGACAGCTTCTTAATACTCAAAAGGGGTTTCATATGAGATGTGTGGTGGTATTACCAAAAGAATAGCAAATGGTCATTTGCAAATATTCATGCATTAGGTGGGTAATCAATCTGTAGGTTGCGTGATGACCTTCCAACTTAAGAGTCTAGAGAAAAGTCAGAACTAGAATTCAAGCCGAAAGCTTTTTCTATAGTACTAACTCCATTTACTGCTCTAGTTAGTACCTTCCTCGCATCCCTGGATTTTGGACTTTGAAAGTACTGATCTATTTAGCTCATACCTTTTCTTCATGTACACATATGTGAACTCACAAACTGTGCTAAAGGGCAGCTACTAAAACACGCTTTAACCAAAAGCTAAGTAAGTTAAAAGCAAATGAAGAAGAATGTGAGATACAGAAATTATCTCTAAGGTATAATGAACTACCGTAAACAATCTAACCTGTGTCTAGAAGATGAGGGAGTCCTCCGCCTCCTAGAGCGTGATCTTGATCTTGAGTGCCTTCGTTTTTCTTCTTTCTTATCTAGATTTTTACAAAAAGGAAACTGGGTTTAGAAATTATGAAATAAAAAGATCATTCACACTCACGAGTTATTATAAGAATTTCTTTACTGACTTAATTTTTAGACTTTTATATATCATTCTTAAATGTTATGTGATTTTATCCAGGCTTTTGGTAAATACAAATTAGACTTTGGATTTTCAGCTCGCCAAAAAGTTCCTTTCACTATTTCATTTTCACCAGATATGGAACACGGTGATGTAATAATGTCCATAAGCAATTGATGAAAAGGATTAAACCTTCTCATCCTTATAGATTCCTAAATGAGGAGTCCCTTTTTCCATTCCTAGGTTTACTTTCCCAAATATAGCTATAATTCACCCAGATTAAAACTATTTTCATGTGTATGTAGTAACACTTCCCCAACCAGCAATTAACTATAAGGTATATATTTTTAAAAGATTTGTAACAAATAGAAATATAAACATTTCAAATTCTTAGTCCATTAAGATTTTCCTTCTTTCTTTACCACTTAGGTCTATGCTCCTCTGTTAAACAAATTCCTGTAAATTTATGTTAAAGTGGTTGATAAACAAGCTCAATATTTGGCCGTAGATTCCAAAGTCATGATCCATTCACTGTTCTCACTATACTCCAAGACAGAACTGGGTTTCAGTAAGCTAGCTGTCTTACTCTGTCTGATCTCTTCACCACCAATTTTAAATTGTGTTAAGTTTAAGAGACAGATATAGAGTGACTTTGACTCCCATTTCCTCATTTTTAAATAGCACATAAGTAATTCTTTTAACTTGGGACTTAAGAGAAATAAAGCCATTGCATTCTTCATACATGGTCTATAATCAAAGTGAGACTGAAGTCCTCTTTCACACTTAGACCATTTCGTTAACAGGACTCAATTTATTGCAAATGTCAGTATTAGTAACAAAACTCTTGGGGGTGGTGTTTCATAAAGAAATTACTTTTGTAATTCCAGTTATTAGTTTTCAATGAAAACAGGAAGCTACAGCATGGTGTTTTAGCTTTGTAGTCATAGATCCACGTGTGTAAAGTTCCTACAGCTTGCCTTATGGCCTTGGATTAGCATTCTGTTGATTAAATAACAGACATAAAGCACTTGGTATTAATTTATCCAACATTAAAATTATTTTCCTAATCCTGAACGCATTTAAAACCTTCCCATTTAAGAGTAAAAAATGAGTAAGTTACTTAATTAGTGGGGCGGGGTGGGGGTGGGGTAAATCCAGGGCCAAACATCCAATCTATATAGGCAGACAGTAAGATAACCATTCATTTCATCGCAAAAAGACTTTCTGGAAAGAATAAGGTACTATTTTTAGGTATTTGCTTTTCCTTAAACAAACGTCATAACAGAAGCATCTTTAGTAGGCTCTCTTGGTCAAATCAAAGACTCAAATCAATTGGGGTATCCCAACACAGGCAAACATAAATCTAGGCACTATTATTTCGGAATCCATCATTCTTTGAAGGATGGGGTGTGGTGCTGGTCCTGTACATTGTAGGATGCTTAATAACAATCTGACCCTCTAACCACTAGATGTAGTTGGTACCAGCATAGCAATTAGGTTTCTCCAAGTATTTTCTAATATGTCCAGGTGACCTGTCCCCTCCCTTTGCCTAGGATCATTCCACTACATGATCTTTTATCAGAATTTGGAAAATTTATTACTCATTAAATTTCCAAGCTTATGCAAAAATGATTTTCGTCAGCAATCATATACTTACAACACAAATTCAACACAGAGGCCTAACATAATTTACCTGGTTCTATAGCAGCAGAAATTAGGGACTGTGCTTCTCGTACTCTCTTCATGGCTTCCTCTATTTCTTTACTAGAGGTATCTGATTTCAGACTTGGTGAAACAAGACCAGCAGCTACATGATTCAACCTGAAACAGAACCAAGACTTGAGATCTGAAATATTTTAAAGTGCTTAACAGTAATTCAAGTAAATGTATAAATGTTTTATATATCATTTTAGGAAAATACTACTTGAAAAAGAGGGGAGAATTTCATCATAATTTTGGTAAAGTCACGACAAACAGTATCCTCAATACTGATGATGGCATCTGCATTTTATTTATTTATTTATTTTAAAAGATATTTTCATTTATTCCTAGGAGAGAGAGAGAGAAACAGCGTGAGCAGGGGAGGGTCCGAGAGAGAGGGAGATACAGACTTTGAAACAGGCTCCAGGCTCTGAGCTGTCAGCATAGAGCCCGACGCGGGGCTCGAACCCACGAACCGTGAGATCATGACCTAAGCGAAAGTCGGACGCTTAACCAACTAAGCCACCCAGGTGCCCCATGGCATCTGCATTTTAAAGATTCAGAGACCTTTGGGATAAGAAAAAAATACCTGCTTAATTTTGCTGAACATCCATTAATTTTACATAAGCATATGTTGAGAAATGCTAGTACATGGGAACATGCAAATACTGCAGATTTTTGACTGTAGATTATGATTTTGATCTTTTTATATGATTTAAAAACTTTATAGAGAAGCAAAATTTTGCTGGGGAACAGCATTACTTGTAAGGTTACAGATGTGCAGACAATGAGGCAGAGGCCAATGGCACACCAAAGTTACTCATGGAATTGCTGACTGGAAAGATGGAACTCAAGGGTTGACACACATGTGGAGAAAAATATTACAAACAAATGTAGAATAGTAATCATTTGTGAAGAAATGTAAATAAGTATGGGTACAGAAAAAACCTTTTTAATAGTACTGGTTATAAGGTGGGTAGTAGGTACATGTTAAGATTTTATCTAATATATTTTAAGAAAAAAAGCCACTTTAACTACCATAGTCAAATGATCCTTCCCCCCCGCCCACTCCATGCTCTCCCATTTAATGATAGTGAAAATTCACTAAGTAGGAAAAGCACTAAATTCAAACTTAATATAATAAGAAATTATCAATTAAAATATCTCATGACTTTATTACATATCAACTAGAGAATGTAGTTGTAGCACAAAGAGAACTTTGCAAAGCACCTAAGATGTTGATATTACGTGACACACACTACTCTTTTGCTCTGGAATAGTGTTTCCTTTCCTTCACTTGTCTTCCTATCTACTATTCATGCCCCAGGCTGAGCCTCTCTGATCTTAGTATTAGGTTCTCCTTAACTAAGTTCCCACAGCACCTTTGTACTTCCTCCTGTTAGATACACATACTTTACTATTATTTAAATGTCTCCCTTTCTGACTACAGTATAAATGCTATGAAGGCACAGGCTTATAGCAGGTACTCAGTATACATTTCTCAAAAGAATCAACTAAAGATAACATTTAGCTCATTTCTGGTCATCTTGGCAGAAGGGACTTACAATTATTCAGAAAGACTCAAATTATACTAACACAAAACCCTTAATAGATGGGCTTACCTCTGAATTTTTCTCCTTGTTTCTAGAAAACAGAATTATGTTTTGTACTACTTGAGATAACTTTCTTTTTAACTATCGCAAAGTAACTTCTCCAGACATTCACATACCAATGGAAACATAGAAAAATTCCTTACTTGGGATCAACAGTACTCATAAGCTTCAGCAACTGATCTGCAGCAAGAGACTGCAAAAACAAAAAATATAACAGTGAGTACATAAAATAAGTGACAGCTATTTTTTTTCCAGTATGTTGAAGGTCTTAGAACAATCTGGCCAACCTCCAAAAAGTAACATCATTTTAGGCACAGTGAAAACCAACAGAAGTATGCCAGTAAAATAGGTCATATTAAGTTGAGCTGCTTTACACCAAGTTAAATATGGATATCATAAAGCTAACAGTCTAGGTTTTATAAAACAATTACTTCTTGCCTATTTTAAGACTTTCTGAGGACGTAACATTTCAAAGAAAAGTGTAAAACAGAACTCCAAGTTGCTTAGGCAGTATAATGCAAAATTTCCGTAAAGTAGGGACTTTAGAAAAAAGTTTAGCAAAATTAAAGTCAGAGAAAACAAAATTTCTAAAGGGGTAAATAACACGATAACAAAGTATAAGTCTATGTTCCCATCCTTTCATGACTATTTACTCTGACTCCATAACATAATGACTTCTTGTGACACTACTCTGAACTCTATAAAATGAGAAATTCTCTAATGGTTAAGGGGCTATTAATGCAGTGACCTTTTAAACCTTTCATTCACAACTTTACATGAAAATCAGCATTACTACACTACAGCAATCAGTTTCCTCCTGTTCTAGAAATGCAAACCTAAGAGTTAATGGAATTCTTTATTTATAAAAATGAGATCAAAACTGAAGGCTTTTAAGTTGTACCTGAGAGTTCAAGTTTGCTCCAGGAAGCCCAAGTGCAGCAAGGGCAGGATCAAGAGTAGGAGCTCCCAAAGCAGCCAGTGGAACAGCGCCAATCTGTAAAATTTCAAATTTTATTTATTTAAAATTTAATTTTTGTATCTTATACGAGGGGGTCAACTTTTCCTCCCCTTCAAAGGACCTTGTAATAACGGATTTAAGTCTGTAGCTACGTGGGGGCTCTGTTGCAACTACTCAGCTATGCCACTGTAGCTTCAAGACAAAGATAATTATAAACAAATGAACATGGTTGTGCTCCAATAAAAATTAACAAAAATGGGAGTCTGGCCCAAGGGCTGCAATACCCTGCCCCTGCCATATACAGTGGCCTCACTTTTCACTTATTATAGCACATTTATTCCTACAACCAGAAGTTAGAAGAATATTTTTAAAAATGCAATATATTCTTGTGCCAACAATTCTAAATATTCACTGCTTCTCAGCTCCAAATCCAGTGTCCTCTGCCCTGTTCAGTGATAATGGAAGTAGCACACTTAAAAGCATTTCTCTCGACATGTGGCATGATGTTAAGCTTTATTTGTGGGGGGACCCAGAAAGACACTGTGGAAGGGGTTTCTCTTCCTGGTTCCTATGTCCCGTTGCTGATTGTTACTGTTAGTGGGATGCCTAGAGTCTTTCATCTTGTTAGTGAGTTTTGGTGCCATCTTCCTGGGCAGCTTCCTATAAGCTCTGTGGGCACCTCAGAGAATTTCTTTATTATCCATCCTTTCTGAAAGAGGCCTGAAACTTAGCCCTAATCTACTCTGTTTTTGTGTTCTTTCTTCCTCAGCTCTAGAAGTAACAGTTGCTTCCTATACCTGTGATTAATGTATTCATTGGAGTTGCACTAAATATTATCTCCTGTTACTAGTAACTCTCATTTTCTATTCAAATTATGGTATGGTTTTGTTTCGTGCCTTACATAATTCTAATAACAGATGCAAATCATGCAAAGTACTATAGCTTTGTAGGCAGTATGACTTTCTCTGTAAGAACTGTGTGAAGTTCTCCTAGCTTCTAGTAATATGTAGTAAATAAAAGGTACCAAACTTTCTGTACTTTGTTTACAGAGAATAATTAAAATACAGCTACTATTACTATAAAAGTGTCTACCTTAGTTATTACATAATTCATACATTGACGGCATCCACCTACAAGTTACCCAGATCCTCATTTTGTAAGTAAAAAATTAGGAGTTCAGTGACAAAGTCATATTCAAAAAGATGGGAATTCCTGATGTCATCCTTTTCTGGTACTATACCAGTCACTTAATAGTTAACTATTTAGACAGGTAAAATAACAGAAAAAAATGCTGTTATTTACAAAATTCTAGTTGAGGCTGGCAGTCCACAATTATTCATGAAATCACTCACTGACCAGTTATAATCTCTGAAGAACACATTCAATTTGAAGTGCTTTTAGTTTTAAAATGACATACTTTTTATAGTATCCAATCAGGGTGAGAAACACTACCCACCAAAAATTTTCTCCAACTTTATTTCATCTTCCCCATGTTAAAAATCTCCATCAAGAATTCATCTTTATTTCAAGCCATGTACTTAATTCAAACCTCAGGAGCAAAAGATCCAAAAAAAAAAAAAAAAAAAAATCAAAAGGGCACCGAGAAAGAAAAAAATAGCCTGTTCACCTTTCTGGTTCTAAATGAACATACTATTTTCAATAGCACGTTCAACTGAAGTCTCATGCCTCGTGAGGTTTTTTTTTTTTTTTCTCCCTCCCCACATAGTTCCTGGAGTTATTTTGAGTTACTGGCAAAACCAAATATAACAGATTTACGATTTTCAGAATGTTCTTAAAACATAAATTTCCAAGATGTTCTCCTTAGTATTTATGATTACATTATAGGCTTTATACTACTGTGGTGTCGCTTTGTGAACTATACTCATCACAACACTTAAAAAGCTCAAATAATGTTTAGGTTTTATCCACAGTTCTGTGTTCCTTTCTATCCTTTAAGAGTTCAGGGGCGCCTGGTGGCTTAGTCGGTTAAGCATCTGACTTTCGCTTAGGTCATGATCTCGCGGTTCGTGGGTTCAGGCCCCGCATCGGGCTCTGTGCTGACTGCCGGCTCAGAGCCTGGAACCTGTTTCAGTCTGTGACTCCCTCTCTCTCTGACCCTTCCCTGCTCATGCTCTCTCTCTCTTAGAAATAAATAAAAACATTAAAAAAAAAAAGAGTTCAATGGAACCATTACCTGGGTAAGTGGGTTAGGGGTAGGCAGGAGTCCACCACCAGGCAGAAGACCTGCCACTGCATTAGCTGGTGCCAACAGAGACAAAGCCTTAGTCTCATCAGGAATAACTCCTGCAGAGAAACATCCTTGCATTAGAACACACTCTTTTGCAAGACAGAAAACACACAAAAACACCCAGAAAATGTCTCCCTGATACACCACCTGAGTTTGTTGAAAGTACTTATGTTCGCTAAAATATAAAGCTTGACTTCTATGATTATTTATCATTAATTTTATGTCAGAATGAAACTTCAATGTGTGAAAATTTGTTTCCTTTTTCTCTACAAATGGTTAAGTTTCTAGAGTAAAAAAAAAATAGCACAATACACACTACTTTTTTGTTAACACTGCCAAGATTTCATCACCTGTACTCGATTTTTAAGTCATGAACCAAACGTAAGCAAGCACAGTCGGTTCTCCAGGGGTGTGCTCTCAACTTTCAAAAGCTGTTTTATGAACAACGACTCGTGTCGGCTGCTTCACTATAAAGCACACAGAAAAATCAAGATACACAAGACAAAAAAAGTTTGATTTAGGGGTTAATAATATGGTACAGTTACTATGATTTTCTTTTACACCTACCATACAAATTTTGTAAAAATTAAGAGAAGAAAAGTATGTAAAGGAAATATTCTGTTGGAATCAAGCGTAGGGCTTTTGCTGACTCATGAAAATGAATATGAATGTTTCTGAAGGTCTCTGAATACACACAGGATGTGTGTGTGAAAGTGAGTAAGAGAGAGAGAGAATAGGTAAAACAACATGGCACATTCCTTACCTGTATAGTAAAATGCTTTATGTTGCAACATGTGCCATGCTAACCATACCAAAAATGCTGCTACGTGTCAATTCAAAAGCTAACTTAACCAAACTCCTAAAGCCAAAAATAACATGTATGTCTGTTTTTAAAGCCTAATCTGTGTATTCAGACAAAATCTGAGGGTCCTAAGACAAATATTTATGTAGACAATTTAAATTCTATCCAACAGCAAAAGCCCTATACAGATGGATTAATCTGTTAATGTGCCCAAGCCCCCAAAATGAGAGTTCAATAATACAATTAAACTACATATTTGCAAATACCAGTAGTATTTCTGTAATACATATTAAGAAACTGCATCTCATCATAAAACATACAATATGTACAGGGCACTTAAGAGAAACTGGATAAGCTGCAGAAGAAAACTGTTGGGTGGTATTTTCAGCAGGGCCTGGTATATAGTTCAGGCTGAACCAGGGAAAAGAACTGTAAAACACAACAACAAAAAAGAAAAACCACTGTTAAATAAAGGTAATGGTTCCTTCCACCTATACTGAGAAGTGCCGATAATATAAACAAATGTATACTACACAGCACTGTTATCTTGCTTGTGTCAGAGCTGTCATCAATTTAGATACCAAGAGTTATGGAGGGGTGGGGGGAGAAGATCATTTAGATATAGGGCATTAATGCATCAATATTAACAAACCTATAAAGATTATGGGATAATTTTGCATGCAAAATTATGTCTCAAGAGGATAATATTAAGTATCAACATCTTACTCAAATTAGTGCATTTGCAACATATTTCTGGCAAACTAACATCCTCTTGAATTTATTGTGAGACACCTGATAGAAGATCTGCATCCATTAAAAAAAAAGTCATGCATCTGATCCTCTGATTTAAAAAAGACTATTTAAAAATAAAACTACAATTTAAAAATAGCAATGAGGCCCCTCACCAGTTAATTTTCATGCGTCAAGAGTATTTTTTTTACTGCTGCTTTGATAGAACCATGAAATACTGCATGAATGTGTAGAAATGAAAGAAAAAGAAACAGACAAAAGAAACAAACATTAACCAAGGAACCTAAATAACCCCCAAATCCATTACTATTAAGAGTTCCTTCCATATCCAGCTATCTCAGATTTTACCAATTAAGACTATTCCTTACCGTAGACTTTGTGTCTATTGTTTTAAAATACTGACCAAGAGCCAACACCAAAGTGTAAGAGCTAAAACTAGGGTGAATGGTGACAAAAGGATTGAGTACATCAGTTATTTAACGGTGGCAACATTAATACAGCATACCATACCAATAATTAAATACACCGAAAATAGATTCTGACTCTAAGTATTTCTGTAATTCTATATACACTCCTACTAAACATTTCATTTTCAAAACAGATACTAGGAAGTTTACTATGGCCTAAAAGTATTTATGAAAGCCATTTATATGATATACTGTATTATGTTCAGGACTTGGAAAATATACTTAGACAATAAGAATTCTTTAAATTTAAAGCCTGTCTACAGTTTTGCACATTACTCACATGATTTGAATCTTGTTTCAAAAACTGTATTTTACTTATCCTAAATTTGAATTCTGTAAATTTTCTCTTGGTGTCAAGCCTTACCCCTACAACAGGCACACTGATATAAAAAGAAACTGCTTAATCAAAACACACTAAACTCAAACGTTTATCAGCACATATATAATTTAAAACTTTAAAATAGGGTTCACACACTTTAATATCATGGAGATAGATGTACTATTATTATATAACATGCCTTAATCCATCTATGAATGTAATTTAATTTCTTTAGAAAACCACAAAGGCAATTCTTCCAAGTTTTAAGGACTAGACATTTCACAACTTTTACAAGGTATGGTGTAAATGTTCACATTGGTATTCAAAGATCTAAGATAGCATCTAAAGTTAACAATATCAAGATTCTGCTTCCACTGTCCAGTTTAAGGGGAAAGCATTTAAATTCTGGTCACTATATATGTTAAATTATTAGCCTAAAATCCAGTAATTTTCTCACACGTCAGTGATTTCTTTGATCAAAACTTATAGTAACCAAAAAGCAAATAAAGTAGCAGTACACTGGGAACAAACTAATTATAAAATTTCTCAGAATATTTTACAAAATGGAATTAAAATAGTGCTGTCTTGTCACAGTGGCTTTTTTAGATCCAAAAACCCTGCTCATTATTTTTCTGTCAAGTTACGTTAACAGCCTAAAATGTAAAAAGAGAGAAAATGTAGTTATTAACAAGTGGTTACACCAGGAAAACACTTGGGGGACTTGAGTGCTTGCTGGCCTTTAGTTAATGTCTAGAATCCCCTGTAGCTGCAGAGGACCCACTGTTTTTCAGTCATCTGGAAGAGTTTTGCATTTGCCTTCTCCACTACAAAAATCACACACACAAATAACAGAGAGAAGAATTTATTATTTAGAGATATCTAGAAAATATAGCAAGAATGAACAAGAAAATCTGGCATAAAAACAATTCACCCAGTGCCCATCTGGCACCTAAGCTATAGGAAATCTTGAACTTTCATAAAAACCAAAATCGTTGCAACCCTTGGTATACTGGATTTCAATGTGGGATGTTTTTTTAAGTTATCTGTGAGAAGCAGCTCTACATAAAAAAAAAAAAAACAAAAAAAACCAAACTAACCTAGTCATTTATTTAAAACAGAAATAACATCATGCATTTATTTGAAGGTTTCTATGTAAATGTGCATGGAGTGAACCATTCACCTTCAGGACTCTTTCTTAAACTCAACATTAACTAAGTAGATATATCTTAAGAAATTACAATAGGAACACAGTTTTAATGAACTTAAAATGTTTTAAAAGAATGCAAAAAGTATCTTATAAAAACAAGTCTGATTTCTAATTTTTAGAATTAAAACATCTGCAAGTAAAAATATGGACTACAGTATAACAAGGGTTTCAAAATGTTAATAGCTTAAATTTCTAACATGCTACTAACGCTCACTCTAAAACTATACTGAGGTAGATGGTCATCATAGGATGCCCTCATAGGTAGTTAAACAAAGCACAAACCTTCTGCATATGGTACGACTATCAAAGCTCTGTCAACGAATACAGTGTTTGTCAGATGCTGTGCCACAACTGCTGAGTCCGGATCATGGAACTTAACAAAGCAGACACGGGATGAAACTGGCAAAGGTGAATCACTAAAAAACAAACAAATAACATAAAAAAAAGAGACAAAGAATATTAGCTAAAACACAAATGTAGGACTCACAAACATTCCAAAAGTAAAATAGGCAGATAAAAATACATACCATGGTATGTATTATTTTATTTAACCACTTCGAAAGAAAATGTTTCAATAAGGTACAGCCCGCTGAGTTCCTAGAACTCACTAGAATTGCATGTAGAGAAAAACAATCACTATTTAAATTTACAGTGTTTCAAGTTAATAACAGTGTGTAACTATAATCTCAAGAGTCTGAACAGACCACAAAATTGTCAACATTTCTTCCATAATACCATACCACCTACTTTTTAATTACAGGTAAAAATAATTACTTTTGGTTTAGAAAACGTTTTTCATCACTGTTAACTTTTCAGAGTAAGAAACAAAAAATTTCCACTTCAGGGACGAAAGAATATTCTGAGAAACAGTCTTTTTGACAATTAAGGACTTTTCTTGACCTGCCTACCAAATGCCATTCTCTTTCCCCTATAGCATAACTCCTAAGCCTTATAAATACTTAAGACTGTCTTGCTCAGATCACCTTCAGAGAAACACAAAATGTGTACACTTGAGGATATAGTACTCCAACCCGTACATAAAAATTCAAAAATTCCCTCAGTAAATTGCTTTTTTAGGTGAAACAAGTGGTGAAGTGCAACCTATGGCAGATTAGGTAGTAAGCAGGATTTTTGTTCCTAACCCCACACCAAAAGTTATTTGAGAACCAAAATCCTAAAGCAGCAGTAATCATCAGTGGGGGTAAAACAAAACACAAACACACACTCACACAAACAAACCCATATTCTCCATTCTATACGAATTAAATCAAGATCTTTGATGAAATACTGAATGCCTCTTCCTTTAATTCTCTGTGACAATTTTAACATGCACCCAGCAATACAGCACGACTGCTTTATTATAACAAGCCATCTACATCTGAAGACTCAATAACGAAAAGGTAAACCCTAAAATATATATTGGAATGTTAGTAGAATGGGGCTTGTTGCTAACTTTTCTAACAAATTAGATTTTCGTGTATACATAAAAATGTAATCACCAGATATGGCTACACTAGGTATTTCAAAGATAAACATCTGTTGTTGAAAAGAAAATTTTCCTGATAATTTAAGCACTAACATGAAGCTATATAGCTCAAGAACTCAAACCCATTAGAACTTTTAATGTTTCCTGAAAGGCACTGCCCATATACTAAGCACATAACCAAACTTAGGTTCAAAGCACAGTTGATAAGGTATATCCAAAGAGAATTTAAGTCATCTTATCACAGAAGCTCAATGCCAAATGTTTCTGAAAGGATACAGTGTTTATTTAATGTGAAGCACTACTGGTCTATAATGTAACAATGTTGCACCCACAGCAGTGGAAAGATTGCCATTTCAACAATTTTAGAAATGGCATCACTTTTAGAAAGTGTATCACTTTGTATTTCTAATATATCCACCCTTTTAGCACAAAATTTAAAAAATTCTTTATATTGTATTGTCATTTCATTATTAACACCTACCATGATGGTTTAGGCAGTAGAAGACATTTATATTTCTTAAAAAGTGACCTCTGCTATTTCTTTGACATTCTGTCATCTGACTAAAAGAAGAAAATGACTATATGATAAGGTATTAAATAATATCAACTCAATGAGCAATTCCTTTTTATAAGTAAATTAGGAAATACTGCCTATATGTTCACAGTGTATTTCCATTACTTTGGCAATTAAGATGCTTCATGTTTTTTTCTGTCCATTCATGTCATTGCAGTTATTATAGCTATTGCTTGCAGCTATTATTTGACTATATCAACCTGCAAGTGGTGGGGAGCTAAAAACATGAATAATACTATGGAAAAAAAGTTATAGTAAGACAACTCAGAAGGAGAAATAATTCATCTCTCCGCACTTCAAAAGATCTTGTTTAAAACCATTACTATTTGACCCACGGTTACACTTTTCTATATCCTTTTAGAATTTATTTTTTTTTAAATGTTTTATTTATTTTTAGGAGAGAGAGAGAGACAGCGTGAGCAGGGGAGGGTCAGAGAGAGAGGGAGTCACAGGCTGAAACAGGCTCCAGGCTCTGAGCTGGCAGTCAGCACAGAGCCCGACGCGGGGCTCGAACCCACGAACCGTGAGATCATGACCCAAGCGAAAGTCGGACGCTTAACCGACTAAGCCACCCAGGCGCCCCTAGAATTTATTAATAAAAGACACATACTAGTAAGGCAGCATGTTAGTTTCAGACTGATGCCTGAAATTAATTTTCATACCTTAGAATTCTGTGCGAGTACCACTTCTAAAAATGTAATTGTTTTTAATTCTTTACCTTTAAGAATTAATACAGATGAAGCAGCTATTGAAAAGAACTGAGGAGCAAGATAGGGAAAAAAGCACTATACAATGCTTTTGCCTTTAGGTATAGAGTGGTAGTATTTTTTCAATGTTTTTTAAAGCGTCCTCTAAGGGCTGTCTCTGAATTTTTTGGGATGCACACAGAAAATTCAGATTTCTGTTTTCCATCAAGCCCAACTTATAGGAGAATCCCTTTGGTAGAAGGGCTTTGATTCCTAACACCCACTGTTAATATACATGACAACTAAAGTGAGAACTTCCGGTTTAGGCCTATAACACTCTTTCAACTTCTGCCTTAACACTTAACCATTTCTGGGTGGAGAATTTTGGGCTTACAATCATAAACAGAGGCATCTCCCAGACCCACAAAACAACAGGTCTGTGACAATGGTAACATTCACCTGAAAAAGGTGACCTCACTTTGTGTTATTATTCAGTTATAAAGAAATACAGTAAAATGTTGCATTCAACAAAAAAAGTTTTTAAAGATCAGGTTATCAAATGGTACTGTTATATTTATTATTACTAATGTACCTATTTTTAGTGCTCACTTCCAGAGCACATATACTAAAACTGGAATGACAGAAGATTAGCATAGCCCCTGTGCAATAATAACACTCCAATTCATGACATGTACCATAATTTTATTTTTTTCTACTATAGTTATTAGAATGTTTGTAACCTATTCCTCAGAAATTTAATGTATTGTGATTTTTCTGCTGTGAAAGAAAACTGTAATTTTATTTCTGCTTTCCATTTAGTTTGATATGAGTTTGTGATAGTGAATTAACATTCAGCAATTTGAAATATCAAATATATACTATACCAGAGTCTGCTATAGTTATTGATTTAGGTCTACTTGGCTATGCCTTCCCTTGAAAATAAAGTCTTTTGGGAACTATAAAAAAATAATCTATTTTTGATTATTTAAGTTATTGATGTGAACCTCCAAGTTAATGCATAACTTTGACACATGCTTCCAAGGAATCACTATCCAATAAACCCGGTAGTTATTGCCCCCATTCTGAAACACACTGAAACCAAATATTTAAAGAATACCTACTAACTGTGAAAGAATGGTTTCACTCATAAGTTGCTTGGCTAAAAGAAATCCTTAGCAAGCAAAGCAGTAAAGGAGAATCACAACACTGGGGTTGAAATACTACTTCTGACACTGGTAGAGTAGTTTGGGAGTGCAAAACAAACTATGAATTTCAGTTCACTCTTTGTAAAACAGGGTAAGATAAAATAGGAAAAAATCCAGCATATACTAGACACTCGAACAATGTTGAATTTCCAACATGCATTTTATTTTTATTTTTTTCTATATTTATTTTATATTTGAGAGATAGAGCACAAGTGGGGGAGGGGAGAGGGAGGGAGACACAGAATCTGACACAAGCCCCAGGCTCTGAGCTGTCAGCAGAGAGCGCAACGCAAGGCTCCGAACGCACAGACCACGAGATCATGACCTGAGCCAAAGTCAGACACTTAATCGACTGAGCCACTCAGACGACCCTCCAACATGTATTTTAGGAACAACTAGAATGAAATTAACTGTTTTCCTTTAAAAGAGAATGAGAGAAACACCGACTGAGGCTTTCAAATAGCTACATGGCTGTCATACCAAGGAGAGGGTTCGAATATTTTTTTTCATGAAACATTATCATCACTGGGTAGATTTACAGGGCAGTGATTTTGTTAAAAGAACCAAGAGGGGGACTCAATAATGAAAAAAAGGGAGAAACCTTCTTGAGGAGCTTGTCACTGAAATGTCTGGCATAATCCCAGGTCCCAGAATCCCCCTAGACCCTGCCAATAGGCATTAATAAATCAGTGTTTCAGTAGTGGTGGGTAAGGGCTGTCATAAACATAAATATACTTAAAAAAAAATGCTCCCTAGGTGACGTTGGTGACCCAAGAGGCCACATACTCTAAAAGAGGGAGGAAGCTAAACCTAACCTGTCAATTAGCGATTAGTGCTTTAGAGAAAAACAGTTAAGTTGAACAGAGAAGGAAGAGAGGAGTGCTTTTTATGTATACAGGGTAATCAGGGTAGGTTTCTCTGATTAGGTGACATTTGAGTAACAACAGGAAGCATGTCAAAGGAATACATCTAGGTGAAGAGTTCTAGGTGAATATGAATGCCTTTTGAGAAAAACAGAAAATACATATATCCCGTAAAAAAAATCAAGTGGCAAATGTGTTTACAATAGTTAGATTTTATATATTCTGAGCCATTCAATATTATTCGCCAAGTAAAAAAGTAGATTTTTTGAATATTTTGTAATGATGAACCTTTCTGGAAATCTACATCCGACTCCATAGCACACTTTTCCTGGCAAATTACTGCTGAAAACTAGTAAGTTTACAGAAATTGTCACTAAACAATTTCCAAATTACACAGGTCTGATTGGCAATTGAGACGTTAACATTAAATCAACGTAAGTAAGCATCTATATCCACACTATTCCAAATCACAAAGGCCAGTAAGGTAATATTGGCATCTACTATATTGTAACCTTACACAGTTTCAGATGAGAAAATTATATATATGAATATATATAAAGGAATCAAAGAGCAAAAATGGGTCAATATTTATCTGCTCTTCCCAGATACAGGGAGTCTTCTCAATGCACAGCACTCCAGATCATGTTATCTGATGCACATCAGTTATCCTGTTTCTGATGGAACTACTCCTTTGACAACAAAGCAAAAAAGTCAGGCTCTGGTCTATCATGATTCTAAGATGTTGATCATTTATTAGGTAAAAGAGGAACCAGTAAACAGCCTATATACCTCTGTCATCTGTTGACAAGTACACCATAAAAAGAGCATTTTCAAAACCAACGAAACATTTTAAAATCAGCAACTCTAACAATATTCTTAATAACTTGCCAGACTGGAAAGAATTATTTCATAATCAATCCAGTATGTCAAATACCTCGAGTAATAACATGATTACAGTAATCACATCTGTCACTCTCATTTTCTGTCTTTTCTTATTAATTTCACTAACAACTTAATAAATAAATGGTATGTCAAGACAAAATGGAATATTTTGTATGCTTATATTATGAAAGCTATTTGTTCTACATTACCAAAGGCAGTCAAGTTTCTATTCAAAATAATACAATGTTTGTTCCCAGAATTCTACACTTCGTGAAAACGAAAAACTCTGAAATCTCTCTCTGCATGCATATTCCCCGAAAAATTAAAGGCAACACACCAATCTGAAAACACTAAGAAATCATCTGAAAATATTTTAAAGCAGAAAGTGATGAAATATGCAAAATACTTAATACCGCAGTAAAACCAACCTCTATCATTTTAGAGTAAAAATGTATTAGACATTTAGAGTAATGATGTATTACAGCCACGACAGTGGATTTCTTGAGGATTCCAATTTCCTGTTTTGTAATTAAGTGACATCATACAACTCTCAGTGTAGACTGGGTACCCAGTGTTTACTGACAGTAACGTTTGGATTTTCACTCTTCACGAAGAGGACACCGTTTTATTTCAAATGTTAGTTCTAATATTTATCGAAGATCTTACTTCAGAGATTTATATTTTCCTGTAATTAATCTACTCGCTTAATATTCTAGCAATAAGAATATGAGACAACAGAATAAAAACAAAAAGCCATATACTCAAAATTCAAGAATTTAACATTCTATTAAATTCCTTTCAAAAACAATTGTCAAACATGAATGTGTACGTTTTTTTAAACAAAAGAAAACCTTACATTTCGGCTATAACTCGCCTTTGTCATTATAAAAATTAAGTATTCAGGCTCGCTGAACTGTCAAAGAATATTAACTCTCAATTATAGTCACTGCGCCAGAATCAGTTAAAGGCAATACTTAACAGTTAAGTGAACTGACAACAAACTTCATTATGAAATTTACACAGGAATGAGTAATTTTGTTACTTTTCAAAGAACTCAAAACATCTTATTTTTTTAAAAACTGATTAAACTATATGCAAATTACATAAAGTGCTGTTTGCCTTTTTCTAAGTGCTCAAAAAAACGACCACGTTGGCACAATTTAAGGAAAACCTCCAAATCCCGAGATTTTAGAAGGCTGTGCCTCTTTAATCCCCGGAACAGCGGCCCCGCTTCTTTGCATTAAGCCTAATATGCAGTTTCTTTCATAAGCAAATCCAACAGCCTGCCTCAACGAAAGCAACCTGGCCCCGGGACGCGTCGACAAGGGCCTAGGAAATGGTGTAGTTAGGCCCCGAATGGGGAGGAGTTAGTAAAGACGGTGATGGTGGACGATACTCACTCTGGCGGGAAGAGGCGCAGTTCGTCGATCTTGCCTAGGAAACCGAAGAGGGTCCGCATCTGCTCAGAGCTAGCGCTCGGGGAGACATTAGTCACCTGGATTACCTCGGTGCCGCCGCCTCCGCCGCCGCCGCCGCCGCCGCCGGGCCCGCCGCTGGGGCCCGGGCCCGCAGTACTGGGGACGACGGTAGTGTTGCTCATGGCGCTGCTCGCGTTCTCGCTCCTGCTTTAACACATCAAACACACAACAAACAGTGAGAGGGAGGGGGAAGAGGAACCGGTTCGCCGGAGAGGAGACAGAAGTGTATCCGATGTTACAGCCGCCGCTGCCACCGCCGCCGTTCCTCCACCCCGCCGCTTGTCAGGGGTGGGGGGGAGGGCGTGAGCGCGCGAGTTCGAGACCACGAGAAAACAACCGGCCGCCCCCACCTCGCTTTCCAACCACCTCACTCGCGGGCCCGAGCTCCCCACAATGCCTTGCGGCGCAAGGGCGCGTCACCGTCGACTCCGCCCCACGCAGGCCCAGCAAACCTCGTCCGCAGCCAGAAAAATGCGAGGCGCCGCGATCTAATGGAGGTCGTCTTCGCTCCTCCCCTTTTTTTTGAAGAAATAAGTGGAAGGCATTAACTTTAAAAAGCAAGCATTCACTCCTCTGCAAAAAACTGCACACCTTAGTATTATTAGAAATGACCACGATATTTATTTCTTCACACAGAAGATCTACAGATCTGTCCAGTTACTACGTAAATTTCCACGCTAGTTAACAAAAATTTTCTTCTCCATCGTTATACAATCATAAATCTTTACATACATTTTGGAAACATTAAGTTTTTAACCAATTTGTGTTGTCACTAAAACCTTGAAAAGAGATTAAAGTGTTTTACTTTAGCGCTTAATATGCAAATTTTATTTCACAAGTTGACCTTTTAAAAGCAGTTTATAGTACCTAAATATATTCAAGTGTATGATCTGAAATTTCTACACAAAACTTGATTTACATGCATATTCTTGCTTACAATAATTTTGAAGCTTTGACAATTAAAAGATGGTCTGATTTTTCAACCTCATCGGAACTCTCCCTTTCTATACAAAGATATGCAGTTCCCCAAACCGGACAAAATCTTTCATTTCACTGTGCTCTTATACAAATTATTAATGACCTCCCTCATTGTATCTAACTGCCATCCTCTGTGGGGCCTTCCTTCCCTCACTGCCACAGCTTCTGCAAGCAGAGTTAGCGTTTCCTCTTCTCTGCTTAACAATAGAGGATACATGCACTGCATTTGTTATGTTGACATGTTTCTCTCCTGAAGTCGTTGACTTTTCTGAGTCTGTTTAAGACTTACAGAAATGTCTGTTTCATAGTAAATGTCCAATAAGTGTATTAAACACATGAGTAAATATGCCTTAATGGCAGAGCCAATTATTCTAAAACGATTGTTAAATATTTTACTTGACCCTGAATATTTTTGGAGGGCAAAACCTGAAGCTAAAACCTCAGTTCTCACAGGACATTTTTGTTGTTAATACGTGTATGCAGTAATGAAGTCAAGAGTGTGATTTGTAAAAGATTAGAACACAAAGTTATTGAGATCTGGATGTAGAGGCAATTAGCTAGGTTTATGCACTAAGTCCCTTCTGCTAGTTCTCATAAAAACAAGGGACAGGTTGGCTGAATGTAAGCCTCAGTAAAATTACTAATGACAACTAATGGCATGTCACTCATTAGTGTGTATCTGTGAATGCAAAAAAAAAGTCTGATAATTTATTTTCTCATTTTGAATCTAACACATGCAACTGCCAATTACAGACTCTCAATTTGTTAACATTAATTTGTATCAGAACCCACAAAATTGAGGCTGCCCTACTGGCCTGGTCCAAGGCACAAATCCAAACCTACGTCACCCTGCACCTACAGGAAACACTTATCAAGAAACCTAACATATACCAATCACAATCCTCTAACTCAGCTTTTAGTTAACTCATCATACCTAGAAAACAGGATCTGCTACCCTTACAAGAAAATCCCTCAACCTCTTCACCAATCATCCCCTATTTCTGTGTTGCTTCTCCTAATCTTCTCTAGAACATTCTCTTGCCCGCAATCTTTTGGGAAGAGTGTTAGACATTGTGAGGCACTGTAATCCCCCAATCCATGGATTGTCTTCCTTGGAATAAAGGATATCAAACTTGTTACTAAACTGTGGGTTTTTTTTTTTCCTTTGGTCTCGTCCTATGAAAAGTTCAACACTTACTAGAAGTACCTACCATTTGCCAATCCTGCTACATTGTTCTATGATAAAAGGACAACACAAAGGCAGGGTTCATACCTGCCTGTTTGTTTTTTTTTCTTTAATGTTAGCATCTTTTTATTCTTTTTTGGTGGATCCACAGAAATCTTTTATGTTACTCTACATATATTTGACATATTTCATAATTAAAATTATACATTTGAACCAAAGAAAGTTTTGTGGTTAAGAAAAAATCTTTTAAACAATCAGAAGCCAGTTTATGTATAACTCACTGAATATCCCAATAGATGGTGCTTCCAAATGGAGAAACAATGTGACAAAAAAGAATCTTATTCTAATAAACAGGATTTTTAATCATTTTATTTTCAAGTCATCTGATAGGTAGAAAATACACTAGATTTAGAGTCAGAAGAGTGGTTAGGATACTACCCTGTCATTTATAAAGTGTGGTTTGAAGAAGTTTCACTTCACTTCTAAGAATCTACTTCAATCGGGACCTGAATCCTAATTATCAAAATCTTTCTAGGTCTAACAAATAGATTCAATAACTACCTTGACTTAATGTTGAATATTGCCCATAGAAATAACTAAAGGCAAATAAATATATCAAAGCAAATGACAAGTTTATCCAATCTATAGTAACCTTTTTTTAAATGTTTATTTATTTTTGAGAGAGAGAGAGAGGGAGACACAGAATTCGAAGCAGGCTCCAGGCTCTGATCTGTGACTGTAGAGTCCAACATGGGGCTCGAACTCACAAACAGCAAGATCATGCCCTGAGCCAAAGTCAGACACTTAACAAATGACTGAGCCACCCAGGTGCCCTGAATCTATAGTAATTTTAAATCATTTCAAATTTGTTTAGGCTCCTGATTAAACATAACTATCATATAGAATCTGAAGACGGGTATCATGCTCCTAATTTACCCTAGCCTCCATAACATAAAAAGTTGTTAAACTTGCAAATTCCTTCAAATATTGTGCACCTGTTATGTTCTGGGATTTTCTTCGACAGTAAGAATACAGCAGAGAAAAGATAGGCAATGTCCCTGATCTCATATAACTTTAGTATGGCAAACTTTCAATGAATAAACACAAAGATGTATGAGAGTAATATGCTGTGATGAAAATAAACCAGGATAAAAGATAGGAGAGAGTTATCGAGCTGAGACTTTAATAAAAGGAAGAAGCAAGCCATTTAAATTTCTGGGGGAAGAGCAATCCAAACACAAGAAATAGCAACTTAAAAAGGTCCCGAGGATAAGAGTAAGTTTGAAGCTTTCGAGAAAAGTTGGAAGATCATTCTTAATTGAATGAATGCTTTCCAGTTTATATTTCAGAGAGACTTATAAGGAGATTGTGTATCATGTGGAAAGTGAAGTGAAAGAATTATATAAAGTGAAGGGTCACAGTTGATCTTTGGGAGTAGACTGGGAAGGCTTCCAGCTATATTCGAATGATAAATATTACCAGTCTAACCAAAGTTTAATTTGCTTTTCTAATCCAAAGCAAAAAGTAATCTGTTTGGGCCTATATACCAGTCATATTATGGCTTCTATAGTCATACAATCATTTTTGGCCTAGATATGCATATTCTAGTGTATGATTTCTGAAAGCCTTTTGGAATATAGAAAATAACTTATAGGCTCCCCATAATAGTGTTCTAATACTTACAAGTGGGGAACTGCCACTACCACACTGCTAAGATATTGGAAGGAATATGCTGATATTCTGTTAAAGAATATTAGAAAGTAATACTTTACACAAATCTTCAGAAATAATACCAATTTTCTTAGTCATAATGACTAAGCTTTAGTACTTTACAATTTAAAGTTTCTATAAGATCTCATGTTTAAAAGAATGAAACCAGATCTCTATCTTACACCACTGACAAAAATTAACTCAAATGGATTAAAAACTTAAAGGGGTTAAAAACCTGAAACTATACAACTTCTAGGCAAAAAAACAAAAAAACAACACCCCAACACACACACCCAACAACAGGAAAAAAGCTCCTTGACATGGGAATTGGCAATAATTTTTTGGACACCAAAAACAAACAACAAAATCAAGAAAACAAGTAGGACTACATCAAGCTAAAAATCTTCTGCATAACAAAGGAAACCATCAACAAAATGAATGGAAGTATAGAATGGGAAAAAAAATATTTGCAAACCCATTTTTCTGATAAGGGGTTAGTATCCAAAATACACAAGGAACTCCTACAACTCAAGAGCAAATTAAAAAAAAAAGAAAAAGGAAATTTAATCCAATTTAAAAATGGGCAAAGGACCTAAATAGACATTTGTCTAACAGATATATGAAGTGATGCTCAGTATCACTAATAATCGATTAGGGAATTGTAAATCAAAACTATAATATCACCTCACATCTACCAGAATGGCCAGCATCACAAAGAGAAGAGACAACAAATGGTGGGGAGGGTGTAGAGAAAAGGAAACCCTTGAGCACTGTTGGTAGTACTGTGAATTGGTACAGCTCGTAAGGAAAACAGTCCCTCAAATATTGAAAACAGAACTACATAGAATCCAACAATCTCACTTCTGAGACTATCTGATGGAAACAAAAACACTATGTTGAAGAGAGATACAAACTCCATGTTCACTGCAGCATTATTTATATCCAAAACACAGAAAAAACCCAAGTGTCCACTGACAAATGAATGGATAAAAAAGTTGTGGTATGTATGTTTATGTGTGTGTATATATATATATATATGTATATATACAATTGTATTATCATTCAGCCGTAAAAAACAAGGAAATCCTTTCACTTCTGACAACATGGTTGGCCTTTGAGGTCATTATGGTCACTGAAATAAGTCAGACAAAGACAAATACTATATGATCTTACTTATATGTGAAATCTAAATCCCTCCATCCCCACTGCCCAAACCCATAGAAAAAGAGATCAGATTTGTGGTTACTAGAGGTAGGGGTGGGGAAAGGAGGAATTGGAGGAAAGTAGCCAAAAGGTATAAACTTCCAGTTACTAGATATAAAGTACTAGAGATATAAAACATAAGGACTATATACTTAACACTGCAGTTATGACATATATGAAAGTTGTTAAAAGAGTAAATCTTAAGAGTTTTCATCATAAGGAAAAATATATTTTTCCTTTTTATTATCTGTATGAGATGATGGATATTAGCTAAACTTATTGTGATAATTCACAATATACGTCGATCAAGTCATTATGCTGTACACCTTAAACTTATATAGTGCTGTATGTCAATTATATCTGAATAAGTCTAGGGGAAAAAAAAACACTTGTAAGAAAAATATTTCCAATGCAAAAAAATCTCATATTTTTAGTTGGAATTTCTTCCATTAAAAGATAAAATAGGCACAGATATGTAAAACCACTCTACCTACCGGATACCATTTTCCAGTTGGTAAGTCAAGTCACCTCTGTTATTGCCTTTGTGTACACTAATAGAAAAACCCTCCAAATTGACACAACTTTGTGAATCTGCACAAGCAACAGAGTTTTAATCAAATTAGTTGTTAAGCAGTAAATTCCTCTCTAGCAAATACACTTTTTGAGGGCAATGTATTTGTCTTTGTGTTTCCTGATGCCCAACAATATACTAGAACAAAGTCAGTATTTGACAAAATTTAGGGACTATCATTTACGTGCTAGAAACTTCACAAATGCCTCACTCACATAATCCATTCAGCCAAGGCTTGCTGAATGAAGACAGGAAGGCATTTGTTAGATTTATAAGGAAATCTGGTTGAGATAAGTTTTCAAAGTATTTGGCTATACATTTTTTTTCTCTATGGCTATAGAAAGCAATAAGAAAAAGTAGGTAATAAACTGCTTACAGATCCTCAACTTAAAAAAAAAAATATCTGCAGATCTATCTTAATTGGGATTTCATTGAAAAAATATTTTAAATATTTTATTTTTAAATTAAATCTATACCCAGTGTGGGGCTCGGACTCAAAACCCCAAGACCAAGAGTCGCATGCTCCACTGACAGAGCCAACCAGATGCCTCTTAATTTGAATTTCTATTTTACAATTAGAGAATTATATTTCTAATTCTATAAATTAGATAATTCTATAAATACTAATACCTATTTTAATATCAAAATTGTAAATCTCACACTCTCTTTTCTTCTTTTCCTCCTAAATTAAGAGGAGAAGCTAAAGAATGAGTTAGCATTGTGGGAATGACAGATGAATGTATGAATGGACACATATATATGACAGAAATAAAGCCTACTTAAATTTATTTCCAAATACTAGTTTTGTATTATATTGTCTACCAGTGTTTGTCTTTGTCAGGAATATCTATGTTTCTCAATTGGACAGCACAAGGTCTATGAATGCCTTGAAAATTAACACAGAGGAAAAAAGTAGTAGTTAGAGCATTAAAATGCTGTTGCCCATAGATACACGTGCACAGTATTCACAGCCATAATGCATATGTATAACTTGGAAAGTCACAATTTGTTTCTATAGATTTGTTTGGCTTTTTGGATTGAAGAGGGTCAACTAAAATATTCGGATGGAGAAGCTCCAGATACTACTCAATACTATCCTCTGTGTTATATAAGATTCTGAACTGATTCTCAACTCAGTTGGAGTTTCAACTGAGAAAAGGCCATCTGAGGGACTGCTTCACAAATGTTAAAAAAAATCCAGTAGAGCTAAATGTATCTTTATTCTAAGTAAACAATGTCAAGTATTTTAATATTAAATAGTTTACCCTAATCAAGGAATTAAACATCTGGATCATTTGAGCGCTTTTTTTTTTCCTATGGTATAAAATTAATTTTCTCTTTGTGAAGAAAAATTATTTCTAAAGTCTGATAAAACTGGGAAAAAAAGAAAGTGTGTTCAACTCAGTAATAAGAGGATCTACACTGGAATGCTTTTATAACACGTTTTGATCCTCACAACATTTAAGGTGCTACAGTGATTATGGATGTAGACCTAGAGTTAAACTAAAGGGGCTCTACATTCAATGGAGGTAATTGTGGCCTTGGCTTATTACTTTATGCTTCACATTCTTCATCTGAAAAATAAGGATATCAGTAATGTTCACTTTACTGGGCTGTTAGGATGAAAATACTAATACAAACGCTTAGAAAAGAAAGTATTAACTTCTATTATTATCCTTACTCCACAAATTAAAAATCTTTCATTTTGAAAAATGAAAAGTTATCTCATTTGGGTTTCATTTTATTTACACCTTCACTATATTTTAGGTTAGTACTGTGCCTTAGACATCATTCACATGAAAGATATTAATCAGAAAAGCTAATACATATAGAAGAGTTTCTTAGATCTCATTTTTTAAAGTTTTGGGTTTTTTTTTTTTTTTTGAGATAGAGAAAGAATGCTAATGGGGAGGGGAAGAGAGAGAGAGAGAGAGAGAGAGAGAGAGAGAGAGAGAGAGAATCCTGAGCAGGCTCCAACACTGTCAGCACAGAGCCTGATGTGGGGCTCCAACCCACGAACTGCGAAATCATGACCTGAGCTGAAGTCGGATGCTTAATGTACTGAGCCACGCAGATACCCCAAGATTTCACATTTTAACATAGGCTATGTTTTCAGCATATTTAAAAATTATAAAGTATTAAATACCAAATGTTAAATATTAAAACTATTTAAATGTTAAAAAGTCCAAGTCCCCCATTCCACTCCTCTGTGCATGTTCTCAAGCACAATAATAGGTGCTACCTATAATTAGCCATGTGACCTGTAATTCCCTTATGTGAAAAATGAGGACAAAAGCACCAGAGTTTTTAAGATTAAAAATAATATGGATATGAAGCACCTAGCATAGTATCCAGCACACAGGCCCTCAACGAATGGTATCTATCATTAGAGGAAAGTCTGTGTTCACCTTATCTTTTCAATGTCTTACCTCAGAGCATTATTGTCAAATGTGAAAATATTTTGGTAGTAAACATGCAAAACAAACTTATTACTAAATGCCGTTTCTTCTTTAAGAGGCTGCTGCAACAGCAACATGACACCAACAGATTTCAAATTTTCATATTCATTTTTTTCCTAGAAAAGGTAGCACTTTACCAATAGCATGCACAGATAATAGATAATGGCTAAACAAAGCATCTCTTTTTTGATAAAACACAGATGTTTCATGGAAAAGTCTTTCTAGGAAGGCTTCAATTACTTACTACATTTTTAGAGCAAGAGTATTATAGTATTCTTATTTTTAAAAGACATAAGCAATTGCATATATGCTTGATTAATCTTAGGTCAGAGCTACAGGCCATCAAATGACAAAGCACAGAAAATTAAAAAAAAAAAAAAAAGGAAACTACTACTAAGTACACAAGACCATCTGAATTCCTGACAATGAAGCTAAAGACCATAATGCTTTTTCCCAAATGCCATCCCAGTCACTTGAAACCATGAACTATGAACTGCAATTAGCTCATGTTAAAGTCTAAAAACACAGATGTGCTGATCAAATAATTATTTTGGATGGAAGAGATTTTGATAAAAGCAAAAAAGGTCAGTCTCTCTAAAATGGAAAATAATCAAAGCTGTATTAACTAAATAAATTCAGTGATGAGGGAAAAACATGTGTCTCTAGAATGATGAAGAACAAAACTGGGCTCACAGATTTGCATTGTAGGGACCAGCTATGTATGTATGTATATATGTACTATTTATTTTTTCAAAAAGCTAATTTACTTAATTTGAGAGAAAGAGCCAAAGTGAGAGAGAGACAGAGAGAGAGGGGGCAAGAGAGAACCCCAATTAGGGTCTGTGCTGTGAGCACAGAGTCCAATACAGGGCTTGATTTTGTGAACCGAGAGATTGTGACTTGAGACGAAATGAAGAGTCAGATGCTTAACCCAGGCATCCCAGGACCACGTATTTAAATGTTCACTAGTATTTGAACATTCCAATGGTGGTACCTTTCAAATTACTGAAGTATATGTAACTGTGATATTTTAAATGATGGGAAAAAAACTGATGTGGAAAAAATTGTGGACAGTTCTTGAGGGTTCTTAAACTAGCGTTTATTTTAATTGCAATTACGAGTATAAATATTGTCTTAAAAATTGAGTAATATTCTGCCTTCAAATTTGAGTATCAAATTTTTAAATAAAAATCTATTGATTGTGATTATCAACAATCAAATCATTCTTTTAAAAAAATTTTTTTTAAATGTTTATTTCTGAGAGAGAGACAGCATGAGCAGGGGAGGGTCAGAAAGAGCGGGAGACACAGAATCTGAAACAGGCTCCAGGTTCTGAGCTAGCTGTCAGCACAGAGCCTGTCGTGGGGCTTGAACCCATGAACCGTGAGATCATGACCTGAGCCGAAGTCAGACGCTTAACTGACTGAGCCACCCAGGTGCCTCTCAAATCATTCTTATATTTCTTTCTTTCTTATCAGCTTAAGTTGACACTAAGAATAAAGTCTCAGTGACCATTTATCTTGTCTTATTAAAACCATTGGGGAGCTTTGTTCATATAGAACAATATATGCCATATATAATCATGTAATTTTACTCCCCCCCCCACCCTTTTTTTTAAAGTATTGGGCAAATGAAGTTGCAAGCTGAATCCAATAGAACAAAATTGTCAGCAGGGGTTATATAAAGTCAAATTTTAAAACAGTGGATTTTTTATTAAAACCAGTTTTTAGGGGCTAGGCCTGGGTGGCTCAGTCGGTTAAGCGTCCAACTTTGGCTCAGGTCATATCTCACAGTTCATGGGTTCGAGCCTCACATGGGGATGTGTGCTGACAGCTCAGTGGTAAGAGGCTACTACATAGTCTGTCTCCCTCTCTCTCTGCCCCTCCCCTGCCCACACTCTCTCTCACTCTCTCTCTCTCAAAAATAAACATTAAAAAAAAAAAGACAATGTTAAACAGATTCATTTGGTAGTGCTTTGTATGTATTAATACAATTAAAGATAGAATGATATTATAAAGCACATTCTAGGATTTGGTGTCCTAATTTTCTCTCTGTATTACTTCACTACTTTAAAGCAGACAAATTCCTAAACCCTAAAAAATTAATATTTTCAGCCAGAGAAACATTAATCTTGGGAAAATGAGTAAGAAAATAACTATTAAAGGTTAGGGTTAAGAATCCCTGGGAATAATGGGAAACAATCTCAGCTGATTTTAGAAAAAAACAATAAACAATACCATAGTGCTTTTTATTATATGATACAAAAAGACTGCTTTGTAACCACCCATTCATCTTTTTTTCAATAGAAAGTAAATAAACCAAAAAAAAAAAAACTAATAGTAATTAAGATTAAAAAAATATTTTTAATTAGTTTCTCCACTTTTCTTCACAGGAAAAACACTAGCATGTAAAAGCCTTTTAAAAGATGAAAATTATATTTTCCTAAAGCTGGTGGGTCAATATTCTCTTGTATTGAAAGTAGAGAGAAATATAGGACCCAAAATTTGAATCAAATATTAAACTACCTAGAGCAAACTCACTGCTTTATGACTCAAAAGTAAAAAAGAAAAGCACAGTGAACATACAAAGAATATACAAATGAATTTCCTAAAATAAACTGCACTCTCTCCATTAGAAAAAATTACCACACACAACTCAATAACGACAAAATACAATTCAAAGTCACATTTGAAAGTATGAATAAAAATGTGAAATATGTATTTCCTTCAGTGAAATAGTATAGAATGTTGTCTACTGACTTTTAAAAGTTGGTAGTTATAGGCATAAATGGAAAACAAGTGAAACTGCAAAACGAAATTTAAAAAAAAAAAATGAAAGACATGGGTAACGAACATTTGAAAAGTTGAATATTTAAAACATGGAGAGCCCCTGTCCTATATAATTTTGCTCTCAATTTTGATCATGTAAACCAACTTACTGATGGGGTACCTGGGTGGCTCAGTCGGTTAAGTGTCTGACTCTTGATTTTGGCTCAGGTCATGATCTCATACACAGTGAGATTGAGCCTGATGTGGGGTGTCAGGTGCTGACAGTGTGGAGTCTGCTTGGGATTCTCTCTCCCCCTCTCTTTTTCTCAAAAGAAATAAATAAGAATTTTAATAAAATAACATACTGATAGAGGAAGGGACAAACATGGAAAGCAATTTGAGTAATAAGTACATTAGAATGTAGAAAATTCAACTCAAAAAACATTTAATAAGTAATATGTTAGGTTCAACAATTACAATCAATAATGGCAGTGTTAAAAAGTGAAATGCTCTCTCAACAACTTTACCATAAAATAGCAGTTCTCACTGATTATGCAATAGTCTGAAAGATAAATGATACTAATTCATAATAGGCTACATCTAAATCTCTTAGTTTACACAAAAAGAAACTTCCTAGAAATGTCTGCAAAGCAAATTCACTTTGTTCTAGGTTGGTAATATTTTTTAAACAGATGTGCTTAAAAATTTTGCAGAAATTTATGCCATTTTTCTTTACTACAGTTTCTCTTTTGCCTCAATAAGTCCATCTTATCTACCATATCTTTTAGCTTTGAAAAAAATCTAAAATGTAGCAATGTTCATAAGAGTAATACAGACATGTCTGAAAATGTCTTATTAAGTTTTAATGGCAGAGACATGCCACTCTATCTTACTTTGATAATAGTTTTCTTTCTGTTATGAAACATAACAGCTTTGGCTGATGTAATTTTTAAATACTGTTTATTCATTTATTTTGAGAGGGAGAGAGAGAGAGATCATGTGTATGAGAGTGAGTGTACACAAGCAGGGGAGGGGCAGAAGAAAAGGAGAGAGAATCTTAAGGAGGCTCTATGCTCAGCACAGAGCCAGATGCCAGGCTTGATCCCACAAAACATGAGATCATGACCTGAGCAGAATCAGGAGTCAGACGCTTAACAAACTGAGCCACTCAGTGCACCCTTGGGCACTGTAATTCTTAAGCTCATCTGTTGTTTGTTTCTTCACTTTCTTTTTTCATTTGGCAAAGAAGATAAGAATCACTTTTTTTAAATTTGGCAAAGAAAATAGGAGAGGGAAACTTTCCATTACCTTATTAAGATGAATATAATAAATTGCAGCTAGGCAAATTCTGTTTCAAAAGGTAGCTATGCAGTAGACTCCTGACGCTGCACAGGAGACATCCATTTCCTATTATTTTTTTTCTCTTTTTTAACATTTATTTTATTATTTAGAAATAGACACAGAACATGAGCATGGGAGGGGCAGAGAGAGGGAGAGACACAGAATCTGAATTAGGCTCCAGGCTCTGAGCTGTCAGCACAGAGCCCGATGTGGGGCTCTAACCCATAAGCTATGAGATTATGACCTGAGCCAAAGTTGGACGCTCAACCAACTGAGCCACCCAGGCACCATCCATTTCCTATTACTTTAAAATCCATTTTTTAAACAGTAAATACTTTCGCTGAAATGCTCAAGTTGAAAAAGGATTGGGTTTTTTATTGTTTATAATGCATCCTTCCTAAAGCAATACAATTGATATAAAGTGCTAAGTCCCATGTATGAATATAAATACATACATACATATATATGTATATGAAACTATACTGTCTCATAAAGAAGCTCAATTCAAGTTGATAAGCTTTCAGTTTCTATCAATTTGAGATAAAACACGTAACTTTTCTGTGTGAGGTACTAATTTTCACCCTCACTTGCTTAATCTGCACTTGGTACACAGGTACAATATACAGTGTACTAGAGATATATACTAGTAAAATTTTTACACCTGTCAGTTTATATCTATTTAAGTTTACGACAGGTATCTATGGTCACTTGGGTTTTTCAGAATTACTTTTACATGCAACAAAATTATGCTTTTCTTATAAAAAGTGCAGCAATGTTTACTATAGTTAAATGTCAATAATGAAATATTTAACTTCATGTAGAAGCACAATAAATGAAAATATTATACGTTGCCCATTATTTTAGAAAAATATTGAACTAAAAAAAAGAATCTACGGTAGGGGACAGGGTGGTTATTGTAAACTTTTATGCTTGGGCAATTCATCCTCCAAACATAGGCTGTTAAATCCTACAAAAGAGAAAAAGTGTTTTGTCTAACATAAAAAGCCTTCTTTAAAACAAAATTGAAGTGTCCCTTAAAATGGTTTTAGGATAAAGGTGTTGAAAATGATGAAGTAAAAGCCACTAGGCAAATCAAATGATTAACAGGAAAGATTTTGGAGAGAGAACTAGGTTCACGTTCTTGTCCATAGCACTTATAGAAACTTGTGACCTCCAGTAAATTTCTTAATCCCTTTTAGCCTCAGTATCTTCACCTGCAAAAATGGTTATTGTGCTAAATAACAAATAGCAAAGGAGATATTATTAGCACTGTGCCTATCATCATTACTGTTGAGATAAACTTGGGCTGTGGAGGAGGCTCATTAGGATCCTTGCATTAAAACTCACTCTTCTTCCTTGGTAGTGTAACTAACGGTACTTGGCTGTTATTCACTTTCAGTGTAAAGGGCTCCAAAGAACTAAGAAGAACAAAAAGTGGCAGGGGTTAAAAACCCAATTTTACAGGAAGCAAGAACCTGGACTCCGGCAAAAACTCTGCTGCCGAAATGTCAGTGGGCCGTCATCGGACCTTTCAAATATTCTACCAATCCACAGCCGAGTTGATGGGAGGGTTTGGAGATTTCCTGGCGCATGCTTTTCAGAACAAAATCACTTCAGGCAAAAAAAAGTCTAGCATTCAGCACATGACTGAAGATAATGAGTTCCTAATTATTTGCTGAATGAATCAATACTGGTGTACATTTTAGACAGAAACTATCCAGGAAAACCGACTTATTGAACAAAATTTTCATCTTCTATCTTGGAGTCCCTTTCCTCACCAAGCGCTCAATATTCAAAGCTCTATCTTCACTTAATTATCAAAAAAAAAAAACAAAAAACAACTGAATGAGATAGGAATTATCCCTAAATTCATGAAAAAGGAGCAAGCTTTACAATCGGTCAAATAAATTGCCTGAAGTTAGTTACACAGCTGGTAAGCTACAGAAGCAGCTCAATTCCAACTCACATCTCCTGAGCTTCAAAGTCCAAGCTGTTTTCATTATACTAGAATTTGTGCCTACGCCTATTTCCCTAAACTGTCCAGTAAAGACAACATTTATCACTGAGCTTTCGTTTTTCTTTTCTGATGCCAGCCCTTCCATTTCACTCTACCTCCTATGCCGGGCTATAAACTAAATACAACAGCAGGCAAGGTATCCGAATTCTAGGACTCGGGGCATACGCGCGAAGAACAGAAATCTGTTTTCGTTTTCGACGCCAGACAGATGTCCGGCGCCACCACTAAAACGACAAATACAGGCTAGGGTCCAGAGCGGCTGCAGACCGCGCCCAGGTCTCAAGTTTTGGTCAAGGCCCACGTTCAAGCCAGGCGAGGAGAGAAGGTTATCCCTCCCCGACCTCCTCGCCAAGGCGCCAGCACAGAAGAGTAGGTTGGAGTCGCAGTAACAGTACAAACAATAAAGCCCAAAGTCCTTTTTCAGCGTGTTAAGCGTACTTACTTGAGCGAAGTAAGTCCAAGACACAAGGCCGGCACCGGCAACGAGAAGGGCTCCTCTATCCTCCAGCCCAGGCGCTGGCGGTGACGACATCGCGGCCGCGCCAGCGAGAGCTAAGGCCCAGCTCAAGGCCACGAGCTCGGCGCGCTCTCGGCAGGGGCGGGGTGACACGCCGGCGCCACCTTTAAGCGTCACGCGCGGGGCTCCGCGTCTGGACTTGGGGGTTTGAACATGTCGCGCCTGAAGGGAGTGGCCGAGCGGGATCCCCGAGTGGGTTTCCGATCTGAGAGGAGAGACTGCGGTGCCTCCGTACCCCAGGGGCTTTTAAAGGCAGCGAGGAAGAGCGGCCAGTTAAACTTGTCGGGTCGGAATCTCAGTGAAGGTAAGCTCCAGAGGTAACACCCGATTGTGCTGTTAAGAGAGTCTCCCTTTCCTTGGCCTGCTTTTGGCCATTGCCGCAGTCTCCTAGCCAGGACCCCCAGACTCTAATTCAGACACTAATCACGTTTCCACTGGGTCGGTCAGTCTGGTTCGGTTCCTACTTTCCCTCAAGGAATGGTAAGCATATTTCCTAAATTGAGGATCAAGATAGATGCCACACAAAGTGAATTTGGAACCATCCTGAAAAACCCAGTAAAGATCAACAAGCACATATCTGGATACCAAGAACGAATAGTAGACAAATGCTCTTCTTATTGTCTGTTGTGTAAAGGAGGGACTGGGAAGTGGGGAGAGAATATAGAATTCTTCCTGTAATGCTTTTTCTCTTTTATTCAGATTTCAGGCTGAGTTTGAAACCTTCTACTGTCCACCTGATAATTGCTTTTTTATTGTGCCATGTGTAGAGCTGACCAAGTAAATACTTGCTGAACAAATGAAAGGATATATGACATAAAATCTCTGCTCTATCTGGAAAAGCTTTCAATCAGTAGGAACATAAATATTTAAAAGCTACAGACATACATGCACATTTGCTTTTCTCAAGGCCTGGAACATTTTCCTTGATACCTGACCTGGGCTTACTTGCTTACTATAGGACTCTGCCCAGAGGTCACACCTCTCAGAGGCCTTTCCTAACTACCCTATCTATAAACACCATTGCTAACACTGTTTACTTGTTCAGTTTTTTAAATAACATTTATCACCATCAGAATTTATATATTGTATTTGTTGATAGTCTTCCCTGGCTTCTCACTAGAATGTTAGTTTCATGAAGTCGAGGAGCATTTTTTATTCATTGTTGTTATTACTAACACCCAAAATAGTACTTGGCACATGATAGATTCCTATTAAATATTTGTGGAAGGAATAAGTAAATGAATGAATATTTCCAAATACTAAGCAAAATACTGGAATGTACTTTTTGATTGAACCCAAATGATTTTGTCTAGTAAAGTTTAAGGGAGCAAATGAATATTGGCTCTTAACTCCATGATGAAATGATCAGGGCCGTTTAGGTTATCATTGCATAAACAGAACCTAACATAATAACTGGCATATATTAGGTGCTCCATAAATTATGCTGAATAAGTGGATGTATAGTATTTCATAGGGGAGAAAAATATACATGGGAGAAGAGCATGGTATTTGTAGCTTATTTATCAAAAAGAAATCCTTGTTCTCATAATGTAGAAGGTGTTTATCCAGCTGTAGTCTTCAACCTTTCTTGCCATTTAATCTCTCCCACTCAAACCGCTGTAATTCTGAACTATGTAAAGTCCCTTATGAGGGCCATGTTCTTTATCTCCATATCTTTATTCATGTAACTTTGAGATGCTTAATCTCACTGTGCCTTATTTTCTCATTTATAATGTGTTTGTGATAACAGGACCTACAAAGGTTTGATGAGATAATGTAAAAGTATCTGGTACTAAAAAGTACACAGTAAAGATGATTATCATTGTTATTGGTATTGCTGTTAACGTTGTAATAACTTTCTAAATGCTTTCCTGGATTTCTTTAAATCTCACCTTCCAAATCAGTGTCATTACCAGGATATCCGTTCAAAAGGATTTATCTTTGATAAATGTATAATGTCACGTATCCACCATTACGGTATCATATAGAACAGTTTTACTGCCCTAAAAATCCTCTGACCTCTACCTGTTCATTCCTTACTCTGCTTCCCCTGAGGCCTGGCAGCCACCAGTCTTCCTGTTCCTATAGTTTTGCCTTTCCCAAAATGTCATGTAATTGGAATCATACAGTATGTAGCTTTTTCAGATTGGCTCTTTTCACTAAGCAGTATGCATTTAAGTTTCCTCCATGTCCTTTTGTGGCTTGATAACTTATTTGTTTTTATTTCTGGATAATATACTATGGTATGGATTTATGTACCATTTTATCCATTTACTCTTTGAAGTAATTTTGTTGCTTTCAGTTATTGGCAGTTTTGAATGAAACTGCATTTTGTGTTCAGGTTTTTGTATGGACGTAAATTTTCAACTAATTGGGTATTAACCTGGGAGCGCCATTACTAGATCACATAGTAAGAGTGTGCTTAGCTTTGTAGGCAATTGTCAGACTTTCTTCCAGAGTGCATGTACCATTTTTGCATTCCCTCCAACAATGAATGAAAGTTCCTGTTGCTCCACATCCTTGCCACTATTTGGTATTATCAGGTTTTTGGAGTTTAGCCATTCCCAGTAAAGTGTGTGGTCCTGTCTCAATATTTTAGGTATGATATGAAACACCTTTTCATAAACTTATTTGCCATTTGTATATCTTCTTTGGTGAGATGCCTGTTTAGATCTTTTGTTCCTTTTTAAAAATTTTATTTATTTATTTTTCAGAGAGACAGACACAGAGTTGGGGGTGTGTGGCACAGAGGGAGGGAGAGAGAATCCGAAGCAGGCTCCACACTGTTGGCACAGAACCCAATATGGGACTCGAACTCAAGAGCCATGAGATCATGACCTGAGCTGAAACCAAGAGTCAGACACTTAACCAGCTAAGCCACCCAGGCTCCCCTGTTCATTTTTTAATTGAGTGTTTTCTTATTGTTGAGCATGGTTGTTCTTTATTTGTATTTTCATGCTACATGTCTACTGAATTGCTATTGAGTAATTCAGGGTTCAGTGTATAAGTGATATATAGAAGAAGGCCCATGGCCTGTTAGTTAGGATTTTTTAAAGTCGATATTATATGAAGTGTAGATGAAAGGAACATAAGTGGTTTTTTTTTTTTTTTTTGACAAAGTAATTGCAGAAAAATGATTACTACTCCTTTCTGATAAACTTTTACTAACTTGTCTCTTTTACTGGCCTACACATTGTTGTACTTTTCAAAAATATACTCATTTTTTTAAAAAGTCTTCTCATTATTTATATTATCGCCAAATGTTATTACCCAAAATTGTGAATATGTTCAAAGCGATTCTCAAACATAGGTTCTTTCAGATTATTATCAATATACATGAGATATCATGGGATATTTTATATGACAGATATTAGATAATATGAAAGTATTTGAGTGCTATGGGGACTTATAGACAGATACTTATTTAAATCATATTTGTTATATACTGTGATGTATGCCTCTTCCAGATATTGTGCTGAAGAAGCAGATTGGCACTTCAGATAATTTATAGTCACATAAGCATTTTGATATGTTTTATTCAAATTTGTTTATTAAAAATTGTACTTGTTAAAATAACAACTTTTTGTACCCCAGGTCTTTCGTCCCTTCTTATTTATGCAGTAATACAAAGATATTTGTAATGTACCATCATGTCCATTATTTCTACACTGGAAAAATAGAACCTAGCCTTTAATTTGGTGTGTATAACCAAAAGCAGTTAACAGTCTGTTAACTGTTATTCTTTCTCGTACATGGTGGCCTTGAATTGATTCTTAGTGGCAAGTCTAAGAGCAATGAGACACTTTATTACCCTGATAGGGTATTAACTAATACTCAGTACAGATTAATTTTTACCTGTAACTGAAATCTGAGTACTCCTGAGGGGTTTCCTTAATGGAAATACCCATTTATTATTTTCTTCTTTATAAAAGCATTGTGTCTATGACAGAAAAAGTACTATCTATAGAAAGCATAAAAAGTGAAGATAACCATTCAGGGTTAATCACTGTTGATATTTTGAAGGTTTATCTTCTGTAGTTTTCTGTGTGAATATGATGTGTAATTTGCCTTTTATTTTTTATTTTTAACAAAGTAAGAGTTGTACTGAGTCCTGCTTTTCTGACCTTTGTACATTTTGTGGTGTCATTTGAAAAATCTGATTATTTTTAATGACCATAATATTTCATCTTCTGACTACTATAATATACTTAAACATTTGAATATTATTGGCAGTTTTAAAGTTACTGTTCTTGAGTGTCAGGGTTTTTCTTATTTTTTTTCCTTAATGTTTTACTTATTTTTGAGACAGAGAGAGACAGAGCATGAACAGACAGGGCAGAGAGGGGGAGGGGGGGACACAGAATTGTACTCCAGGTCTTTGACTCTGAGCTGTCAGCACAGAGCCTGATGCGAGGCTTGAACCCACGAACTGTGAGATCATGATCTGAGCAGAAGTTGGATGCTCAACCCACTGAGCCACCCAGGCGCGTTGGGTGTCAGTTTTGTACTTACTGACAAAGGTATGCCTGAACAAAATAACTGTTAATAACCAACTTCAAAGAAGAATATTAGCAATATTCTGGAAATTTTAAACGACTGCTCTTTTTCTGAGCAAGTACACAAAAATATATCATCGTTTGGTTTAGTATAGATATTGCAGCTTTTTCACTGGGCCAGGTAAAATAAACACAGCGTTGAAAAGGAGTTATTGGTTGTTGCTTTGTGGTTGCCCACCATTGGTAGAACAATAGTATAGAAAATGTTTTTGGGTGATTCATCAAAAACTCAATGAAAGAAAAAGGTGCCAGAGTTTAGAACAAAAGAATGCTGAAAATTTTAAAGGAAACCACATTGTTGAACTGACAGGAAAATTCGTAAGTCGATAATTTATTAAACAAACCAATTGCATGTGTTTAAAACCAGTATTATTTGAAAGGGAAATATGGGTATACGGCCATCTTTCCTTACCTTTCAGAGAGCAATTTGGTTAGTTTCCATTTGTGGAATTAAGTGAATAGGTCTAGGGCTTATAGGCCTCAAGATGTCATGTCATCTATTTTAAGGTAGTGAGAATTTGCCTTATTCAGTATGTAGAGTTTGTTATGACACTGTAAAAGTGTATCATAAACTTGGGGCGCCTGAGTGGCTTAGTCGGTTAAGCGTCCGACTTTCACTTAGGTCATGATCTCGCGGTTCGTGGGTTCGGCCCCGCGTCGGGCTCTGTGCTGACTGCCAGCTCAGAGCCTGGAGCCTGTTTCAGAGTCTGTGACTCCCTCTCTCTCTGACCCTCCCTCTCACGCTGTCTCTCTCTCTCTCTCTCTCTCCTAGAAATAAATAAAACATTAAAAAAAAAAGTGTATCGTAAACCATATATTTCCCAAGTTTTAAATAACCATCCTTAAATCTGTATTAACAGTGTTCTGCTTTATTATTTAGCTGACTCTGTATTTTGACTATTTGTTGCTTTAATGGAATTTATTTTTTTTTTAATTTTTTTAATGTTTTATTTATTTCTAGGAGAGAGAGAGAGACAGCGTGAGCAGGGAGGGTCAGAGAGAGAGGGAGTCACAGGCTGAAACAGGCTCCAGGCTCTGAGCTGGCAGTCAGCACAGAGCCCGACGTGGGGCTCGAACCCGCGAATCGCGAGATCATGACCTAAGCGAAAGTCGGATGCTTAACCAACTAAGCCACCCAGGCACCCCAAATGGAATTTATTATAATATTCTAAACAGCTAATAAGAATTAACCAAAGTATCAGATTTTAATAACAAATAATTTCAGAAAGAAACTATATTTCTAGTTGAGCAGATCATTAAAACAAGCTAATTCTTGAACATTTCTTAGAAATAAAAGCAAAAGGAAAGTATGTTAATCTGTATATGATGACAGAATCTTGAGATAAACGTTTAATTTTTAGCATACTGAAATCCAGGGAAGTCTGCTTGTTTAGATTATAAAACAAGGAACTAGATAGTTAATTAAAAGTCCCAATCCTATTTCTTGATCTGTTAAAATAATTCTAAACTTTAGTGTCTCAGTCTCTTGAGGTGTATATCTCAAGTTATTGTCAGTGCCAAAATTTGTTTTATAAATTAGTGCAAACTTGAATGTATCTCTATATTAATGTCATGTTTGCTCACTTGCATTTTAATGTTTTCTTGAGTAGGAAGGTTAAGTGAATGCATCTATCGTATAGTCACAGGAAAAAAAAGTGATTGGGAAGAATGGATTTAGAGTTTCAGTGAGGCTTATCTTTACTGTAAAACTGAATGTACTCTCAAATTAAAGTAACAAATTCAAGTATATTTTTCTCTTAAAGTGATTAGTTACAATGTTTTCTTTTCTGTATGTTAAACATTGTTTCATTTTTTTCTTATAGTATCCTGAGGGACTTCAAGAGTATCATTGTCTTCATTCATTCTAACATAACAATGACTCAGGTGCTCTAAAACACAAAGATATATCTCTCTGCATTAACCTCAAGATGCAACTGAGTTAATGCCGTCTATATAACTATTTAATTTTATTCTGGGGTGTGTGTGTGTGTGTGTGTGTGTGTGTGTATTTTTCTTATTAAATTTTAAAGACAGTCTGAAAGTGACACAGTATTGTGGATTGTCGATATGGGGGATTCTTTCATGTAATGAGGCTGTTGGTTATCATGAAGAAACTACTGTGGAGAAATTTGGAATGTTTATCAATGAGCTTTCCCAGCTATACAGTGCTGGATTTATTGGTTTATTCTTTTTAATGCTCATAATTTAAAAAAAAATGCTCATAATTGGGTAGATAATTTAGTGAGTGCCATTTGTAGGGTAAGCTGTTACTAAACTATTATTCTGCACCTAGCAAAAGCCTGTTTGTACTACTGTTGTTGCATCCTAGCATTTAAATTATGGTGGGGCCCTTTCATTTAATGAACAAGGAAATTGGTAACCAGAGATATTAGATGAGATATTAATTGGTAACCAGTTGGCTTAGTTGCACAGTTTAAACTGGGCCTTAGTTTCCTGACTCTGGTCAGAGATACACCCATTTTGTCCTACTGTGTATCATAGTTTAATATATTTACAGCCTTTTAGAAGATAGAATCTACATAGACTAGGATACAGACTATGATTAATGGGAATGATTATGGTTTTCTACTTAAGGAAACATCATATACAGTGGGTGATCTTTATATCTGTGAAACTGTTCAAAACAGTCAAAAAAGATCTTTATTATTATTTTTTTATATTTTTATTTATTTCTAGGAGAGAGAGAGAGAAACAGCGTTAACAGGGGAGGGTCAGAGAGAGAGGGAGTCACAGACTGAAACAGGCTCCAGGCTCTGAGCTGGCAGTCAGCACAGAGCCCGACGCGGGGCTCGAACCCACGAACCGTGAGATCATGACCTAAGTGAAAGTCGGACGCTTAACCGACTAAGCCACCCAGGCGCCCCCAAGATCTTTAAATCTCATGATTTGTTGCTCTTATAGTTTGCTGGCTACACATTCTTTTATCCTTCCATGTAAATACCATTTTATTTTTTTATTTTTATTTTTTCCAGAAAAAAAGGTTTATTTCTTATCTTATTTCAAATTTAATGATGGCCCATATCGACAAAGGTTTTTTTACCCCCCTTTTACTTCCAAAGTAGGTATCTGCCTTGTATCTAAACCCAATGTAGTATACAAATAAGCAGGAATGGCAAATTGTTTCAATGTGACATTACGGTTTACCTCTAGAGTGGGTAATAATTCTGGCCCTAACACTAAATGTATAAAGTATTCTACTGTATTTTAAATATGAAATTCAGTAATTGGCTTACTTTGTATATGTGCTTCCAAAGCAAGCACTAGAATTTGGCTTACTTTCGATGAATGAAAGGGGGAATCATTATATAATATTTTCATACCATGAAAGAATAAATGACTGATTCCCTAATATTTTCTTAATATTTATACTATGCATCAAAGATATTTTATTTTTTTATTAATTTTTTTTGAATTGGTATACAGTTTTTGTTTGTTTTTTTTAAATTTTTTTAATGTTTATTTTTTAAATTTTTTAAAATTTTTTACAAATAGTTTACTGTCAAATTAGTTTCCACATAACACTCAGTGCTCATCCCCTCACGTGCCCTCCTCCATGCCCATCCCTCCTCCCCCCCACATCCACCAGTCCTCAGTTTTTGTCAGCATTCAAGAAGAGTCTCTCATGGTGTGCCTCTCTCCCTTTCCCCCACCATTTCCCCCCTTCTTCTCCCTCTTGTTCCTCCATCAAGTTCCTCCTAATCCTCCTATACGTGCAAACATATGATATTTGTCCTTCTCTGCCTGACTTATTTCGCTCAGCATAACACCCTCAAGGTCCATCCATGTTGCTACACATGGCCAGATTTCATTGTTTCTCATTGCCATGTAGTATTCCATGGTATAGATAAACCACATCTTCTTGATCCATTCATCTGTTGATGGACACTTAGGCTCTTTCCATGTTTTAGCTATTGTGGAGAGTGCTGCTATGAACATTGGGGTACATGTGCCCTATGCATCAGCATTTCTGTATCCCTTGGGTAAATTCCTAGCAGTGCTATTGCTGGGTCATAGGGGAGTTCTATTGTTAGTTTCCTGAGGAACCTCCATACTGTAAACACCATTTTAAACATGTTATTTTATTTCTTCTCTGTTTCTTCCCTTATTCACTTCTAAATATCTTCCCCATATTACACAGCTCTTTACCACCTGGAGTCCTCATTTCTATAATGAGCTATTGTAAGTGGAAGAAAGAGTAGTATGCCAAAAAAAAAAATGCAAAGAAATCTTTTCTCAGCCTTTGTTAAGGGCCATTCTGTCCAGTGTTGAAGCCTTAGTCACATGTGGCTATTTAAATTTTAATTAACCGAAATAAATAAAATTAAAAATCATGTTCTACAGTCACTTTAGCCACATTTTAATACGTGTTCAATAGCTGCATGCAGCTGTTGGCTACCATATAGTGCAACATATAGGAAATTTCAATCATTGAGAAAGTTGTATTGGGTAGTGCTGTCTAAATCAATTATTATCTTGAGAGAAGTGTGTGTGTGTGTGTGTGTGTGTGTGTGTGTGTGTGTGTGTGTGTAGTGTACCGGTGTGTATACATGTATGTGTATTTATACTTATATATCTCTGTTTATTCATTCACTTGTTGATATGTATATATATAAATGAATAAATGTGTATATGTTAATAAGATTACCTTGATAATATATCAGATGATATATTATAGATATTAAAGATGATATATCATCTGTATTTTATTTTTCATTAACCTTATTGGAGTATAATTTAAAAACAATGTATGCACCCATTTTAAGTGTATCATTCAGTGGGTTTCACACACACACACACACACACACACACACACACAATTGTCTAATCACTACCACAATCAAAATATAGAAAATTTTCTACATTCAGAAATTCCCTTTTAAGCTCCTTTTCTGTCAGTCAATCCCTACTGCTAGTTCTATACAACCAATGATCTGCTTTTTGTCAATATAGATTAGCTTCTTCCAGAATTTTTATTTACATGGAATTACACATTTGCTTACTATGTTTTCTGAGGTCCATCCATGTTGTTTATATCAGTAGTTTTTTTCTTATTGTTGAGTAATAGTCTATTGTATGTATATACCTCAATTTGTTTATCCATTCAGCTGTTGATGTCCATGTGAGTTGCTTCTAATTTTTTAAAAAAGTGTAGGTAGAAAGGGAGAGAGAGAGAGAGAGAATGAGAGAGTAAGCGAGCAGGGGAGGGGCAGACAGAGAGAGAATCCTAAGCACTGAGGTGCAGAGCCTGATGCGAGGCTTGAACCCACGAACAACGAGATCATGACCTGAACCGAAATCAAGAGTCAGTTGCTCAACTGACCAAACAACCCAGGTGCCCCAAGTTGCTTGTAGTTTTTGACTATTATGACTAAAACTGCCATGAGCTTTCAAATACAATCTTTGTGTAGACGTACATTATTGTTCCTATTGAGTTACATACCTAAGAGTAGAATTTGTGGACATACAGTGATAAATGTACATTTAACTGTTTACAAATTTACCAAGTTGTTACCATATGTTTGCATGTATAAGAGGATTAGGAGGAACTTAACTGAGGACCGTGGGGGAGAAGAAGGGGGGAAAAATAGTGGGGGAGAGGGAGGGAGGCAAACCATTGGAGACTCTTGAATGCTGAGAACAAACTGAGGACTGATGGGGGTGGCGGGGAGGGGAAGGGGGGTGATGGGCATGGAGGAGGGCACCTGTGGGGATGAACACTGAGTGTTATATGGAAACCAACTAGCAATAGCACTGCTAGGAATTTACCCAGGGGATACAGGAGTGCTGATACATACGGGCACATGTATCCCAATGTTCATAGCAGCACTCTCAACAATAGCCAAAACATGGAAAGAGCCTAGGTGTCCATCAACGATGAATGGATCAAGAAGATGTGGTTTATCTATACAATGGAATACTACATGGGAAAGAGAAAGAAGGAAATCTGGCCATGTGTAGCAACATGGATGGACCTTGAGGGTGTTATCCTGAGCGAAATAACTTAGGCAGAGAAGGACAGCTACCATATAGAAACACAGTTGATTTTTGTATGTTAACCTTGAATTCTGTGCACTTTCTAAACTCATTACATATAATTTTTTTTTGATTCTTTAGGATTTTCTGCATAGATGATCATGTTGTCTCTTAAAGAGACAGTTTTACTTTTTCCTTTCCAATATGGATGTCTTTTATTTCTTTTCTTTGTTTTATTGTATTGGTCAGGATCCATAGTAAAATTCTGAAGTAGTGAGAATGTGCTTCCTTGCCTTAAGAAAGCACTAAGAGAAAGCACTTAGTCTTTTATCATTGTGTATGACACCAGCTGTACCTTTTTCATAGAAACCTTTTATCGGGTTGAAGGAATTCCCTTCAATACTTACTTTTTTGAGAGTTTTTATCATGTTGATTTTGTCAGATGCTTTTTTTTTGATTTCTTGAGAATCCTTGGGATCTTTTTTTTTCCTGTTAATATGATAGGTTGCATTGATTGATCTTTATATGTTAAAGCAGTCTTTCATTTTTGATGTAACTCCCATTTGGTTGTGATGTACTTTTTATAAAGTACTTTTTGTTAAGGAATTGGGGGTCTATAATCATTAGGGATTTTAGTTTGTAGATTTTTTCTTTTTTTTTTAATATCATCTGGTTTTAGTATCAGGGTAATGCTGGCTTTATAAAATGGGTTATGGGTTGTTCTTTCCTCCATTTTCTGAAAGAGTATATGTAGAATTAGTGTTATTTCTATGTATGTAGAATGTGTGCTAGAATTCACAAGTGAAGGCATTGGGCCTGGAGTTTTCTTTGTTTTAAATATATTTTAAATATTTATTTTTTATTTTTTTAATTTATTTCTGAGAGAGAGAGAGAGAGAGAGAGAGAGAGGCAATGTGAGCAGGGGAGGGTCAGAGAGAGAGGGAGACACAGAATCCGAAGCAGGCTCCAGGCTCTGAGCTAGCTGTCAGCACAGAGCCCAATGTGGGGCCCGAACCCACGAGCCGCGAGATCACGACCTGAGCCGAAGTCGGATGCTTACCCGACGGAGCCACCCAGGCGCCCCTATATTTTAAATATTTAAATGGGAATGTTTTAAGATAGCAAATCTAATTTATTTAATAGATGCAAGGCTGCTCAGGTTTTCTTTAGCTGTTGTGTTTTTTTCACCCTTTTAAGTAATTTGTTCATTTTATCTCAGTTGTTGATTTTATAGATATAAAGTTGTTTATAATATTCTTTTATTCTTTTAACATCTGTAAGATCTATGGTGATATTCCTAATTTCAAAGAACAGGTATTGGTTTAATTACATTTTAGTCTGTTCTATTTCATTGACTTCTACTTTTTATTTCTTTGCTTCTATTTACTTTGGGTTTAATATGTTCTTTTTCTTTTTTTAAAAATTATTTTTAATGTTTTTTATTTATTTCTAGGAGAGAGAGAGAGACAGTGTGAGCAGGGGAGGGTCAGAGAGAGAGGGAGTCACAGACTGAAACAGCTCCAGGCTCCGAGCTGGCAGTCAGCACAGAGCCCGACGCGGGGCTCGAACCCACGAACCGTGAGATCATGACCTAAGCGAAAGTCGGACCCTTAACCGACTAAGCCACCCAGGCGCCCCAATATGTTCTTTTTCTAGTTTACAATTGTAGCTTAGATATGTGGAGTAAGATTATTTATGAAGCAAGACTGGCCATGAGTTGATAATTTGTTACAGGTGGGTAATGGATACCTGGAGTTTTACTTCATTATACTATTCTTTAAGTATTAGGTAAAGTAAGTAAACCTCCCTACAGAGTAATTTTTTTTCACATTTGTATGCCTATTGACATTCATCCTTACCTGATAGTATCTATTTTATCAATTGGTAAGCTACTTTTAGGTGGCTCTAAAGAATTCCTCAATAATTAGGACTATTTATACCTTCTTCATATTTGTGGGGAAGGGAAGAAGAGTGTGATATGAATCTTGATGCTGTAAGCTCTGGAGAAAGTTTGGATACCTTACAAACAAGTTAATCAGGAAAAGAATGAGCGGTATGTCCATGTTTTTGGAAAAGCAAATTGATACATGCTCATTAACAATATGATATCAACAATTATCCATCCTTTGATAGTTCCTACAAGGACAAATTTTGTTAATAGAAGAATCTGAATTAATGAGAAAATGTTAACAGTGATTTAGTGTAGTTGATGGGTAACAAGTATTTTCATTGTGTTATGTACAATTTCTTGTACTTCCTGCCTTCCTACCAAATTTGTATTACATTGCTTTTTAATTATAATCATCTTAATTATGTATAGATCTACCAGCTATGTATGGATGTTAGAGGAAAATATATGCACAAATGCTCTACATAGTTTCTTAGGAGTAAAATTGTGCATATCACATAGCTTCTTTTCTACATTTGTGTGTTGTATTATTTTGTCTGGCCTTGCTTTTTATACTGAAACTTGGTGACTCAATCTGTATGGCACATTGGTAACTTTTTTTTCCTCTCGAGTAACATCAAAATTTAGTCAAATACATGAGTATCCCCATTTCTACTGGCTTTTAGTGTCAGTAAATTCACATGCTAATCTGAGTTGATCTGTGTTTCTTACTCCCACTCAACCATCCATAACTGAACACCAAAATAATAGTGATAATAATAGTAGTAGTAGTAGTAATGATACATTTTATGGTGCTTTTGCTCTCAAAAGAACTGGGGAGAGAGTATTTTTCTTATTTTGCTTTGCTGTAAAAATAAACCTCAGGGTGCCTGGGTGGCTCAGTTGGTTAAGAATCCAACTTCAGTTCATGTCATAATCTCACGCACAGTTTGTGAATTCAAGCCCCACGTCGGGCTCTTTGCTGACACCTTGCAGCCTGGAACCTGCTTCAAATTCTGTGTCTCCCTCTCTCTGCTTCTCTCGCACTTGTGCTCTGTCTCTGTCTCTCAAATATAAATAAATAATTAAGAAAATAAATAAACCTCTATCCACAAATGGAAATATGATGGATTATTAAGTGGAGTTTCATTGATAGAAGTGTAAAGAAGACACTAAGCAGAGAGAAGGGGTGAGAGAAGAATCTTTTAATATATTCTAATATGATTATAGTTACCCCATTTTTCTTGAATGAGTATAAACCTCATAGATTTCAGATTTGCTTTGCTTCTGTTAAACCAATGTATCAGACTAGTATTCCTGAATTGTACTTCAGTATCCTGAATTTTAAATTTTGACTATACCTTTTCATTTAGTATCATTCTGTAAACATAGCCAATGACTGCAGGGTATAACCAATTGTTGCCTTGATTAATAATGCTCAAAGTTCTAAAATCATACTGATATGTAGTCCTACTTATATGATGGAATGAAGTTAAAATGGTTTTGCTACAACACTGTAGCAAGTTAGTACCTTCTGGAGTTTCAGTTTTTATAGTGGTGAACCTGGACTCTCCACATTCAACTTGGAGTCTTCCACATTCACTTGTACAGTCTTATTTGCTGTGTTCCATGAGTTGCTGTATTTGCTTTGATGAGATTCACACATTGTTGTGTGATAGGGTAAGAAATAAAATTATATGTTGGGTGAAATAGAGGGCAAGTACCAGAGTCAGTTATGCCTTCCAAATAACCACTGAAAGTCAAGACACTATAACTTTGCAGGTGTTTGAATCCAATTTCTGCTACTTACTAGCTGTATAGCCCTGGGTAAATTATACATTCTCTCTGTGCCCTATTTTTCTTGTCTATAAAATGAGAATAGTAATAGCACCTATCTCGCAGAGTTGTTATGAGGTTTAAATAGTATGTTAGAAAATTGCCTGGTATTTGTAAATGTTAGCTATTATCATTAGCTATTATTGGCGTCAGTGCTTCTCAGACAGTATATACTTGTAAAATTATGATATCACCTTATAAATGTTGATTTCCATGCCTTCTCTATTCTATTAGCACAATGGTAGAGTCCTTTCTCTCTTTGCATTATATGTTGGCCACAATGTGCTGTGCAGAGTATGTATATAGTAAATATAGTTGAATGAAGTTAAAAGACTTAGTATGTAAAATACACGTCATATTCTGTTTTTGAATAAAATCAACTTTAGTTGTAGTTCATTGATTGTTTGAATTGTTTTAAGTATATTTTTTTGATGTTTTGAAATTGCTTTCCAATAGGTGAACTGAATGGCTATTATAAAAGTAAACCACTTAGTATCTCACCTCTTGTTTTCTTCCTTTTTCCTTTTTTTCTTTTTGGTGTGTATTGATGGAAATAGTACCTCAGTGTGTCTGGAGAATAAATGTGGATATCCCTGAGGAAGCTAATCAGAATCTTTCATTCAGTGCTACTGAGCGATGGTGGGAGCAGACGGATTTGACCAAACTAATCATATCCAACAATAAACTTCAGTCACTTACAGATGATCTCCGACTGCTGCCTGCACTCACTGTTCTTGATGTAAGTTGACTGATTCTAAATATGTCATTAGTTGAGACTCTAAGAAACTCTAAGGCTAAATTTAGGCTTGATAAGCAGAGAAAAGCAGAAAACCCATATTTAATTGGTAGAATATAAGGAAGAGTAACAAATTAGTGGTGGGCATAGCATGATGATTTAGGGTACATATAACACCAGGCTTCAGTTTCTGACTGTGCCACCTGATAGCTGTGTAACCTTGCAAGGTTACTTCCTTGTGTCTCAGTTTCCACTTCTATAAACCAAGACTGACACTACTACCTATTTTTAAAACTTGTTCTTTGAATTAAATGCATTATTGCATGCGAACAATCCGCATTTAACAGGTGGTTGCTGCTGCTTATCTGTTTTCATTGCTATTATTTTTCTCATCATTATTCTAGACATTAAATCAGCACTTAAAATTATTCTAAACTTGTCTTCAACACTGATTTAAATTATTGAGCTTAGATTATTGTATGCATATTAAGGGACTGTTTTTTATTCTCTAGTTGCTATGTGTTGTGAAGCAAAGCATGAGTAATTTATTTCACAATCTGCAGAGTTCTTATGTACTGTATTTAGGAACATCAGAAATCTTCCAACTCATGTCTGAAAAAGTTGGATCTCATCAAATTTCTAGAGAAGCTTTTATTTTTTCCATTCATAACATGAATGGATTGGCTGTAGGTATTCTTTCAGGTTCCTTGTGATTTCAAAATAATATGGTTCTGTGAGAAAGATGAAGGAGGTTCCCCATACCCTTTTTCCTTTTTTTTTTTTTTTGGTATATGTTGACATAAATCATACCATCAAAGTGCTATTAGTTTCTAATGCTCTCATCTCTCATTTCAGATTAAAATTCCACTCAATGAGATAAAGTTATTTTTTTTAATTGTAATATTTAAAATATTAAAATATTAAATATTAAATTAATATTTATTATAATATATATAATATATATAATATATAATAATAAAATATTAAAATATTAAAATAAAAATTGACTTTATCACTTCACAATTTCTGAACAACATTGTGGTCAACTTCAGATTCCTTTTCCTCTTCTATACAAGGAAAAAATTACCAGACTCCAACCCAATACTATTGAATTACAATAACAAAATTATTGTTGAAGAATTCTGTACGGTAACGAACTCATGCTCATGTGTTGTTAATTATAAAACTAAGATATTGACTGCCTTTTAATAACTTTCAGATACATGATAATCAGCTGACATCCCTTCCTTCTGCTATAAGCGAGTTAGAAAATCTTCAGAAACTTAATGTCAGGTAACATTTAAGCTTATTTAATTTCAGTATTACCAATATAGGGGTGTAAATCTAGTATCTTAAAAATATTTTTTAATATTAGAAAATACTTTTGTATAATCTCAGAAAGTGGTAAAAGCAGAATAAGAATTTTAAGTTTTCTCAGATTATTTGTTTTTAGAATTGCCCACATGTTTTTCTCCTTTTACAAATGTAGACCAGATGATTTTTTTAAGTGGTTTTTGTTTTGTTTTTATGTAACAATTTTTAGTATTTATTTTAGAAACGCTTTTTGTTGATAGCTCAGGTTGTAAGTTACTTTGATATTCTTAAAAGTCTCCTGCTTAAGTAAATGAAGAAATTTGAAACAGTTATTTCATTAGTGATGAAAAATGTCATGGCTTTAGTATTAGTAGCTTTTAAACTTTTCTGAGCATTCTGGATATGCTTGTGGTACTCATTGTTAGGTATGTGGGAAGCCAGGTGGCTAAGACTCTCACTAACTTTGCCCTTTAATCCACACCTCTAGACTTTCAAGAAATGACTGTCTTATATGTTATATATGCATAGGTTAGGGGAAAGGGGATTTGGGAAGATTTCATTTAGGAGATAAAAGATCTAAGTGTTCAAAATATAGTTTGAAAAACTATGGTTTATAAAATAGGTATGATTACAGAGCTATCTGACATCACATAGTCAAGTCTCAGTGTTCTGAAGGTAAGTTTATTGCTTTGAGGGAAAATGCTTCCTTAAGTTACAGCCCTCATGTGATGAAAAATTTAAAATTACCACAAATCAGCAAAAATAGCTACACACAAAAGGTGCTAGTTGTTTAGAGCTACATCAGAACCTCTTCCCCATACAAGTCAAAGTCATGGATATGGCCTGCAAAGGCAAGAATGGGGAGGTTGAGAGAAGAGGTAAAGGAGTATAGAGACTGGGTATGCCTTTAGCTTTAGCTTCCAATACTTTCAGATTAGAGTGTTAAGATGGAAGAAATAGAAGAGGAAAAGAAATGGAGGAACTATATAGTTAGAATTACATCTCTGCCCAACTACATACCTGTGAAATACACAAAGATTTCAGGTAGGTGACCAACAGTAGTAACCAGATTTTTTAAAGTTTATTTATTTGAGAGGAGAAAGAGAGAGAGAGGGGCCACAAGCAAGCACACTGGGGAAAGGCAGGCCGGGGGTTGGGGAGGAGAGAGAGAATCCCAAGCAGGCCCCCGAGCTGTCAACACAGAGCTCTACATGGGGCTCAAATTCATGAACCATGAGATTATGACTTGAGCTAAAATCTAGAGTCAGATGCTTAACTGACCCAGGAGCCCAAATATTAACTAATTTTTGACAATTTTTAGTGTTTATTATTTTAGAAGGCATCTTTTGGCATTTTTATTCTATCTAGTTTTATTTTTACATACTTTAAGGTTATTTTTACCCCATTTTATTTCTCATTTCACCCTGTTACTTGTTAGGTAATTCTCTATGGTGTGAAAATAGAATAGAATTCCTAAGTAAATAGTTAAGATAAATCTGGGAACAAGGTAAGTCAGGCCATCTTTTAATTATCAAGGAATATATCATGCTCAGTGACTTGGGACTTCTAAAACAACAAACTTAGTATCTCTACAGAAGGACAGAGTAGAAAAGTTGAGACTAAGTACAAAGAAGAATGGAGTCACATACTGCATTCACCTGGACATGGCAGGCCCTTGAAAAGAGCTGTTTTTGTCTTGAGTGCTAGTTTAAAAACATAATCCCCATATGAGCTGTGACTCCATTATAATGTATGTGTGCCCATGTCTCTGTCAAAATTCTAAAATTCAGCCATAGTATGAAAAATTGTCCAGTGTATGCTTTCATATTACATATAAAATCAAAAGGTTATAAGGAAATAGTTAAAAGTTCATAAATTATTTAGTTAAAAACCTTTGTTTCTTTGAAATTCTATTTGATTACTTTAGAACATTAAAATTTTAATGAGTTAACATTATTAGTATATGATGTTTGAGAAGTCCTTGAAATTAGTCACCGTATTTTATTTTTTTTAAATGAGCCCCTGTAGTTACCAAAAATACCTTTGCAATGATTTATTTTGTTGTGACCTAATTACTCAGCATTTATTTTAACAATCAATAGCCATAACAAACTGCAAATACTCCCTGAAGAAATTACAAACCTGAGAAACCTGAAGGGCCTCTATCTCCAGCATAATGAACTAACTTCCATTCCAGAGGGATTTGAACAACTTTTCAACTTAGAAGACTTGGTAAGTTGTGATTTTCCAATTTTTATATAATTTGGGGGAGGTGGGATTTTTCATCAGTCTTAGAAATTGGATGTATGATTGAAATGATGAGAACATGGACAGCTGATTACATGACTGGATTATCAGAAACTGCATTTCAATTAGATTGCTAAATGAGATATTATAAAATTTATTTTTCCTATTTTTTTCTTATAAAATCAATTTAGGTTTTAATTTAGGAATAGAGTGTGGGAAAAGGGTGATAAGGATGACTGTTATTCAGAGGATTTTTATGGTTTTCCAAAATAGAGCACAGGTGTCTGTAGCATATACTAATTCTCTTTTGTATACCCACTCCTCCTTTATTGCCGCTGTGACCCTCCTGTCTTTTGCGTGTCCAGATAATTCCTTTAAGGCCTGCCTTTTCTTCTCCATTTTTCAAAATCTCTACATTGCCTCACAAAATTTTCATTCCGTCTGCGCCACATTCTAAATAGAACTGTAAAGCAATACAGATATTATTTTAAGAATAATAAAAACAATAGGCACTTTGCTTTGTACTTTACCTATAGCAAGGTACATAGTTTTATCCCCTAGAATAGATACAGAACTATGGTGTATATAAATAAAAAAATACCTCATCTGAAGTCATGTAACTAATAAGTAAGGAATTCAGGATTTTAATAAGTCCATTTGACTCTAAAACATATCCCTTTTTTTCTCCCAATATATCCCTAAAGGAGTAAGATTCCACTTTAGAGCCTGCAATCTGAAAGATTTTGGCTGGATTAGATGGAGATTAGTTGTTCCAATAGTCTCTATTGCACATGGTTAGTTCTTACATTCTTCTTCCTATTTTTTTTTCCCTATTACGTGTTTTGAAGAACTTACTTATATTACTTGAGTCTTAAAGTTTATTTCTCACTAAAGGAAAAATTAATTCTTTTACCTCTGTTTTTTTCCTGTGAATACATCTTCCTTGATATTTCCTTTATCTGCTGTAATGTTTGAAATCCATGTGTATACTGTCCTCAAACATTCCTTCAGTGTCTGTCAATATCCAATCTGATCACATTGGATATAAGGTTTGGAAAGCAAAAAGCATAGGTAGATAAAATGAATGGCTAAGGAGGGAGCCATTAGATTTTCTTATAAAGTTTAACAGTAAAAGGTAGCAATTGATGTATAAAAAAGAAGAGTATTTAGATTAGAAAAAGGAAACATAAACTGTAGCAGTTCCCAGTTGTTTCCTTTTTATGGGTTCCCAGATAGTCATTTTCATAATGAAAGGTTATTTCAGTTGAGAAATGTGTTCTTAAGGAGTCATATATCATATCATAAATGTGAGCAATAATATATTACAACATTAGAAATATAAGCTTACTTAGGGAAGCCTGGGTGGCTCACTCAGTTGAGCATTGGACTCCTGATTTTGGCTCAGGCCATGATCCCAAGATTGTGTGATTGAGCCCTGCATCACAGCCCAGCCCTCTGTGCTGACAGCTAGCTCAGAGCCTGGAGCCTGCTTCAGATTCTGTAGCTCCCTCTCTCTCTGACCTTTCTCTGCTCACGCTGTCTCTCTCTCTCTCTCTCTCTCTCTCTCAGAAATAAATAGAATCATTAAAAAATAATAAGAAATATATAGGTACATTTAATAATTTAAGCTAGTAATATTTTTTTTTAAGTTTATTTTTGAGAGAGACAGAGCATGAGCAGGGGAAGGGCAGAAAGAGAGAGAGACAGAATCTGATGTGGGACTCAAACTCACGATCTTACAAACTCACTAACAGTGAGATCATGTCCTGAGCTAAACTGAGCCACCCAGGCACCCCAAGCTAGTAGTATTTTTTAAAGTTATATAAAAACTGCTTAGCAGTGGTACAAAATAAATATTTACTGAAGAAATGACAGCATACAGATTTATTTATATATATTTAATTATATACAAATTAGATGTATTGAATTAGATCTAAAACATTGCAATTATGTTAATTAATTACAATATATTATAATTATGCAAACAGTAATTGCAATAATGTTTGACTTTATTAGTAATTTTGTTGATTTGGTTTCTTTAAATTGTCTTAAGAATCTGTGAATTAATATCTTCTGTATCAAAAACTTTTATTTAAGCTTTGTATTTTGAAATTTTATTTATTTATTTATTTTCCCTTCTAAGCCATATGAAATAATTTTAGATTTACAGAAATGTAAAGATAGTACAGAGAGTTCCTATATACCCCTCACCCAGCTTTCCTTAGTGTTGACAATATACATACCCGTGGCACATTTGAAAACTCAGAAATTAACATTGGTATAATATTACTGACTACACTATAGATTTTATTATGATTTTCCCAGTTTTTCCAATAATGTCCTTTTTTCTTGTTCCAGGATCCAACTCAGAATAGTGCATTGCATTTATTATCAGTAACTTTTGATATTACAAAATATTTATTTATTAATAATCTGTTAGTTTATAGAGTATTGGAGTTGTAGATTGTTTTTTCTTTTTGTAGTTTATGATATGTTATCTTATTTATGATAGTAATGGTGTGTTTTATAAAAAATAGCTGATCTAGCATTTTTACCTTTTTCTATCATCTTAATGGATTTAGGGTTACACATGCAACTGTTTAATGTTAGACTAAATGAAAGTCTTCAGAGAACAAGTTCCCTTAAGTCATTTTTTCCTTATCCATTGTTGCAGTTGTGCCTGCCTAACAGTTTGCTGATAGCTAGTGAAGTACTTACACCTAATTCAAATTTTCAAAATTTCGAATTTGAAACATTCAAATGTTCAAAAAAATATTCTCTCATATTTTGTTTATGCTTTAACAAAAAAATAGAAACAATGACTTAAAGAAACAGGTATAGACATTAATTAGGCAAGTTTCAATGAAGGAAAAATAGAGAGTAAACTTGTGGACTCTATTAAAGCAGATTTACTGAGATCAGCAGAAGAATAGAGAGACTTTTTTTCCTTAAAAATTATAATGTCCATTTTCTCATCTTTACTGTTTTTCTTTCAAGAATTTTCCTTTCTTACAAATAAATTTTTTATTTCATATTACAATTTACCTGTACAGTTTGTCTAATTTATCGTAGATACTCAATAAATATTGAGTGATCAAATGGATCTTTTAATTAAAAATATCATGCATGATATAGCATGACTTAGTAATAACAGAAACATTTATGTAAAATATTTCTGAAGCTAGAGTCCATTCTGATTCCTTCCTGCTACATTATTAGGCATATAGTGGTCCTATAGAATACTGAAGTAACGAATGACAACCTGTGAAATTGTCTGTGAATGGGGTTACAAAATATATCACCTCTGAAATCGTCTTATGTTGTAATCTCCTCAAAATTCTGCAATCCCTTTTAGGGATCATGTGTTAGTTTGTTTACATATTTATTTATTCATTCATTCTTTCTTTCTCTTTCTAAAGGATCTTTCCAATAATCGTCTTACAACTGTTCCTGCTAGTTTTTCTTCTCTGTCCAGTCTGGTGCGACTCAATCTTTCCAGTAATCAGCTGAAGAGTTTGCCAGCAGAAATAAGTGGAATGAAAAGTAAATTTTCTCTATTTTTAAAAAATACATAAATTTGAAGTTGGTGCAACTTATATTTAGAAAAATAAATTTTAAAATAGCTAGTTATAGAGAAGTAAAATAATAGATTTTATGCTTGTAAAGCAAACAATAGCAAGTAGTCAGATTTTCTTCAGAGCATTATTATCTAGCCTAACTTCCTAAACAGTTACCACCAAAAACATTTTGGCATATCAAAAAGGAAAATAAAATATGATTATGAAATATGAGAAAATTATATACCTGAGATATTGATTAAGGTTTTGAGCTATGCTCTCTCTTCATTCATTCATTGAACATTCACTAAGAGGGGATTCTACTTATGTGGTTACGTTATAGCTGGGGTTCCTCATGGCCCAGAAGTAATGATGTCAGGACATAGTCTAGTTTGGCCTAAATGATCAGCCTGTTGTTGTTTGTTGTTTTTTTTAAAGATTGAAATGGTGGTTCTATTGAAGTTTACCATTGAATCATTATATTTAACGTATTCTAGAACTAATAATATTAAGAGATTAAAAAAATAGAAGGCACATTTCAGTACCTTTTAAATAATTATACTTAATTACCTTAGAAGTTTTGATTTAGAGGCCAAAATCATTATGGTGATTTTTGTTGTTCTTTAAAGGCAAACTATTACTATTTCTTGGTTGATGAGCACACTGTGTGTGTCAGCCTTACACTCTTTACCTTCTGTAGTCTTTTCTGCTAATTATATGTAATCCCTCTTCATTTCTTTAAGCCTCCCTTTTGTGGAAGTTATGGAAGTGATTTTGTACAGTTGATTACAGATCATTTTGGGATAAATTTATGAAATTGTGCTGTTTTACTTTAGATTAATAGTCATTTGTAATAGGAATGAATAAGTTAAATCTGCCATAAATCAAGTTGATATCCTAGAGGAGCCTTTACTTGGGTTTCCAGCAAACTACACTTTGCTTGTCTTTGCCATTTTTCAGTAAACATATTAAAAAGTAGAGTAAACATAAAATGTTGTCTTAGGTTTGTATGTAAGAAGCATGGAGGTTTTTTTTTTCATAAATTGGATGAAGCTATCTTGGGAGATGGAAAAAGAGGGAAATCAATAGAAAAATACTTTGAATTTATAGCAAATTTTCCAATATGCAACATATTTAATGATTAGATGCTTTCTTCCTTTAGCCATGACAGTGATACTTTTAAACTATCACCAGTAGGACATTTAGTTATTATTTCAGTACTAATGACTGGCTCCTCAGAAAAATATTCTAACATTTGTGTGGTTCTTTGTAACAAATGCTTTTACATATGTTGTTTTGCCATTACAAAGGTTCTGTGTATTTTTTATATTTTAAAGATTCATAAACCTAGACTTAGAAATTATATTATAAATTGTAGAGCAAGGGCTTGAATCATAATTCGTAAGAGCTTGAATCCTCTCACTCCATCCCCGTTGCTCTTCCCACTGCACACTGCTTATATTCTGTCAGTGCTCTTACATGCAAACAGTTGTGAAAATTGTAGCCTGCCTCTAACTTTTTTTTTTAATGTTTAATTATTTCTTTTGAGAGAGAGAAAGCATGGGCATGTGCGAGTAGGGGCGGGCAGAGAGCGGGAGACAGAGAAAGAATCCCAAGCAGGGTCTGTGCTCAGCGTGGAACCTGAGGCGGACCTAGAGTCCATGACCCTGTGACATAATAACCGGAGCCAAAATCATGAGTCAGATGCTTAACCCACTGAGCCACCAGGGGCCCCTAAAGTCTGTAACTTTTTTTTTCACTTCTTTTTAAAAAAATTATTTTAATGTTTTATTTATTTCTAAGAGAGAGAGAGAGAGAGACAGCATGAACAGGGGAGGGTCAGAGAGAGAGGGAGACACAGAATCCAAAACAGGCTCCAGGCTCAGAGCTGTCAGCACAGAGTCTGATGTAGGAGCTCAAACCCATGAACCACGAGATCATGACCTGAGCCGAAGTCGGACACTTAACTGGCTGAGCCACCCAGACGCCCGTGTAGTCTGTAACTTTTAAAAGAAACTTTTCTTCATAGAATTTACTGGATTTGGGGTGGATTACATTGTGACGTTTTTAAAAATGCTCTAGTCAAATAATATATAAATCATTACATTATTTGTTGAAAGTAGTACATATCTTTTGAAAAGCAGTTAGCTTCTTTAAATACTCAAAGAAGCAATTTAAGGCAATATATCAACTCAGTCTTGTAATATGTTAAAATTGGTAGGCTCAAAGTACAACAAAAAAGTTGTAAAACGTATATCACTTATTCATGCTAGACAGTTGAGAATGAATTGTGGGAAATATGTGGTGTGGTGGCCATTGTAAGTTGAAGGATCTGTGGTATGGATTGAGGCAAAGCCGCTTATTGAATTCTTAAGGGAAATAAGACCTTATTTTTCTCCATTTTTATTTTCTGATTTGCCTTTTAATAAAGAAAGATTCAGGGGGTAAGAGAGAGATGCTTCAAGTAAGAACATACTTCTTGAACTGTAGTATGCATTCTTGTCCATAGTGTTAGCTAAGATGTTAGAAAAAGCATGTATTTTAAAGAAAAATAGAAAAAAGGAAAGAAGACAGGGAGAGAAAGGTAGTATGGATGGGTGGAAGAATAAGAGAGCATACATAGAAATCCAAGGTTTTTTGACAGAAAGTCAACTTGCCTAATTTAAATATATATGTCTGAACTACTACAGTCACAGTTGCTTAATATCCATTCATACAGCTAGTATGCATGTGTATTTATGTGTCTTTAACTACCTTAAGCTTTTTCTCTCTAATGGTGTGTAATTATTGAGGGAAGTAATATCTCACAGTGTGGAGTTTATATATTTTAAAATATCTTAACAGAAGACTGGAGTACTTTGGTTTTTACCATTACAAAGATGACTTGGACTATTATTATTATTTTTTAAACTACTTTATTGACAAATGATTGACATACAAAGACCTATATGTATTTAATGTGCACAACTTGGTGAATTTAAGATGCAGCTTTTTTTTTTTTTTTTTTACATCTAAGTTAGTTAGCATGTAATGCAACAGGACTGGATTCCTTAATGCTCCTTACCATTTAGCCCATCCCCCCTCCCACAACCCCTCCAGCAATCCTCTGTTCTCCATATTTAAGAGTCTCCCGTGTTTTGTCCCCCTCCCTGTTTTTATATTATTTTTGCTTCCCTTCCCTTATGTTCATCTGTTCTGTATCTTAAAGTCCTCATATGAGTGAAGTCATATGATATTTGTCTTTCTCTGACTAATTTTGCTTAGCATATTACCCTCTAGTTCCATCCACATAGTTGCAAATGGCAAGATTTAATTCTTTTTGATTGCCGAGTAACATGAGGACTTGGACTATTATTAAATATTATATTTAATGTCATTTCTCTTTAGATATAATTAAATGTAAAAAAATCTTTTTTTTTTAATATTTAATTCTAGGATTCTTGATTATTATAACAGTATGGCATAGATTTGTAAGTCCTCGTGATGAAGTACACATTCGAAGAATGTGTACACATTTATAGACCAGTGTTTTTCTTTTTATTAAAATATTTTTGTTTTTCACTTACTATGTATTGCAGGATTAAAGCACTTGGATTGTAATTCAAATCTCTTAGAAACTGTACCTCCTGAATTGGCTAACATGGAGTCATTAGAATTGCTCTATTTGCGGAGGAATAAATTACGTTTTCTACCAGAATTTCCTTCTTGTAGATTATTAAAGGTAATTACTTGATTATTAAATAATTATTTTCTAAAAGTTAATTATGAAAATAAAATTTTTAATGTATTACATTGGGAATATGTATTAGTTATAGGTGCCATGTTTTTACTATATTTTTCAGAAATTTAATATGACTAAATACATTCATGGTATTGCTAGTAATAGATTGTTTTAAAGAAATAATCAGCTTAAAAATAGAAATTTGTCTCTTTCATCTGGGGAGTAGTATATAACTGCAGAAGTAGATGTTCAGACTAATGTCATAAGTTGGAGCCATACTGTAGGAGACCTGGAATACTAGAAAGGAATATGTATCTAATTCTGTAAGTTGCTACCTCTCATGTTTACCTGATCATGATCAGGATCTCTTTAAAATTAACTTATGGTTTTAAGTATATAGTATTAACATTGTCTTTTAAGTTTGTCATGCTTTGTTTTTCTTCGTGTATACTGTTACGTATTAGAGTTAAAAGAGTTTCATTTACTTATTTATTTATTTAAGTTTTATGTTGAGATAGAAAGTATGAGTGGGGGGGGGGAGGGAGAGAGAGAGAGAGAGAGAGAGAGAAAGAAAGAATTCCAAGCAGGCTTGCCACTGACTGTGGGGAAGGGTTCGACATGGGGCTTAAACCCATGAACTGTGAGATCATAACCCAAGTGGAAGTCGGATGCTTAACCCACTGAGACACCCAGGTGCTCCAAAACCATTTCTTTTTAACAGAATGTGGCAGTGATAAAAGGAACTGAAAATGTTAGCATTTAATTAAAGATAAATTATACATCTAATATTTATAGATTCTGTTAATAGGAAATCAGTATATATAATACTCACTAATGAAAATGTCGAATAACAAATAGATTGTGATATAAGTAACTTTTTAAGCTTATTCTGATTTGTTTTAAAACTTTAATTTTTTTATTAGTATAGTTCTTGGATTTGTATTTTTATTAATTCTATAAATGTTAACTACTAAATAATTTCTGTGGTTTGGTTTTATAAACTTTGAACTTCTGCCAGATTAATCTTTAATTATTTTTAAATTTCAAGAAAATCCTTGAAAATGTTCTGTTTTTGCCATTTTTAGCTGTAAGATAGCTTACTTGTAATTGAAAATTTAAGCACCATAGTAATCAGAAATGTGTTTTTCCATGTGTTCTTCAGTGATTAGATTTCAGTTTTATTGTTATTATCTAATAAAAATTAAATACATTTGATTGATCTTTGGTTTTGTAGGAATTACATGTAGGTGAAAACCAGATTGAAATGTTAGGGCCAGAACATCTTAAGCATCTGAATTCTATCCTTGTGCTAGACCTGCGGGATAATAAGTTAAAATCTGTTCCAGATGAAATTACACTACTACAGTCTTTGGAAAGGCTTGACCTAAGCAACAATGATATTAGCAGGTAAGTTTAAAGATCAAATGAATAAGAAATCATGCCTGCATTTGCTTATAATTCAGAAGTTAATAGTAGTAAGTTAATAATATTTGAGAAAAACACACGGAGTGCTTTTTTTTCTAAATTGACTTCACTAAATATTTAGTAAACAAGTATCATATGCATACCTACAAAAAATAGTTAGATTTGGTCCTTGACAGCAAGCTTAAAATACTAATAGAATCAGATATATTTTACAAGTTACTCTAATCCACTAGAACATAAACTAAGAAGTTGGGATTTTTATCTGTTTTGTTTGCTCCTCTCTCTCTAACTCCTACATCAGTGCCTTAGTATATAGAAGGTGCCTGATAAATATTTCTTGAATTTATTAAATGAATGTAAAGTCATGGGAGAGATGTAAAATGCTATAGGGGCTTAAAAGAGAAATAGGAATCAGCCATTTATTGAGAGGAATTAGGGCAGACTATGTAGAAGAAGAAATGTTTTTAGATGATCGTTAGGACTGGGACTAGGGTGAGGCAATTTAAGTGCTTAGAGCACAAAAGAACACACTTCCAGGTCATGCCTCACTTTAGTCCCACCATGTGATCTTCAAAGGATAACTATGATTTTCAAGTGCACATGTAAGGTGGTTAGAATGATTGATTTTGTAGGATGAAACTGCACAAAGAAAGCTTTGAAAGTTCAGGAAATTGTAGGGATATATTTAGAGAACAGCAAGGGATCAAGTTGACCTGGTAAAGAAGGTACATTAAGGGAGACTGGGAATTTAGGGCTTGAAAGGTAAGTTAAGGGCATGTGGTCTGTAAAATGCTTGTGAAGTCAGTTTTTATTCGTTAAGAGATGGGGAGCTATTGAAGGATTAAGAGCAGAACCAATTTGATTATATTCTCATTAAAAAATAAATTGGTTGGGTACCTGGGGTGGCTCAGTCAGCTAAGTGTCTGACTTTGGCTCAGGTTATGATCTTGTGGTTTGTGGGTTTGAGCCCCATGTTTGGGCTCTGTGCTCGAACAGCTCAGAGCCTGGTACATGATTCAAATTCTGTGTCTCTGTCTCTCTCTGAACCTCCTCTGCTCACTCCCTCTCTCCCTCTCTCTCAAAAAATGAATAAACATTAAAAAACAATAAACATTAAAAAATAAAAAAAATTGGTGATTATGGGTTGAATACATGGGATAGGAGTGGTTTTGTATATGGGAAATCTCAATCAACTATTAGATTATTAGGGAAGAATTTGCTTTCTTGAAGGGCAAAATCAAAACATTTAATACCAATGAGTATGGCTATCCTGAATCACTGATTCTCTCAGATTTGCTTTTGATAGTTTTTATTTAGCAAATATTTTATAGTTCACATTTTTTTAGCAATTACAATATGACAATTTCAAAATAAATCTTTTTCTTTTACATGTTAAACATTTATCTCAAAGGGAAATATTTTAGGCCTATGTTGCTTAGGCTCTTTTGACATATGATATATATAGTTTGCCAAATGTTACTAGTTTTAGTCAACTGTTTGGTTGAATTATGTTTAATCTTTTTTGTAGTCTACCTTGTTCATTGGGAAAACTTCATTTGAAATTTCTGGCACTAGAAGGAAATCCTTTGAGAACCATTCGAAGAGAAATTATAAATGTAAGCATATTTGGATTTCAGCTCTGTTTTTAAATTTGAAATTCAAGCATGCATGTTGATCTATGAAACTGCAAATTATGTCTTGGTGAGTATGTATCTTCTCTCCACCTTTTCAGAAAGGAACCCAAGAAGTCTTAAAATATCTGCGAAGCAAGATTAAAGGTACTTTTCTATGTTTTACTGTATTTTGAAGGAAAATGTGAAAGTTGGTGAAGTGCTAACAATACATTTAATGTATTTAATTTTATTTTATTTTATTTAATTAAATTACATTTAATTTAAATGTATTTGGGGTGTAAATAATTAGAGGAGTGGTCCCTGGCAGGTGTGGTTCTAATTCTGAATCCAAATAAGGCCATACGTATGCTAAAATTATAAAAACATCCTTAAATTCACAATAATTATGTTTTATCCTTAATTAATTTGTGTTACATTGTACCAATTGGAAAATATATCAAAGATGCTTTAACTAATGCTTTAACTTTCAAAAAAAAAAAGCAAAACTTGACTTTTATGGTATATGCATTCTATTGACTGTTGGTATATTAACTGTATTCTGATATCTGCTTCTAGCATAGTTTTGCTAAGTTCTGACAGATATAAAGATAAAACACATTTTTCAGGATATGGTAATGTAGCATGAAGATGCACCAAAAGAGAAAATGATACTATACATTTGATTTTTAAAAAATATTGTAAATTTTTTAATTTACTTTGAGAGAGAGAAAGTACAAGCAGGGGAGGCCAGAGAAAGAGGGAGAGATAGAATTTCAAGCATGCTCCTCACTTATAGCATGGAGCCCGATGTGGGGCTCAGACTCACAAACCACGAGATTGTGACCTGACCCTAGACCAAGTGTTGGACTCTTAACAGACTGAGCCACCCAGGTGCCCCACTCTACATTTAATTTTTAATGCTATGCTAACATTGTGCTATATCCCAATTTTTATTTTATGTATGATGTAGGATACACTAGAGTATTTAAAAAAATCAATTGTACCATTGTATTGCTGCATAACAAACACCCTACAACTTGTGGCTAAATACAGCAACTGTTAATTTATCTCACAACTCTGTTGGTTATGCACAGCATAGCCTAGCACCATATTGCCCATGTTGTAAATGAATAACAGGGACACCTGGGTGGCTCAGTTGGTTGAGACACCAATTCTTACTTTCATCTCAGGTCATGATCTTGTGGTTCCTGAGATTGAGCCCCACTCTGTGCTAACAGCATAGAACGTGCTTGAAATTCTTTCTCTCTCTCTCTGCTCTTCTGCTCACACTTGTGCACACTCTCTCTCAAAATAAATAAATAAAACATTTTTAAAAATGAATGAGATAATTGAATGCTTCAGCAATTTCGATCTTCCACCTTGACCTTCCAATAAATTAACGTAATGTAAGACTTTCATTTCCTGCCAATTTCTAGATATGTTTCTCCCCCAGAAAAATTTAATTATTCTGAAATAATCAGTCCTATCAGAATAATCCAAATATTTTTTAAGAAGTTAATTTTTTAGAGTAGTTTTAGGTTTACAGCAAAATTGAGAGGAAGGTACAGTATTCTCCTCTATCCTCTGCCCACACACATGCATAGTCTCCCTCATTATCAACATCCCTTACCTAAATGGTACTTTTTTTTTTTTTAACCAAGGATGAGCCTACATTGTTGCATAATCATCCCAAATCCATATTTACCTCAGAGTTCACTCTTGCTGTTGTGTATTCTGTGAGGTTTGGACAGCTGTTATATATCTGCCATTGTAATATACAAAGTATTTTCACTGTCCTAAAAATCTTCTGTGATCTGCCTATTTATCCTGTCTTCCCCTCTGTCATCCCATCTCTGAACTCTTCCCTGTCTCCATAATTTTGCCTTTTCCAAAATGTCATGTAATAGAATCTTTCAGATTGGCTTCTTTCACATTGTAGCATGCATTTATGCATTCTCCATATCTTTTCATGACATGACAGTTCTTTTTTTTTTTTTCTAGCAGTGAATAAGATTTCTACTGTCTGGATGTAGTACAGTTTATTTACCCATTTACTCTACTAAAGGAAGCAACTTGGTTGCTTCCAAGTTTTGGCAATTATGAATAAATTTATTCTTTCTTGCACATGGGTCTCCAGATGTTTCAGCACCACTTGTGGAAGAGGCCTTCTTTACTCCATTGTATTTATATGTAGCCTTTGCTCCTTTGTCAAAGATGAATTGAGTGTATTAATGGAGGGCTATTTATAGGCTCTCTGTTGTTCTATTGATCTCTTTGTTCTTTTGTCAATTTCACAGTCTCAATTACTGTAGCTTTATTGTAAGTCTTCCAGTCGGATGGTGTCAGTCCTTTAATTTTGCTCTTCTCCATCAATATTGTGCTAGCTATTTTGAGTCTTGCTGCTCTATATAAACGTCTTGCCAATATTGAGTTCTTTTATCCATAAACATGGAATATCTCTCTATTAATTTACTTCTTTGATTACATCCATTGCAGCTTTGTAGTTTTCTTTATAGAATTCATATTCATATTTTGTTAGATTTATATGAGCATTTCATTTGGGGGGTGCTAATGTAATCGGTATTGTGTTTTTAATTTTAGATTCTACTTGTTCATTATTGATATAAAGGGAAGCGATTTACTTTTGTATATTAACGTTGTATCCTACAACCTTATTATAATCACTTACTAGTGTCAGGGAGTTTTTCTTGTCACATCTTTTGGATTTTCTACCTAGATCATGTCATCTGTGAACAAAGAATATTTTATGTCTTCCTTCCCAGTTTATATACTTTTTATTTCATTTATTTACCGTGTTGCATTACCAAGGACTTCTAGTATAATGTTCAAAAGGATGGTCAAAAGGATGGTGAGAAGGGGCTTCCTTACCTTGTACCTAATCTTAGGGCGAAAGCTTCAGGTTTCTCACCAAGTATGATGTGTATTTGTAGGTTTTTTGTAGATATTCTTAATTTGAGAACATTCTCTATTCCTAGTTTACTGAGAGTTTTTATCATAAATGGGGGTTGGCATTTGTTAAGTGTTTTTTATGCATCTATTGATATGACCACATGATTTTTATTTTTAAAATATGTGAAGCATTGCATTGATGGATTTTTGAATGTTGAACTATACTTGTATACCTGGATTAAATCCCATTTGATCATAGTGTATAATTTATTAAATAATTTTAAAAATCCAATTTAGAAATTCACTTTTTTGCTTATGCTAGTATTTTATTGAGGAATTTTATATGTATGTTCATGAGAGATAGTACTTTCTATTTTCTCTTCTGGTCATGTCTTTTCTGGTTTTGGTTTTAGGGTAATTGTTGGCCTTGTAGAATAAGTTAGGAAGTATTCCCTCTGCTTCTATCTTCTGAAAGAGATTGTAAGAAACGAATATAATTTCTTCCTTGAATGTTAGGTAGAATTCACCAGTGAACCCATCTGGACCTGGTGCTTTCTGTTTTGGAGGGTTATTAACTATTGGTTGAATTTCTTTTATAGATATAGGCTCATTCAAGTTGTATGTTTCTTCTTGTGTGAGTTTTGGCAGATTGTGTCTCTATTTCATCTAGGTTACCAATTTTGTGGGCATAGAGTTGTCAATTTTAGAACATTTTCAAGAATTTCCATGCCTTTTGGCTCTCATGGATAATGCTGTGATACACAATTACTTACAAGCTTCATTGTGAGCATGTGTTTTTATCCTTTATAGGATTCAACAGATGTTCATTAAATGCCCAGGGATACTACTGATTTTTTTCTGTTCTTTGAGTATGCCTTCTGGTCTTAACATGTGAAGGCTAGACCTATTTCATTTTTTTTTCACATTGTTGAAAATGGTCGTATTTTACTTCTGTCTAGATTGCTGAAGTCTCTTGCCAAAAAATCGCAAAGCCATATCTTTTTAATGTGTATGATTTATATTTATTTTGCTCTTTCTACCATATGACGGCAGTGTTAAACAGTCTCTGGAGACTAGTGAGGGCATTAATTGTGTGTGTATGTGTGAGTATGCATGTATGTTAGAAAATATCTATTGAAAATAAAGTCTTGCATTTGCTACGAAGAACTCTTAACATAAATAATGTACCAAAAGCTTACTTGATTATGTATATTGCCAGGTTTTAAGTGATTGAGAATAATCAGTTTCCTTGTGTCCTAAACTGAGAAGATAGGCATATGCGTATTTGGTAGACATTTGTAGGGAATAATACTTTCCTTTGTTAGCAAATTTCTTCTAATAGACCATATTATTTTTCCTAAGAGGAAGGTTTAGTGTCATTGTTTGTTCTGAGATTGTTGTTACTCTTTGAAGGTTCTTTCCTATTCATAAATTTCCTTATGGTAAGATTTATTAAAAGACTTCGAAGACCTATAGTAGTAATGTTATCTATTTTCTGTTAATTAAATATTAAGTTGTAGACCCAGATTTTAGTTATTGGAAATAAAGTATATGACTAAAGACATTCCCACCAATAATATTTAAATCATGCATACCATTTTTACATATTTGAGGAATTTAAAAATGACTTTGTAATATGAATATTGACTTTTTATAACTTGTCTCTTGCCAGATGATGGAGCTAGCCAGAGTGACTCCGTTACTGAGACTGCCATGACACTACCAAGTGAATCCAGAGTCAATGTACATTCCATCGTCACATTAAAAATATTAGACTATAGGTATGTAATGTTCTTAAACACTGCATAACACATAGGAAACTTTGAGAAATAATCCTTCAGGGAAAAGGACATTGGTAACGGAGAACTCATCAGAGTGCATTAGTACTTAAAGTAATAGTGATTGTAAAACCAGTGATGAGATAAAAGCATATTAAAAGTACAGTGAACTTAAATGCCCATTCCTTAGGTGCTTTGTGTTTATTACACTTAAGAGGTAGATAGATGGCTATTAATATTGAAATTATATAATAATGAACCATTTTATTATTATCAAAAATAAAAGAGTGACTGTACTGGTTGGTAATAAATTTTGACTGAGTAACCAACATCAAGAGAGAATTTTATATTGCAAGGAAATAAGTATCATTTAGTTAATGAAGAATTGAAGCAGGCAAAGCTTGAGAGATTGTACCCCTTTAATAAATCTAAGCCAAATAATATGTCATAATAATATTATGCCCTAGTATACATATATTAAACCTGAAATAATTGTAATACTGGTATATACATTGAGATAAAAGCCTAAACATTTTTATGTTATGGAAGTGTACTCAACTGGAGAAAGAAGATACCTATGTCCCGGTTGGGAGGGGTTGGCAAGTCTTTTTTCAGTACTATCTAGGCAACGATGACAAAACTAACCAATACTTTCAAAGCTCCTATAGTGATTGGCTCCTGTCTGGGTATTATAATGATAATACAAAAGAATACAGACTCAGGTTCAAGGCAGGTGACTAGATTTATTCAGGTTACCTAACAGCCAGCATCCGTGTCTGGCCTCTGCCTTGCTGTATCAGTAGGAACCAGCTTCTCAGCAGTCAGGATACCATTTGTATTTCAGATCTGTTGTTTCATTCACGTTGTTTTTACCTCTAGTCTGACACTCTTAAATGTATGTAGAAATCACTGCTTTAAGCCAAATTCCCTTTTTGTCACTATAACACAAGATAGTACTCTTCCATACTTAAATTTGTATCCCTCTTCTCTCATAGTATTAACATGGAGACTTAGTATATCTTCTTTACACATAATATACCCATTTATTCAGTAGATATTTTCGAACCTACTAGGTATCAAATCCTATGCTAAGTGTCATAGTACACCAAATAATGATGAGACAGACTTGATTCCTCCTTAGAATTTCTTTTTTCTCTGCCTTTATTCCCTCAGTCCTTAAATGGATACCATTTATTGAGTCCCTATTCTGTGCTGGGCACTGTACTAGATATTTTACCGATACTGTTGCTTTGAATCCTGCAAACAGTCTATAAAGTAATATTGAGACACTTTATTTAAGATAACCATTCCCACTTTTTAAAGTCAGAGATATCACAGAAGTGTTATAAAGATAGCACCAAAGACCATACATCTTAGATTGTTTTGATTCTAAATTTATTGTAATTTATTTTCCTTTATTTAAGAGACTTTAATTGGAAAGGAGTATTCCATTTAAAATATAAATGAATTCCCAATCTCAAGGCATAAATGCCTTCAACTAAATTTTTTAAAAGAGCGTGACTCTTCAGTGTTTGATTAAATCAGTTCCCTGTGACTTGAGCATTTCTGATGGAAAAGTTAAAAGTGCTGCATCTGCACAATAGAAAATAGGCCCTGAAAGCAGAGGTAGAAGGCATAAAAACCGAAATTTTAGCTGTCTTTTTACCTACCTATAATACAATGCCTTTCTTACAAGTTCCTCTGTATTACACATTATATGTAATAATTGTTTTCTTGTCTATACAGTCATTAATTTGGCATTCCGTCAATAATTTTTTAAGTGGATGGTGTATTAGGCATTGAAAATTGTAAAAGAATAATATAAATGGCTAATTATAGTAAATCTACAAATGTCAGAGTACCACTATACTTTCATTTAAGATTAAATGTACACTTTCTTGAAAATTTTATTGAAAAGGAAACTTATTTACAGTATACATTATACATTTGCAAAAATTCTGGCACACAGAACAATGAATAACTTCAGATTCTAATTTCAGAGAACTGTCTACTTTGTCACATGCTAAAGGACAGAGAAATTGGTTTAGGTTATGAGAAGACAGTTTAGTATAATGTTGAACTCCTAGAAAATGATTGTTAACTTGTAGTTAACTATGTACCATATAAAGTTGGCAGATAATCCCTGTTAGAGATTTTTAAGAAAAGGGATGGCAACAGTTTTAAAATTATAGCTTTAGTTCTATTCTGAGGTAGAGGAATCCATTTACTAATTACTATCTATTTATGATATGACTTCTAAACATCTTAGACTCTGAAGATACATCTGTTTTTATTCATATGGAGAATGTGAGTGCTCAGAAGGTATGATACAATGTATTATGATACAATATGTTGTCTGAATTCTTAATGGTAACATTTTGTGAGTTGGCAAGTTTTTGTGGTATTCTTTACAGAACTTCAAAATAATCTTTGTAACCAACTGCCATGAAAAATCTTATAAAATCTTTAAAGTCCTTTAAAAGTGAAAAGTAATAACTTCCTGGACTGTTAAGAATGATGCATTTTAAACCATTTTCCATTTAGTGATAAACAAACAACTTTGATTCCTGATGAAGTATTTGATGCTGTAAAAATCAACATTGTCACTTCTGTTAACTTCAGTAAGAATCAGCTATGTGAAATTCCTAAAAGGTGAGAATTGCTCATGATGTCATTTCTATTAAGCTGTGACTCATTCTCAGTGATGTTTGCGCCTCAGTGCCAAGAATAATTATTTTTCACAGTTTTTTAATTTGCAAGTATATGTATATTTTTTTTATTATTGTTACTTGAGGGATTTAGCAAAATTCACCTAAGCATTCTCTGAGACACATTAACATTTGTCCTGAGAGGTGTTTAGGTATAGGTATTAGAATTATATGTATTAGAAATTACTGATTGGTATTAGATATAAATAGGTATTAGAATTATTATACCTATAATATAACATACCTATAAGTAGTCATTAGAATTATTGAAAGCATAAGTTAACTTTTGCAGGTCCATGTGGCTTAATAGGAATTTTCACTTTGAGCTTCATGTTAGTGATGTACCAAGCCACTGAATTTTCCCACTGGTAGTAAAAGCAGAACAGATTGAATGCTGTTAATATTTTCCTCCCAAAAGAGGATTCTTGACTTCTAAATATTAGGAGTCATGTGCATTGTACTTTGTACTATTCAGTATATCTTTGCTGATATTAATTATAGCAAAATCTTTAAGTTATGAGAGAAAATTAATTTACTCTAATGTTGAACTTTTAATTTTTTTATATTTATTTTTTTAATGTTTATTTATTTTTGAGAGAGAGAGAGAGTGTGAGCAGGGGAGGGGCAGAGAGAGAGGGAGACACAGAATCCAAAACAGGCTCTGTGCTGTCAGAACAGAGCCTGATGCAGGGCTCAGACTCACAGACTGTGAGGTCATGAAACCAAGAGTCAGACTCCCAACGGACGGAGCCACCCAGGCGCCCCAAAGAATGCAGATCTTAAAAGACAATTAACTTTGAGATTCTGTTGCAAAAGGAGAACTAGTTCATCTCTTGTTTAAAGGGTTTCGAGGGTGTTTGACAAAATAACTAAGCACTTAAATTTGCTCTCAGGATAAGTTTGCCTTGGAGATCCTGGATCAAAACTGGGAATGAAGATGGAAGGAGTTAAAAGATACCACCTTATAACTTATTTTTTCATTTTACCTGACAATCTGGTTATTCATATGCAAAACAGTTTGGTATTCTTTTACCTCTGTTATTTCCTCATATTTTTTTTTAGCAGTTTAGAGAGCCAAAGAAGAAAGAATGTAAAGACATACCTTGATCTAGAGTTTCTGAGTCAGTTTCCCTCTTTCTTAAATTTTTATTTCACAAGTCACAGTCACTATATTATTTCCTGATTGTGAAAATAATACTTATTCATAAAATTGAACTAAATGAAGGGTCAGATCGTTTCTATTTATTTTTTATTCTGATTTATTCTTTTCATGGCATGTTTTATTTCAAGCTATTTCCCATTTACATTTATATCTACCATTTGTATCTCAGCTGGTTTATTTGTCGTGTTTCCCTATGTTGTAAACAATACTTTTAAAATCTAATTTATCTTGGGGTGCCTGGGTGGTTCAATCATTTGAGCGCCGGTCTTTGATTTCGGCTTGGGTTGTGTTCCCAGGGTTGTGGGATCGAGCCCCGTGTCAGGTTCCATGGTGAGTGTGGAGCCTACTTGGGATATTCTCTCTCTCTCTCTCTCTCTCTCTCTCTCTTTCTCTTTCTCTCTCTCTCCCCTCCTCCCCTTACTCACTCCCACTCTCTACCTCTCTCCCATTTGTACTCTCTCTCTTGTTCTCTAAAAAAAAAAATACTAAAAATAAATAAAATACAATCTGGGGCACCTAGATGGCTCAGTCGGTTGAGCATCTGACTTTGGCTCAGGTCATGATCTCACAGTTTGTGGGTTCGAGCCCTGCATTGGGCTCTGTGCTGACAGCTCAGAGCCTGGACCCTGTTTCAGATTCTGTATCTCCCTGTCTCTCTGACCCTCCCCTGCTCATGCTGTCTCTCTCTCAGAAATAAATAAAATATTAAAAATTTTTTAAAATACAATCTAATTTATCTATATACCACAGGTTAAATATGGCAATAAGTAAGGAAACATTCTGTTTCTTTAGGCCAGATTTCCAGGAGAATTCCTAAAAGGGGTATGGCTCTCAAGATAAATCTCCAAAAACTTTCCAAATTTTTTTTATCAGTTACTTATCCAAACTCATCCTTCTTAGCAGTTGATACTTTCTTTCTTATTTCTCTTTGCTAATATGATAGAAAAAAATGATTTATAGTTATAGCTTAACTTACATTTCTAAGCAAATAGTATATAACATTTGTTATTATAGTTACGTTAGTAGCTAGCTTTAAAATGACTAATGTTGATGAGGCTTGCCTAGAAATGTTTAAGTCTTTGATTTAAATTGCTTAGTCGTGACACCAAACCTAGGAATTAACTTAATGTTTTCTTATATTCATGATTAATATAATGATAATTTGGACAAAAAATACTATACTTGAAAATGTTGACATATCATAGTTAGAAAAGACTGTGAAGTACTCAGATACTAAGAATCTTAGGTAGTCTAAAAAGAAAACTACTATGATACAGAACACACTTCCAAATTGAAATTTTGTGAAAAAAGTAAAAGTTATAGAGAATCTTTTTTTAAATTTTTATTTATTTTTGAGAGAGCGAGACAGCGTGAGTGGGAGAGGGCAGAGAGAAAGGGAGACACAGAATGTGAAGCCGGCTTCAGGCTCTGAGTGTCAGCACAGAGCCCAATGCGGTGCTGAACTCATGAGCCGTGAGATCATGACCTTAGCTGAAGTTGGACAGTTAACTGACTGAGCCACCCAGATGCCCCTAGAAAATCTTAATTAGCAAATTAAGCATATTTCCCCCCTGTGGTCTGCTTATGGTTTTGAAGTTCTGACAGTGAATTAAACGGCTAAAAGTTTAAAATAATTTTTTTTTCAGGATTGTGGAACTGAAGGAAATGGTTTCTGATGTCAATCTCAGTTTTAATAAGCTTTCCTCAATATCCTTGGATTTATGTATGCTTCAAAAATTGACTTTTTTAGACCTCAGGTATTTATTAATGCTATAGTGTCGCTTTTTCATTATAACGTGTCTTTGAGTTTTGGCTAACATTTGCCCTTACTCTCATGTGTCCTAAGCAATTGTGGAAATTGCTCTTTAGGTCATTAGTATCATTTTAGGACAAATCTGAAATTAAGCATTTAGGAAATATTTTAATCAAACATCTATCATTTGTAGGCAGTTTATAAGTTAAATAATACTTATTTAAAAAATTAGAAAATATGAACACATTCTTTAAATTCCTGCTTAAGCAAAGTTACAGATAACTTGTGGAAAGTGTTTCGCACTGTTCCTTTCCTGAAAATAAATTAAAACTGTCAAAATCCTCTGCTGGCACAGCAGCTAGGATGGCTTCTCTTAAACAGAAGCTTTGTGGCTTGAAATATTATATTAAATATGCAAGGCCAGAAATAAAGAAAAAGAACAGGCTGAATGGCAACAAAAGGAAAGAAACCTTTTAAGGCTCTGCAGAGGTAGTAGGAGTTTAATTTAAATATGTCCTAAGTTGAAGATACAGGATCAGAATTGTCATAGTTCTTTGAGGTTAATAATAAATGGCTCAGGGATAGATAGTCATTTATTTGTTTGGGCTTTAAGTCTTTATTTGTTAACTATATCTCTATTTGGGCTTCCTACTCCTATACTGTTACTAGGTATGCTTTTAATTTATTCAAGGTATAGGTCCTCTTATTCTGCTCAAACATAGGCAGATAACAAGCTAAGTTATATCTGTTTGAAGATTTATTCTTAATTCTACCTATAGAGGCGTTTTTTTATTTTTTGCTTATGGGATTAAAGCAAATCTATTACTACTCTGCTCCTATTAATTGTAGAATTGCTTCTGTTTTGAGTTGGCAGTTACACTGGCAGAGCAATGTAAAACTGTATTTTAGTTCAGTATTAATGGAGCAGAGAGAATGAATTCATGTACTCCTTCTTGCTATCTTTATTTTTGTTCCAATCTTCATTGTGCGTGCACGTGTATATGCATGCCATTGTCTATAACTATTACCTTCAGGTTTCTAATTAAGTGACTAATATACACTTTTATATCTGATAACAGTAGTTATTTATGACCCTAGGAGAAGGATAGAAATCTGCAATGGGTTATTCAGTACAACTTAAAGACAGTAAGTGGAGAAAAGTACAGAGAAAAGAAAAAAAGAACCTAGGTTTATAAAGTATGACTTAGCACATTAGGCTTGTCTTTGAATGTAAAGAAATTTAGAGAAAATTATTCAACTAATAGGCCATCTAGTTGGATATAATTTTCTCACAAATATTTTCTATTATTAGTAATTATATAGGTTCTAGAATCCTTCTACTTTCTTATTAACCTTTCTTTTAATATTGTTCCCAGATCCTTCCAACAATGAGATTCTGTTTACTGCCGTGTTTCATTATAAGATTCTAAAAAAACAAAAAACAAAAACAAAAAACGTATGCATTGTGCAAACTGAAATTATAAACGTAGAGTTGAAATGGACTTGCTTAATGCTTACGTGGTGGAAAGCTCCAAATTTCTAAATATGTAGAATCTCATTACTTTTCCTGTCTTTTTTTTTTTTTCATATTTCTGCTTAGAATAGAATTTCATGTCTGTGTATAAGATTTGTGTATTAAACACCAATCAAATATTTGTGGCATCAAATACTGTGATATTTATAGTCTTGATCTCAAGGGCCCTATCTGTGAGAAGTATTGCTGAGCTCACTTTGAAGAAGATAAAGGATTAGTTTACAGTGTTGCCCTATTAAATCTATTATTAAGGAGTTGGTTGTTTTGTCAAGTGGTTTCATATTGGTATAAGGATTTGGCTTACTAATCAAATACCTGAGGCAGCTGACTGATTCAGAATTCTCAGGACTTAGCCTTAATGAGATAAATCAAGGACTGAGAAACTGAGCTACATAGTTTTTTTTTAATCTGATCAACACTTTAATCATAAATTAAAGTCATACTAATTTCCAAACTTTGTAAATTATCTTTTCTTTCCAACTTAGGAACAATTTTTTAAATTCTTTGCCTGAAGAAATGGGATCACTGATAAGACTGCAAACAATTAATCTTTCCTTTAACAGGTAAGAGACAGACCAGACTAATCCATGACGAAGGATATTTCTGTGGAGAATTTATAGGTTTTACTAGAGAATACAGCTAAAAGAGCCAAATAAAACAGCCCCATGTGTTTACTTTATTTAAATATTCAAATAAATAAAACATTAAAAAATAAATAAATAAATAAATATTCAGGCCTATTTTCACTTTATTCTACTTAGAATTAAAAAGTGATATTGCGGGGCACCTGGGTGGCTCAGTCGGTTAAGCATCCGACTTCGGCTCAGGTCATGATCTCACAGTTCATGGGTTGAAGCCCCGCGTCGGGCTCTGTGCTGACAGCTCAGAGCCTGGAGCCTGTTTCAGATTCTTTGTCTCCCCCTCTCTCTGACCCTCTCCTGCTCATGTTGTCTCTCTCTCTCTCTCTCAGAAAAAAAAAAAAAAAACATTAAAAATCAATGATTAGAAGTTAAGTAACTCACATTTAATAGTTTCACATAAATAGTAAATTATAGATCTGGGGTTTGAGCCCAGGTGGTTTGCCTCCAGAGGTTGGGCTCTTAACAACTATGTCATAGTGTCCCTGTGATGAAAATTGATTGTGGTAACAATCTAAATATTAATAGCTAACATTTACTTACTGTATTCCAACTGAAATAGAATCAGTCCTTATAACAAGTGTATAAGTTTAATACATTTATTCTTCCTCATTTGCAGTTAACGAGGCTAAGGCACAGTGATGTGACTAAAATACTGCTTCTTTAAATTGTGTTCTGTCTGCTTCATTATTGCTCATGCTTTCTCATGTGTAGTTATATCATTGTTGTCATTATTTAAAAATATATGCACTTCTCAGATCTCTGCTAATTTTTATTTGTGAATTGAACTGTTGGTTCTCTGTTGAGCTGTCACTCAAACTGTCAAGCAATGTATTTGGGGAGATGGGAAAAGCTAACCCTAACTTCCGTGTTAACAGGTGAGCTATATCTTTTTAAATTACTTTGTTCATGCATTGGTGTAGAAGAGGAAGGACCACATAGGGGCAGTTCAGTCCATCTGTACTCCTAGTTATTCACTCTCCAGTCCCTCTGGAACTCCACAGCTGCCTTGAGTGTATCCTTTGCTATTCTTTCACTTCTCTTCTTTTCTTTTTTTCTCTTTTCTTTTCTCTTCTCTTCTTTCTCTCCCTTTCTCTGTTTTCCTCTCTCCCTCTCCCTTTTCTTCTCCCTTTCCTTCTCTTCCTTCCTCCCTTCCCTCCCTTCCCTCTCTCCCTCCCTCTTCTTCTTTCTTTCTTTCTTTCTTTCTTCTTTCTTTCTTTCTTTCTTTCTCTCTCTCTCTCTCTCTCTCTCTCTCTCTCTCTCTCTCTCTCTCTTCTTTCTTTCTTTCTCAAGGCAGTAAAAGAAGGCCAGTATGTGGAAATAAAAAGCCCACAATTATAAAACTCTCCTTCAGCCTATCCCTTGTCTTCTCTAGTCCATGCCACAGTTTATCTCACATTGAAACCAAACCAGCCTCTGTCCCCCAAAAGATCCTCAATAATGTGGCATTAATTGCTGAGAGCCGTCAGCCTTCCCTTCTTTCTTGACATCTTCAGTGTTGCTTTGGATAAGGAAGCAGCAGCCTATATTAGTTTGTCATCTTTTCAAGAACCAAGAATACACTCATTTGGAAGCTTCAGTCAAAGCAAAATACAAATCTCTAACCTTTACTTCATATATTGGCAGTAATTCTGTCTCATAAGAAGTAAAAGTGAACTAAAGAATACCTACATGGAGACATTTTAGAGAGAATCTCAGAAGGATTTCCTTGTTTCTTAAATGTGAAGAGAAAAACATAGGAAAAAAACATTGTTGGATTTACACAATAAGTAGAAAATGTTACAAATCTGTCCACTTAACATATATTTCAAGGTTTCCAAAATCAGTTGATTTTCTTGACAGTTGGAAGATAGGACTTATACCAAATATAAAATAAATTACACTAAAGAAAACTACACCATGATAACAGACTTAGATCATCTGTTTGAAGGAATGATTTTGCTTTGATTCTAATATATTTAGGTGTTGTGTTCATATTTTAATAGGTTCAAAATACTACCTGAAGTTCTGTATCACATCCCCACACTTGAAACAATTTTGATTAGTAACAATCAGGTTGGATCTGTGGACCCTCAGAAAATAAAGGCAATGGAAAATCTGATCACATTGGATCTTCAGAATAATGACCTCCTACAAATTCCACCAGAGCTTGGTAATTGTGTGAACCTAAGGTAGCCACACCATTCTACGAAATTTTTCCATTGATTTTATTCATTTGTAAGGGTTTTTTTTTTTCTCTTATTGAGGTACTTTTACAGGACATTTGAAGTAAAAATTTGATGTGTTAAAAATAACAGGTAACAAAATCCACAGTACCAATTCTGCTTTTCAGGTTTTAGCAAATATAAAATTTTTTAGTTTTGCTTATATGGTGTAATATAGTGTAGTAACTGATTGTTTTGAGATACTTTTGTCATCACTGTATGTGTATATAACTTGAAACTTCGCTGCGTAAAAATGTCAATTGTGCATGTAAGGTTTTTCAAAATCTGTTACAGACTGGCACCATTTATCTCAAGCCCAGCATGGTCTTCCTTATTCTTTGTGTTAGCTGTTACTTCAGCCTCAAATGCCTTTACCCTGCTTTTATCAGTAATCAACTTAAATACTATCTTTGAAAACCTTCCCTTTTCTCCACACAGTCAGTCCCTCCTCTGATTTTCTATCCTGCTTTGTTTGGACATTTATACCATTTCTTTTACTTCCTTTAGGAAAGAGTTGTCCCAGTGCCTAGAACACAGTAAGCACCTAATAAGTGCTGGTTAAATGAATATAAAGTGAGTTTGAGATGTCAACAGAAAGCCAAGTGCTTAAGCAGAATGTTTCAGAAGTAATTTAGTTGTTGAAACTGATGGTGGTTTGGCATATTAGGGCGCACTGGCATCTGCTTTCCTACCTCGTATTGGTGTTTGTAGGAGTAAGATACTGTTGGTTCTCGTCCTGTGCAGTGGCTGTATTCTATACAGTCTCTGTGAGCACCAGATTCATGAATACTGAACCATTATTGCTTGGGAAGTATAGAGTTAGGAGTATATAGTTAGTATAGAATATTTAGAGCCTCTGGTCAAATATTCATGAACCACTCAATACATAACCTTGTTCTCTGTATGTTTCTGTATTTAATGTTAATTCATTAACATTTAACTAGCCAGATAATACTATAATTCATGCCTGAAGAAGCTTTTCGTACACACGTATTTTCTCTGTAAGGCACACGACAGCCCTCTTGTGTTTAGGAAAACTAGACGACACTTCAGTCCACACTTGGCCAATTTTAAACATCTCACACACATGAAGTACAAAAATGCAAAAAATGTTGTGTTAAGTAGACCGCAGAAAGAACACTTGATTATGAGAACTGACACAAAAAGGGAGAATATCACCTTGTTTAACCTCAGCTGAGAAGGTGCTTATTGATTGACTCAAATTTTTTGCTGCCTTCGGGTATCCAAAAATGACCTCGAAAGTGCGATGCATATCAATTTAGGGTTACTAATAAATTCTAGTGGTAGGCAAGTTAGCGCGTATGGAGTCTGTGCGTAAGAAGGATTGACTGTATTAACTCCTTTTTATAAATAAAGAAAATCAGCCTTTAAAAGAATCCCCATGGACCATAAAAATACTGAAGATATAATTTAGATCTACTGCATAATATGGTGTGAGTTGTTTGACTTTACACACTCGTTTGAAAATTAAAAGTCTCTTTATAATTTATTTCATTAATTATATAAAGAAACAAATCAACCAGGCCTCAAATCTTAAATTGAACATTGTTTCAGCATATGTGAATAGATTTTGCATGGGTATCTGGTCAAGCAAGGCAGAGAGCAGACATGTGTTAATGTTTCCCAGGATGGAGAGGGGATATATTGACTACATTACAGTCCTTGGTGAGGGTACTTGTCAATACGTGTGAGTATGACTGAACCATGTTGTATATGGTCATTATAAGATGGAGAAGATGGGTAAAATGGTGGTTCACAGCTCCTTTGTTTAATAGCTAAATGATCTTGGATATGTCTTTCTTACCTCTCACAACTTATGCTTCCTTATCTATTAAATAGGAATATTAATGCTGTCTACATCATAGGGTTGTAAGGTGATTAAGAGAGTCGGTGAATATAAGTTACTCAGTACAGTACCTTTCATATAATAAATATTCACTTAATGTTGTTTGGGTTATTATCGTAGTTCTAATTCCACCTATTGAAATGCTTAGATTTGAAAGGGGACAAGCAGAAAAAAATGCATACATTTTATTTAAATAATTGCAAATGAAATTAGAAGAAAAGCCTCCCTAATGGAAAAAGTTGAAATAATACTATAAATACTCTCTTTTGTTTAGAACATTACTACTGGATGGAAATCCATTCCGAGTTCCTCGAGCAGCCATATTGATGAAAGGGACAGCTGCTATTCTGGAATATTTGAGAGACCGGATTCCTACTTAAACTGGCGTTGTTTCATAAGCATGATCATGTTAATTCTTAGACTTCTTAACATTGATAAGTAATGTTTTTCTAAGGTATCGTGTGCATTTATGAAGGTGATAACCACATACAGTGTTAATGCATTTATTTTGATTGTTTTGTAGAAGATTTATCTTACTTTCATTCTTTATAGGATAGCAGTTTCTTCAAAAGTGAGTTTTTATTTAATGAAGTTAAATATTTTTATAATGATAAACCATTTTTGTAGAAGTGGGCTTTTTCTCCCCATTTCTCTTTGTGTTACATATAACATGACCAGTTGATTTGAATATGACCATCTAATTTCTACCTTTTTGTTACATACAAAATTGAATTGAATTTTATTCCAAACTGTTCTTTGGTGTTTAAAAAAATAAGACTTTTCCTTACCCATGGTAAGACTTATGTAATATGGTTAGTCTTGGTATAAGTTTTAAATTAATATTCACTGTCTTGTTTTTGTGTCAATCCAGTTGAAATGTTTCTTTTCTAGCCTTTTGCTCATATCTTATGAAACCATTTTGTCAGAAATGTTACATGAGATGTAGTTATTGGTAGAGAAAACAGTAAAAGTTATAATTGTCCTCACAATTTTGAATTTAAAACTTGCAATGAAATGCATGCATTAATATATAATATGTCTATTCTTTTTTATATCTATCTTGGTAATAAGTTTCTATACAATAATCTAGTACTTCTGGATTCAAGAAATTTAAAGAAAGAGATTGGATCTACATATTTTTACCTCCGAGTATGAGTGTTTAAAAATACCTTTTGTTCTTTTTAAGTACTGAAGACCTTATTTCATTAATTCTATGAATATCAGCAACAGAGTATAACTAATAATGTATAGTACTTAGAAATCTTGACATATACTTTCTTAAATACTTACTAAGCAGGTATTTGTACACATAATCTATTCTTTTGGTGTGTTCTATTCTAAATTTGTGCAACTTTTTTATTTCCACAGTCTTACTTTACAAATTTGCCTCTAATCTTCATAAGACCGAACCTATAGTTAATGTTAGTTAACTTTCTATAGTTAATTTTCTAAAAGAGAATTTGTTATAGGTTAACTCGATTTAGTAAAAATAAAATATAAACATTTTTATTTACACAAAAAGTACCAGAAGTAGGCTGATCAGTCATTATGAAACTTACCATGTGAATCTATTAAGTAGCCAATCAACAGAATGTATATTAATTTACATAGACAGATAGGTAGGTAGGTAGCTTTTGGGTGATTGAGACATGCTCATATTATGGGGGGAAAAAACCATTGCTTATTAGCAAGGATCAATAGCTACATGTCCATAATAAAAGTTATATTTTTCAAATATTGCTTATAATGGTTATGTTTTTGGTTTAAAAGAAACATGCCTTTTTCACGCTACAACTCTGGCTAAGAAATCTGCGTTGATATTAAACAAAAGACACTTTACAATAAGGTGACATTTTATTATTTATACAATAAAGAGACTTCTTTTATGTTATTCAAAACACATTTTTAAATACTGAAAAAGTTGAGTACACCAAAGCCGAAAAATGGCTCTGCTATACACTGCACAGCATTATTTTAGTCCCTGTATTTTGTATCTGTACAGAAAGCATCTTCAAAATGCATTCTAATCACATTTTACACCTTTACCAATTAGTGTCAGTACATAAAATAAACTGGAGAATACAGCTTGCATTTGCAAATTAACTAACAAAGTAATTTCACTGATTCAGTAAATTTAAAATATAGATTCATAGGACTCCTTTGCACATAAAATGAAGCAGCTTTCAAGGTCATTATGGTCTCATACTGCAAAAAAAAAAAACCCATTAAGTACATTCACAATCTATGTTAATAAAGTAGTAAATATGTCTTCATTCAGTTTTTATTTACATCAATATGTAGTTTAACTAAAAAGTACTGTTAATTGTGATACAGTTTTTTAACACATACAAAAATGACAACTTTTTATATATAATTTAAGCTCAAAATCACAATTATCTCAAAATATTAATTACAATACAGCCATTTCAGTTAAACATGTCATGATTTAATTTTTTTTATAAAATGGTAAAATTTGTTATTAAAGTAAGCAATTTGTTTTGAATCGGCTACAGTTTACCCACGTAGAAAACCTTAAATGTTAAGAGGTGTTTCCTGCCCCTCCCACCCAAATTTGTATACAGCCACCTAGCCTAGCAAAGAGACAGAAAAGGCCCCAATTTATAAAGATTAAGCCTCTTTTGCTATACTGTGGCTTGTTGCTTCTTCCATAAAAGCTTTACAAGGGGAGTGTCCATAAACTATGCCATGAAATGCATGCATTAATATACAATATGTCTATGTAAAATGTTAGTGTTTACCAGTGCACATTAAAATGTTCACAAAGACCGCAAAAGAAGTCGTAAAGAAGCATTTATAAAGATCTACCAGTTGCGAACTGTGAACTTGATAACGTAATGAAATTTCTTTGAAAACAGATCCCAATTCTCTGGCTAAAGGAATTCTAGTTACTTGGCCTTAAGATGTCACTGTTGTGCTGCACATATGGTAGTGAAGTCAGATGCTGAAAAAGAATGAGTCTAGAGACCGTCTTCATCTTACTAAAATAGTGGGCCAATGTTGCATCACCGCATAGGAATTTTTCTTAAACCTACAGAAGAGTGAAATATTTCACTAGCTGAATTATATGATGTCAAAGGAAAATGGACAGTTTATGTGTCTGTGTCTGTGTGTGTTTAGCATATGGAAAAAAATTAATATAAATAGTAGGAATTAGAACTTCTTTATATAGTAATAAAAGGACTGTTTCCCTCTAAGTAACCAACGTCCAAAGTAAGCAATTGCCAAGTAGTTTAAGAATGAAAGAGTAATTTTCATGGATACTTAAAATTCTAAAATCCTAGTATCTAGTTATCCTTTTACTTATAATTCTTTACAGACCAATTAAAAGTCTAGCACTGTGTATTTAGAATTGCTGCTGTTAATATTTCTTCTCTGAGTAGAAAGAGACCATAGTTCACATTATGTTTTACTTATATACAGCTGGGGTGGGGGTGCCCTTGGGTGGTTATAAAGCAGGAAAAATGAAACTACAGTACTTGCAGCGTTACTTTTTGCGAGGTTATTTGAGATGGTCTTTGAAATTTGCAAACAATTTAGTAGATTCACCTCTGATTTTTAACTAGGAAAAAATTGCTCCTTTGTATGAGGACAATGCCACTGTCCTTAAGCTTCCTTTAGTCCCTTCTCTGTGCCTAGTACAAAGAGAAACTTGACCGGCTTTGAGACCGAACTATCCATCCTATCTGCCTATCAATGATCTTTCTCTTCCTTTCAAACAGAAAACAGTAAGGCTTGCGTTTTCAAGGAGAAAATGTAGTTGAGGTTGTTAAAGGGAAATAACCTAAACATCATCAAGCAGTATAAAACATTTATTGCATTCCATTGACACTAGGTGTCACCAAAGCTAAAACCAAATTTCCAGAGTAAAACTTTACAGCACTACTCACTGCCCTGAACAGATGCCTTTTCCACATTCAAGACCAGTAAAAGGCCTCTGCAAGGAAGGACTCTACAAGTATTGAATGTAGAATTTATTTTGGCACTACATTCTGAAAACTAATGATCATTCTAATAAATATGGGAACTGTTTTATGTTCTACCTGCCTGAGACTTGCAACTTGGTTTTCCTGTGGACTTTCCAAAAAATTACATAAGGTTTCCTGATTAAATAAGAGATGTTCTTTAGTAGAGTGCTGGGGAAGGGGAAGAGAGATGGAAAGATACAAAGAGTTATCATATGATTTCTTTTGTCCATTCATCAAATGCTTTTGTTAATCTAGCTATAATGATAGTCAGTTGACCCGAATACCCGGGCATTATTTAATCTCATTGCTTTACCTGTGCAAAACAAGTGTGCAAAGAAAAATACCTACATATGTGTGTCTATACAAAGACACAAAACCTGAGTCACAATAAAAAGTTTTTAATATAAGAAAACTTTTCTTAATGTAGGAAAATAACCTTTAAAGGGTGAAAAATACCTTTGTACAATATTATCAGCTGACTTTAAAACTTCAGTGTGCTTAAGCATCACATATTTTATAAGACCCAACAAAAAAAGGAATCATCGCTTTACATTTGATAATTTTCTTAACTATAGATACCCACATTTTTATTTCTAACATCTATTTTCATTCCCCTGAATTCATTAACTTTTCAAAAAATAATAAAAAGCACATTCAGCATGAGGACTGTTTAATTTCTGATGAACAGTTCCTGATTTTTTTCTGAATATTGAGGACATAGGAGATTTGGGGTTGCTATGCATACAACTAACTGCCAAGCCACAGTGGAATGCTAAAATTCAAAACAAAATATGATCTGTTATTAAGAGAAACATTACTTGGAAAAACATTTTGTAGATGGAGTTGGGCCAAAATCTGCATAAAGCTATTCTCTCATTTGCAGGCTCCATTTCTGCAGACAGTTAACTCAAACACTCCTTTTTTCTCTATGCTCCATTTCCTAGCTTTCAATGGTTTTCTTACCTTTTCTCTACTTCACTCCTGAATTGTCCCAACTGAAGCTCCCTTGCTCACATTCAGCCACCAGTTACAATATTTTCTTGTCTACATCTTTGTTATCTCTTCCTCTTCCTCAGAAGCTCAGTTCTCTGGGATGACTCCTTGGCTTTCCCCCATGTACTACTAACTAGTCGAAGAAAATTTGTTTAAATATCCCCATCCCTAACATTAGACACTGACTTAAGGCTCAATTCAGGACATACTTATTCCCTGGTCTGTATACATCTCAGGTGCATCCTGAGGATATTTTGTAAAAAATGAGTGCAAGTTGCTTCTCCCACGTTGCCTTCAAATGGCCACTGCCATCAACTATACATTTATGTCAGTTAAGCTACTGACACTTAGAAGAGGAAGCCATCTGAACAAAAAGGTTCAATCCCCGCATCTGTAATTGAGGGGGTGGTGCTTGAATACTTGTATCAAAAGGTGAAGGGATTCTGGGCAGTGGATCTGGTTTGGGGATAGGTGGGAAAAACATGCAAGTAGGGTAAGGGATTAGAGGAATTAGCCTAGGGAACTAGTCTCTCCCTGCCTTTTAATAGGACACTTGCCCGAGGATCACTAGAAGGATTTTGTATTGTGTGGAAGGCTAAAAGCAGAGTCACACTTTCTCTGCCAATAAACTCGTTACCATGGGAACCAATGCAGAAAAATGAAAATATGACAAGGAGCTGAGGATTAAATGTGGAGAAAATTGATAGGGAGTTGGTTTCTACATGGTAATTTGGGCACTGAGGATTTAAAGAAACAGGATGTTCCTCATGTGGCCAGACCAATGAAAACAGACAAACTGACTTGTCAGTAGCTGGGCCTGGAGGCTGAGATGTGGGAAATGCGGGGGAGAAAGCAGTAAGCATGTTGTAGTTTGGACAGGGGAACTCTAAAATCCAGAACCATCCCTGGTGAGATTAAACTCGTCAGTCCAAATGTCAAGTTAGCCATATGATCAAAGCTGCCCTTCGAAAGGCATGTCCGTGCTTATCCTGAGAAATAAAAGCAGACTGCCATAACAATTTTCTACTCGCCCTTCCAAAGTCAGAACAATCTACCTAATGAAAGTATTGCACACTTACTATATTATTGCTTGAAACATTTTCCCGAATATTTAAAAAAAAAAATCGCCACAACTTTAAATTTGTGGTTTCCATCCAGCAAGCAGCTACTATAAGTAACCTAGAATTTAAGTTAGTTTTTCACTAAGGAAATAATTATTTCACTTCACCTGATACAAGTCCTCTCTGTGCATATGCTTCTGTCATTCTGGGGTTGATCATAAACTGATCAAACCAGACTCTAAGATTCCAGGGCAATCTGGAACCAGGACTTGAAGCATCTGCCTAATCTGAGAAAGGCAGACATACACACTGTACTTTCAGAGGCTCTAGGGAGACTGCATTTTCATGTCCCCTAAGCTTCCCAAAAGGCTATTTTCTGAAATGCAACGATTACTGCCTCATTCCTGTGACTTAAGCTTTTGGCCCATATTTAAATGCAGTTGTCCTGAGGAGATGAAGGAAAGTCACAGTGTAGATGACTTTATTGGATCCTTCCTGGAGAGCTAGTTTTCAAGAGGTGGTGACACCCTTCCCCTGACCCACCCTCCCAACACACACATTAAAAACTAGAAACAACACCATCCAGGAAGTAGGATACAAGACATTATTGGATAGCTGTCTTTAGGGTACACCTAACTGCAAAAGATCTGGGTAAAATGATCTTTTTACCCAGTACATGGGAGATAGATTTCACTAGAAATGTTTGCTGCTTTATTTACTAATGATTTACTGTTCTGTGTGAGTTTCTTACTGAAGCCTCTTGATAATCTCAACAACGGTTCTTGAAATGCCAAAAACCCGTTAATTTCTGCTTTTTTAAGAGTTCTTGAAGAACTCTGAAATCCAATAAAATGCCTGACTTTTCCTCCACTTGCAAAGTTGAAGGCAAACTTGGTAAACAAAGATTTGAGTCCAGTGATCTTACTTATGATAAAATAATTTCTGATATAAATATTCAAGTGACTTTCCGGATTGGAGACGTCTGTGGTTGGTTTTTGCAGGGAGGGAGCATTACCATAACCTGACACAGGACTAATCTTTAAAGACGCGTGCAGGACTACTTTAGACTAGGGACAGGTAAGCACATCTCTTTCTAAGGTGAATAAAGCATAACAGGGTCTTCACAAGAAGCTATGCCTTTGAATTTGACACATGATAAATAAGACACTGCTTCTTTTCATTTCTAATATATTCTCTAAAATCAGGAAGCAGATGTCTGGAAGAAAAGTAACTGGTCTGGATTGAACTAAAACGATTAGCCTTTTCTGTGACTTTGTAGATTGTCTCATTGGCAGATCTTATCTTAGACAAACTTGAGTTCCTCCAGGCTGGGAGGCCACCGCTGACACTCTTGTGTTTAATAGTTTCACCACATCCATTCATTCTTCAGATAATTTAAAAACTGTTCTAACAAATGTATTAGGACACGTATTGCTTTCAACCCTCACAACAGTTTGGAAATATAAAAGCTGTCTTATGAGTGGAATGATGTCTGCATAGTAGGAACGTGAGGCATAAGTCTAGAGTACAGCATGTGGACTATAGCTGATAAAATCATATTAAACACTGGAGATTTGCCTAAAGGATAGATTTCAGGGGCTCTCACCAGACACACAAAAAGGTACATATAAAAAAGGTCACTGTGTGAGGAGATGAGTTAATTAGCTCAACTCTAGTAATTCGCTAATGTATTTGTGTATCAGATTCATCATGCTGTATACCTCATGTATATACAATTTTTATTAAAAACAAAAAAACTAAAAAAGGGCATCACACTCCATAGCTATTAAATAAAGTTTTTTAAATAAATTCTTAAATGGTGCAAAAAAATAAAAAAGATGGCTTTTTCATGTTGGCCACTGAATATATGTAGATATCGGGCTTTTTCCAATTATTTTCAAGCTTCATCCCCAGCAGTATGCCCACAGTGGTACTTGAGGGTCAGAAGCTCACTGATTAAGTACTGAAGACACACTAACTCATAACTGTAAGGCCTGCTTCACAATCAATTGCAAATAGTTTTAATAAACTTACATTTGCTAAGCCGATGTACAAAGACACTAAATTGCTCTAAGGGAAACCTGCTACTTCATCTCCAAATGGCAACTAATTTTCCAGACCATGGTTGAACCCCCATACCTTTTGAACCCACCTTTATTATATAGTTGCTGTCCTACCTCTAGATTCATTCCAACCGGGGGTGGGGGTGGGGGTGGGGGGAAGCCTTCATTTTAACCTCAAAGAACAAGCAAAAATGCTGGGACTTTGTTGGCTGTAAAACTGTATCTCTCTTTCTCTTGCCAAAGTAGTAGTCTCTGACAAGATATTCCCCTCAGAATAACTCATGGGAATTTAGATGGCTGCTACTTCTTAGCACTTAGAGATGCTGCCAGGTGAAATTGCTGATGTTGAAGGACCTTAGAGAAGGATCTGGGGGTGGGCCCCATTGGCGCTTCAGCTGTTCCTCTCTCTGGACAGCGCGCATGACACTTGGTCTGTATCTGACACTGTTTTTTTGGTTCCTAGAAAATTTCAATATAGGTGTTGTTCAAGTTGCTCTTCATACTGAATGCTAATGAGTCCTGTTCTGTTCCTAAACACAAAGCACCCCCCTAATGGTGAGGTGTTTGCTAATAGTAAAGAGTGTGATTTTTTCTTTGTATGTAAGTATATAAATATTTAGAATATGCAAGTTCACCAGAATTAGGCCTTTGTTGCCAAGCTTCAGTTCTCTCTCTCTCTCTCTCTCCTCTCTCTCTTTCTCTCTCTCTCTCAGGAAGGAGGAGCTGGCTGTTGAGTCCTTCAACCTCTCAGACTTTGGCCCTCAAGGGACAACCCCTTGGAAGGACAAAGCCAAGTGAAAGTGGAAAGCCAGAACTCAGCCAGCCTAGTGACTACCCCTCCCTGATATGGTTCATTCAAGAGGAGGACTACAGTTATTTCCAATTTCCATTAATCTGAGACACTGTCCTTTTTGGGAAAGGTAATATTTGAGGGACAGGAGCCTGCCTTCCTAAGGGAACCGAAAAATATTCCTTATCCACACTGTATAAAAACAAAGCTGAAAGGAAGCATTTGCCATCTTCACGAGAGTAGGAGAGGAAGTGATTGTACTGTTCTCTGTTCCCCCCTCATATTTGTACCTACACAGTAGCATTTATTAGACTTTCTGCGTCTGTGTCCCCACTACACTGTGTTTCTTGGGAGGGGGCACAGTGGCTTATTTATATCTCCCGTTGTCCTCAAAATCCTTTGCTCATCAAGATTTGCTGATTAAATTGAATGTACGGCAAGACAAAGATAAATTGTTTTAATTACTGATAACTTTTTTAAAAGAGGAAACACATAGATTGGCCAGAAAGCAAATCTTAGGGTGGTCCAGAGGAAGACTTAGGGGAAAATGCTTTAACAGCTCTTGGTGCTAGATCTGTTCCAATCCATACACAGGCCTGGGTGGATACTCTAAATTTGGGTATACATTGTGAAGGTGTAGGTGAACATGCTGTAGATATTTATGGAAAGGTTAAAAAAGAAAAGAAGTTATAGTATTTTACCTTTGAGTTATGATGATCTGGGCCCCTAGGTCACAGGAAAAGTAACTATCATTTTTCAGAAATAAGGGAAAACACAAAAAAATATGATTGACTTGTGTGTGTGTATGTGTATGTGTGTGTGTGTGTGTGTGTGTGTGTGTGTGTGTATCTGTCTGTCTGTCTGAGACACAGAGTCCCAAGTTTGAATTTCTCTAGGAAGTGGTCACAAACCTTTATTTATAATGTTTGCCAGCAGCCTTCCTGGTTTTATAAAGAACATATCATAGAGATGGCCTGCTAGAGAAATCTGTCTTGATCATAAAAAAGCTATGTGATTCTATCAAGTGCAAAATATTTATTGCTAGGTCGAATGACACCACCAGTATGGCTGAAGAATTATATTCAAAGACTAGTCCCCAAAGAAGGTTGAATGAATTCCCTAAAGGTGCACTATGTTAGTGGCTCCTGATCAGGGGGGCCAGAAGGAAATGGTTTCCTTTGGAGGAAAACACCATAGGATTTACGTAGTTTTACATAGACTTTGGGAAAGAAGAACTTGTTTCCTTCTATTTTTGCTTGGGGTTGGAAGAAGAAAAGATCAAATGGTTGAGAGAGAAACCATGAACCCACAAATAAATAGGACTGATGGAATTAGCAAAGGAGAGTCCCAAACGAGGGTGCTGGCTAAGCTGTGAGGGTGAGGATATAATTAGCTTAGAAGCAGTAAACAGAAACATTTGGCTTTTAAAACTATGATCCAGCCATCAGATGCTGAAGTTCCCAATATCTAAGAACCAAAACAGCTTGAGGACAATGTCACCCAAACTGCCAGAGGGTCTCTGTCTTCAATACCAGACATTCTGACTGAGAGAAGGGAGGTGGGAGAGATTTTAAATTACCTTTTGAATCTGATTATCACTTTATGAGAAGTCTTTTGAAACATATTCCTTATTCACTTTAAGAGAAGGTACAATCTGATTATAATATTATGCTAATTATATAGATAAATTAGGAGTTTATATTAGATGTCTAGCTACTGCCAGATGTGAGCTGGAAATAAAGCCATACAAAGATACACACATATTCAGATTGAACTAGTTGTTGAACTGTGTAAGGAAGGTTATGCAAGGCATATTTAATTCTCAATGTTTAAGTTTTAGAGAGCTCATTTAAAAACATGTATTTTAAATAATTTGTACATATCTAGAATGAACACATGGGAGGGAAGCTTGGTTAAAATATTAGCACATAGACACAAAATATTTGGAAATCACAAGCAGATTAGAGAAGAACTATTAAAATGGTGAATGTAATAATTAAACTGAACAATTGGGAATATCAAAACTTTAAAATCACACATTCACTGAGGCTTAGAGAGAAAGAATCTCTCTCTGCTCTCTCCCCTCCCTATTATTGGGTCTCTTTATGATTAGGATGCAAGCAGAGAGGCTTAGTAAAAAAAAAAAAATGTAGAAACTAAAAATAAGCTCAAAGCTCTTAATTTGTTTTCTTATGTTGTTTAAATTTAAAGCATTGTTTCAAATTAATTGCCTCAAAAGAGTATAGAAATAGTTGTTAACAGTTTTGTCAACAATTTATTAACACTTATTCACAGTTACATCGGCACAACAGGTATAAGAATGGATTCTCCAGAGTGGTCATCCAAACTGGAGAATTGCCAGGACTTGGATACAGAATATAGATACAAGGGCTCCATCTAGTGGCCACTCTTCCTAACTGCAGACATGTTCCTAAAAAGTATCTGTGCCACTGTAGATGAGGATTATATATGTCGGATTCGAGTCCAGCAATTTAAACAGAGGGTCTTATTTGGATGAAACATATGTTTTGTTGCCTTTTAAGGGTGAGTTGCCGAGGGAAGGAATTTACGAAAGCATTAGTTCTTCCCAGAAGGTAGACTCATGAACCAGATCTTCTCAAGGTCCTTTCTTCTGATAGAACAATAATTTTCCTTGTTTCCCCTCAGAATTTACTTATGATATATTGTTTGATATTAGATTTTATTTCAGAAAATTTCCTTGTTATTTTTTTAAGGAGATAACTTTCGGTGATTTTCTTTATACTGAGAAGTTGCTTGTCTAAAAAATTATCCACTACATTATGAAAGTAGTTTCTAGAAACAAATAGCAATGAAATAAAATATAATTCTAGTATATGCTTTAGTTTTTCAATTCAAATTCTTTCTGCTTCTAGAAGAGTGGGAGGGGGGCCAGAAACCAAGAAGAGCTGAAAGATCACTCTACCAGCCAGGAGAGAGGGGAAAGAGAGAAAGGGAATTCTGGTACTGTCTGAAAGAGGGGCTCCATCATCGACAGACTGGAGGGCGTGTCTGAATCTGAGTGTGATTTCTGTCATCCAGTTTCTTTCTGTTCCTATCATTCTATTATCTCCCTTCTTTCCCCCCTTTTTTATTCTTACTTCCCTAATAATACTTAAATTACTGTTACTATGCTGAAAGACCTTTACTATAAAATATTACTCTCTCAGCTAATAATTTACTTTTCATTTTTCACTTCAATTGGTTCAAACAGACATTAGCATTCTTTTCCTTTATAAATGTATAAACACTGGGCTACAAGAGCAAAGTGTAGGCCTCTGGTAAGTTTGAGGCATGAGGCACCATACTGGTAAAGGAAATGATGATGAGAATTTACTTCAATGTATATTTATGGCTTCTAGAATTTAAAATGTTCTAAAAAGAAGCAATCATCAGCCAGCTAGCAAGTTCTTCTTATATAATGAGGAGGTAGCAAGTTCCCCTCCCACAAAGAAATTAAAAGATAGAGGTAGATGGAGTAGTTAATATTATCTGTATAAGCAAAATATTAGATGAGAAATGGATTTAGCTTTGGAAGATTTCACTAAATTCTATAGTCAGTTTGCTGTGAAACTCAAATAGAAAAATATGGGAAATATTTCTGAGAGAAAACTAAGAAAGAAATGCTTTACTTACAAGGAAATCAAGATCCTATGAGGTAATGAAGGAAATGTGGTTAGAAACTTACCAGCCTAGGGCTTTTCTCTCTTAGATACTGTTTTTTGTCTCAGGGACTAGATTCTGCTTCTCTCCAAATCCTTAAACAAGGGAAGTATCTAATGAAGCTGATACTAATGGTGGTATAAATAGCTTTCTCTCTACTCTGATATCAACAGACCGGATTTTGACTTCTATAAGAGTTTGGCAGGGGGCATGTGATTTTATCAAGTAAGCAGATTGTCTGTGATCTATCTAAATAGTTCATGATGTTAATGCTATAGCTTTTGCAGCTTTTCTTGATAATTTTGGCAGGAGTATATGACATTTTCACTTTAGGGATACAGGTGGTGGAATCTGCCCATGAAATGATCCCAAAATACAATGTGCAAACATAGTCAGATTGAATTATGGCGAAAGGCCTCTAGACAGACTCTTATTTATTCTAGAAAAGGCATCATGGGGCAGAAGTTCATTAAATTTTAGAGCTAAAATAGGGTTGGGGACTCCTTCTTCCCAATTACTTTTCCCTAATCCCATTCCCAATCCAACTCTACCATTCCCCATGCCTCCAAAATTTAAAAATAGCTTGAGCAAAGTAATCTACCCAGTCACACTGTACAGTGCGAAGAGGCTTAACAGGGGGTCTAAAACCAGATCCCACCATCTGGTTGTCTTCTCAGTTCACAGAGTCACATCCCTTCTCTAGGACTTTGGGCCTCTGATAAAATGAGGGAACTGGCTTGATTATCTCTAAGATGCCTAGAAGTCCAAAACCATGGCTCTGTAAATTCAACCTCATGCACTCATTTCTCTAAAATATTCCTGAAATCTATATGCATGACTTCTTCCAAGATGAGAAAAAAAAAATCAAAAGGATAGATATTATATATTCCAATTCAATGAACAAAAGCCACTTCTTAAATTTTTTGGACAATGTTAAGGTCCTTAGAACACATATAAAGGGAATTAAACACAATTGCTGACATGTGGCAGAAGAGTTTAAAAGGTCTTAGAAGAGGATTCTGGAGGATTGCAGAGGAGAATTAGATTAAAAGGGGGGATTAAAAAAAGCAGTAGAAACAAAAAACTAAGAATGGTAAATGAACTGAGAGTTGATTGTGTAAACGGCATTAACTTCCCATTTAATTTAAAAAGCTTGTCATCCATTTAATCATTGTATAAACATTTATTGAGCACTTACTATGCTTCTGAGTCTATGACAGGCACTAATGATACATGGTAAGCAGGTGTGCCCTCTGGAAGCTCTTCTGCCTAGAATGCCTCTTTTAAGTATTGTCTGATCCTTTCAAGGAGTTGGTAGGAGAGAACAAACAAATGCCAAATAGCTATGTGGTAAGTACTATAGATAGAATAAAATGTGGTAAGTACTATAAAATGTACAAAAAATTAATAAAACCATATTATCATAAGGAAGAGAAATTTCTTCCAGTTAAGATCAGGAAAAGTTTTATGGTGGTGGTGATGCTTGAGTTGGACCCTGAAAGCTGCATGTAAGTTTGATAATTTAGAAAGGGAATGGGGAAAGGAAGACATCACAGTGGAGGGACCAATGTGGGCCCAGTGCTGAGGTTGAAAAGCACAGGGAATACTCAGCAAAAGGTAAGGATTTTGGGTGTCGAAATCACTGGTTATGTATAGATAAGGTGACGAAAAAACAAGCAATTCCTAGATTCAGAGGAATCAGACTTTCCTTGCAACAATAAATCGATGCCTATGATATGTAAATATATATGATCCAACCTTATGCAAAGTCATGGGGTGGAATGAACAGCCTTAAGTGAAAATGTCCTTCACCCCACTGAAGGAAGTGAAGTAAATAAACAAGAAATGCAGCTCCCGAATGAATATTCATTTTACTGCATTTCTGAGCGCATCATTCTAATATTGGATAATGAGGACTCCCATGCTCCCCAATAGTCTATAAGAGGCAGTCGTCATAGGAGCAACCCTTTGGGGACCCAACACAGAAGAACTTTTTCAATCCAACAGTTCATGCCTTTTTAAAGTACTGACTTCTATCTGTTCCCTCCAACATGTCAGGGGCACATAGATACAGTGCTGCTGAGGAACACCATCATTCATTAAATTCTCTTCTTTAGAATGAAGCAACTGGCAAAATTCTCTTCCATGGATTCAAGGGACTCTGGTGGCTACTTATCTTGTCCAGTAAGGTTCTACTCTTGCCACTTCTAGCCTATCAAATATTGCCCTAAATCTTGGCAAACATTGATAATGGTCTCCCAAAGGCCATAAGACCCAATAGGGAGACCTATCTGGAAGCTCCAAATGGAACAATTGTGCTCAAACCCAAGAGAGATCTGACTAGATGAAGATGCTACTTCCTTTTGCTATACATGGGTTGAGGGCAGGGACAGAAGGACTCACCACATTGCCTCGTACTGTCTGTTTTTTCTGGAAGTTTTCTCATCTTCCCACTTGGTTGTGAGACTCTTTGTAGAGGTGACCATGTTATATCCCTCGCGGAGCCTGGTCTATAGTTGATGCTCAACAAATAGTTGTAAACATTGCACTTAATGTTTTTATCAAATTCCCCAATAAAATGCCTCCAAAGATTTTGAATTTTGAATGACATACCTTAAACATCTGAGATTCAGCTATAGTAATTGTTGTCCTGTGGAGGAAATACGGATTTTTCTGATGAAAATAAATGTCTGTAAGATATTTTACTCCAGGTATGGAGATACCTTACTATAAGCTGCTTATGTGTTAAAGACAGAAAAAAACAAAAAAACAAAAACCAACTAGTGCAAATAATACAATTGTGCAACAGTGATAGTTTAGGGAAAAAAAAGTATATACTTTTCCATCTAGAGAAAGATTGGCTGGTTTATTTAACTTTTACTCAACCCTCCTTCCCATACCCATTGAAATGTATGCTAGGTTTGAAAATAATATTTGTAAAAATTTGACCCATGGCTTTTTGTTTGGGTCAGGCCTACGCTGGTTCCAACACCATGATTATCAAGAGTCATAGGATTTCAGTGCTTTCTACATAAACACTATCTGGATTTCACAATCTTCCACATTCTTTGAGGTACTGCAATAACAATATTAGGCACACACACAAAAAAAGGTGTTTTGGAGCATAATTTGGGGACATACTGGCACAGCTGCAGAGATTTCCTCATCTGTCATCCAGTCTCATTTCTTACCTTACTTTGTTCTCAGTGGGTTGTTACCAAATGTGAGCTGACTGTCCTACAACAAAATCCAAGTAGGGAAACTCCAGCAGATGAAGTAATGCTTCTGAAGCTGGAACCAGTGGATTATTTCCCTTCCTTCTCAGTTTGCTCTCTTTACTTCCCCTGCTCTTTGGGAAGATTATGACACTCACATTGTTAAAAGTCCAGGGGAGTCAATATTCCTAGATTTTCATTTATTCCTTTTCACCAAACATCAGAAATCTCTGGGTTCTCCAAAATAGAAGCCATGCAATTTATATCCTCACACGAGAGTGTTTTCCAAACCATTCTCTTGCAGAGAGGGTCAAAGGTGAGAAGGATTAGAACCTATCCCAGTAGCAATCAGCTGGCAGGCTTAGAAAGAGTCCTCGATACGGTAAAATTCAACGCTTAAAAAACAGAAGTGGAAACACGGTTCTATTAAGGCATTGTCACTCTCACTCTTGAGCACACAGTTTTTTGTTGTCAGAGACAGAAGTGCTCCACCTTTGCACCTTGGTTACTGCTACTAATCCAGGTTCCTTGATCACCCAAGAAAGTTCTTCCCAAACTGGAAGCTGGGACCATCAGTAGATACTCAAGGGCCTCCAAACAATTAGAACACTAAGAGGCCCTCTTAGCCTTGTGTCAGCAGGGTAGAAGCAGCCAGCCACTGCCTTTGGAACATCATGGGGAGTTAGAGGGATGAGTTTACAGCAGTAATAGCAGCAATGCAGAGAGGCCAGTTTTACATACTAGAAACAGAAATGCCCCCTGAACAGAAATTCAGAAGTTTCTGAATATAACTAGAAAACTTGACTGCTCTGCTTGACTTCTATACAGTGGGTACTTCAGAAAATACATTTCTCTGAGAAGTTTAGATCAAATGAAGCTGAAAGGCTGCACAGGAGAGCTGACACCCAGGATCTCCTATAATATTAATCCATGTTTTCTATAGTGCACATCCTTTTTTCCACAACCCACGTTCTATTGTTTTGCTATAACGTATACTTGGGTGGAAGTCTTACTGAGTGATGGGAAATATTCTAGGCCAAGGCAAGATGTTTTTCTTAGTGGAAAGCAGTTAGTTGTATTGCTAAGGAAAAAAAAGTTCATGCAGGTGATCTCACATCTGAAGATTTCCCCCCAATAACCAGATGACCAGGCAGCTACAACCATAAGAGAGGGCACATCACCAACCCAGTGTTTGAACATTTTATTGAGCCTCACAAAGACTTAGCATTTCTGTGAGAGGAATTTTACTGGAAACTCAACCCTGCTTTTCTCGATACTACATAAAAGACCCATCTTTCTAACTTACTGGATTTCATTATTTGCATAACGTTTTACTGACCTAGTGTTTCAATAAACCTGCTATTTGGTCTCAGGAGTCAGTCAAACATATTGTCTGACTGAAGTCACCAAAGGCGTAGAGCCTACTACCGTCTTGTACCAACATGCCAACAGAGCGGTTTATCTGGTTATGTTGTATTGTTGCCTTTCGATAACAGTGTATCCATCAGAGTAGACATACTTGATCTGTGTGCCAATGAGGGGCAGAAATTAACTGAGGAAAGCATTAAAAGCCAATGAAAAGACAAGCTAGGAAACACACTATGTTTTCCAAATATTTAAATTTTGGTGCAGATATTAAACAGATTTTATGATTTATAGTAAGATGTTTTTTCCCCTGGCTTCCTTCATCTAATCATTTTGGCAAACTCAAGCACTTTTCACTTAATATTTGAATGTATAAATCTAATTTCTTCATTTTCTTCCATCTGAGTACACTTTCTCTTTAGTTCACCTGGTGAAATATATTTCAGTACTACTTTTTAAATAAGACATTATATTAGTAATATGTATGCAGTCATCTTTAGGATTAAAAACAAATTAATGCTGATTTGTCATCCTCTCTTTAAAACTGCCAATCCAGTGGAAGACCCAGAAGTGACTGGGATTCTTTGATAATTATATAATTAACAGTTCTAATTAACTAGGACACATATATTTTATAGGTTCCCATGAATAATAAATTAGTATGATATAAAAGTATGTTAGAATGATTTTCAGTATTCCTTGTCCAAATCCACTCATATTTTGAAATTACAATGTCTAGATGACTTATATTGTCTGAAGGCAGAAATTATTATAAAAGAGCTTTTGTGACAATGTATTATAAGCCATGTGAGTAGTGTTTAAAAGTTGTCCACTAATGTCTATTTGGCTTGCAAAACCTGCAGGAATTCTACCAATATTTTTCAGTGCTTGTTCTTTCCACCTCTGATCTTTCCTGTCCCCCTTTGTTGTGTCTTACTGATCCACCAGATGCAGACAGCTGCCTCAGGAGAAGGATCTCAATAAAAATCAAAGACCAAGAGGTGAGTCTACTGGAGTCATCACGAATTCCACTCCTCTGTTGCTGTCAATTTTCTTTTAAAAAAAGGCACACCTTTAACTTTTTTGGGGGGAGCGGGGTTGGTGAGGGTTGGTTAACATAAACCAGATTCTAAGTTCAGGCAGCAAAAGCAGTTACTCCAAAAAAACAGCCAATACTCAGAAATTAATGTATTACTGGTTTGGTCACGGATGGAATAAATTAGATTTCTTAACCCCCTTAAGTAATTTGTGATTTTTATTCAATTTACAAAACAGGATGCTTTTTTCATTATTACCTGCCTTTTCTCAGTATGCAGCATGGCAGTACAATTGACAGTGAGGTGCTTTGGCACATCAGATTTCTTTCCCATTTGTGGTCAGGGATCCTTTTTCACTTTTCCTCACTTCCTGTCAAACAGGAAGGATGAAAGCTCTGGCCTGGGACAATGCTGTCACATCAGGAGTGGCAGAGGTGTTTACTATCATCCTCTCAGCTTTGTGCTTCAGAAGCATCTCCTGAAACCCTGGGTTTGATGTGGAAACCTGACATAAGCGAAGAGACTTGGGAAGTCCTCCATCTGGCTCTTCTCCCACCTCTCCCATTAAAGATTAAACAAAACTGATGGGATGATTTGAGATGCTTCATTGCCACCAAACTACACCCATGAGTTTGTTTTTCCTTTAAGTGATCTTGTGAGGCCAGTGGGGGGGCTTCTATCTTGATTAATGATGATCATCCTATAATAGGAGCTGGAAACAGTGATACCATGGTTTGGTGTAAGTTTTTGACAAAGAAAATTAGGCTCTGAAAGACATTTCTCATCAGAAACTGTCAATATATTAAAATGCATTTAAAAGTTACTTCTGGGAAACATATTAAATAGGCCAATCATTTAATTATTTGCTAAATGTCAAACCCTATAAAATCATGGTATAATGTCACCCTGACATAAAGCAACATCAAAATTAGTGCATCATCTATAAAGTGAAGTATCACTTGCCTTCAAGTGACAAATTCTATTGCCAAAAAATACCACTGTACTTCTAATAAGTGACACTCATTTTAATAGACCCTACAAAAATACAGTATTTTCAATGTCCCCATAAAACAGTTAACTTACAAATATTACTCTCAGAGCTTTGGTGACATCAATATGTGATACTATTGTGAAAATCCTAATAGAATACTTGAAACGCTAGCATATAAACTAAATTCATTATATATATAACATATATATAATGTGGAAATATGAGAGGGAACATGCATACAATCAACTCTGGGAAATTATTCTGGAATTTCAAATTAACATTTTAATCAAATTAATGACTAATATGTAAAAGAAATATTCTAAAGAATTATAAAATGAATTTTGGTCATTTATAGAGGAAAACAATTCTAATGTAAAAAATAACTAATTCTATATTAACTACGCTTGTCCAGTAAGACAGACTCAGGATTTTATATACTTTGAAACTTTTTTGGAAAAAAAGTATTTTCTCTATTTTTGCCCACAAAAACAGGCACTGAAATTAATAATACAAGTAGACCACAGCTCTGAGAAATTATATTTGAAGTTTCATATTTAAATACTAAAGTTTTTTAATCATTCACCATAACTTTCTAACAACAGTCTTTCTTAATGATAAATTTTATCAATCTCCAAAACTCATTTTAAATGATTTAAAAGTAGCAAATTAGATAAAGCAACACACAGATAAATGCCACATTTACAAGTAAAGAAATCACAGGGGCTACAGTTTATAATCAACATAAACTTGAAAGAAATAAAGCAATCTCTTTCCTGCCACCCATCATTCACTGCTTAAATTTGTGGTGAAAAAGATTTATCTATAATGACCTTTAGTCTATATCTTAACTCTGTGTGTATTGTAATTAGCTAAAGGCATTGAACAAATTAGTTTCTCCTATTTTTATTCAGGTCCCAGAGATAAATGGCTAATTTATGAAATATTTCACTCTGTGTTATGAGAATTTAGCAAATGAATATGGAACCAAATATAAACACTTTATACCATATGTACAGTTACTTTCATAAGGCATTATCATGTAATTTTTATTGAAAAAGATTCAATATAGTAAAGTCTTATTTTAAGATATAGTTTCTTTCTCAATCCGAGATGTTTAGTTTATGAAAATATTGTTTTTCTCTATATTCTTTTTGTATATATGCCAACATATACCTGTGCTAGAAATATTTTATGGGAATTACAATTCTTTATATTTGTATATTCTATATAAAGGCATATACAACTTTGAGGCAGTGTTTCTGATGGAGAGCAGAATTCGTAAAGAGCTTGTATGTGCTTCCGTGCTCTGAAATTATATGAAATCCACTTCGAGAAGAAACTTATTTGATTAAAAAAACAAAACAAAAACAAAACCAAAACTGCACCAATGCACAGCCGGAGGCTGACAATTAAAACTAATACATAACCACATGAACATCATATTTATATAGTTTAACATTTTTAAGGATGATCAGTGCTAACATGTAGTATATTATACATTTGGCACTAATGTTTGCCATTGGTCCAGCAATTGGCAAAATTTGTTTCTATGTATAAATTTATTTTTTGAACATTAGGTCTGGCTAGACGTATCTTCACTATTTATAAAAAATATTTAGACAGTAAGCTCACGTTGAATAACTAGGTCTACTGTGTTCTGGAAACTCTTCAGTAGTAATACAGCTTTTTCATGTTCCATATGTACAAAACTATGTCCATTTGCCTGTAAACACACAAATAAAACAGGGCAATCAATGCAGGACACTTGTATGTCACTTCACCATTGTTTCTAATTGTAGGATTCAAGGGAGTACTGAGCAACCACAAGTTATCAGGTTTTAAAATTCACAACAGAATCATAACTATGGAAACAACTAATTACTTTCATCCAGCTTTGACTCAATTTATTAATTCAACAAATGTATTTATCAAGCATCCAGTATGTCCTATCTGGGACTGTCCTCGGCACAGTGCTAATCATGGAGATACACTGGTGAATAAGAGATAGATGCGTTTGAAATATGGTAGTGGTTCTGTGCTTGTTCTTTTGTTTGTTTGTTGCAGGAACTTAGTTGAGATGTTTTGAAAGTGTCCATAGGACCACTGCCTTCTGGCCATATAATTTCTGATAGAATGATTCTATCAGCAAGGTCGAATATTTCACCCATGACACACATGATTTTGCACTTCCAGTATTATTAAATCTTCTTTTGCCTTCCTGAAAAGTTCTTAGTTTATCCATTTTTATATGAAAGAGAACAATTTTATTTCTCCTATTGCTAAATGCAAGTATATTTATTGTTTATACCAGTGGTTCTCAAGGATGCCATCCAATACACCTAAGAGATCCATCCCTCAGAGGTAAGGCACAATGACATTAGTAACAGTGAAGATGCTTGCCATCTTCTAGTTAAGAATCATCAGAATCAATTTTTTTAAGTTTATTTATTTTGAGAGAGAAGGAGAAAGAAAGAGTATGTGGAGGAGTAGGGGAGGGGCAGACAGCAAGAGAGGGAGAGAGAGAATCCCAATCAGGTACGTGTCACATGTCACATGTCAGCATGTGGCCCGATGTGGGGCTCGATCCTTTGATCCCTGAGATCATGACCTAAGTTGAAATCAAGAGTCAGATGCTTAACTTACTGAGCCACTCAGGCACTCCCCGCGCCAAATCCATTGTAAACATAATTAGCCTAGGTTTCAATTTTGGGATTCCAATTGGCTATTATTTGACATTTCAAAAATTTTCTGTAGTGAGTGCTCATGGCTCTTTGGTTTTTTTCTACATTAAATTACAGGTTCTCTTGATTGGAATGACTTTTGTTATTAATATATAGAGAAGTGGATCCCATAAACCTTCACTGTCATGAGAGACAAAATAAAACCTAATCTTATTGAAATTTGGTAGGAATAAATCTTGGAAACTCAATAGGTAACAATTGTGTAACTGTTTTCCTTGTAGTCTGGGATTCCACTGATTTGGAAGAGTCAGCCAAATTGACTACTTGGGAAAGTACAGACAATAGAGCCAGTTAATTGGTTGACTTTTTCAATTTACTGAAACTAATTTTGGGAACCCATTGCCTTTGTTGTTTTACTTTTTAAATGCTTTCTTAAAATATGATTAATATTTCACATACCACTCAAGATATTTCACTGCCTTTGAATTCTTAAAATTTAAAACAGCTATTTAAAATAGCATCTGGGTGGTTCAGATGGTTAAGCCTCCCACTCTTGATTTCAGCTCAGGTTATAATCTCACAGTTCTGAGATGGAGCCCCATGTTGGTCTCTGCACTGACAGCAGGGAGCCTGCTTGGGATTCTCTCTCTTCTCTCTCCCTGCCTCTCTTCTGCTCACCCTTTCTCTTTTTCTCTCTCTCCATCTCAAAATAAATTAAAAAAAAAATAAAAATTAAAACAGCAGATCTCTAGCATTACTGGATAGTCTTTACATCATAGATGAAAATCGTCTGACACATTATGTTATCACTAATTTGTTAAAATTGGTTGGCCAATGGTGTGATAAAAAAGAAAGACCTAAAATATTGCATTTTTTAAACCAAAGTACACCTAAAAAATAAGGAAAATACTGGGACACAAAAATGTAAATCCATGAAAACCCATATAACTAGAAGTTTAAATTTGTTTTGAATTAAAGAATCTCCCTCTCTCTCCCCCTCCCTTCTTCCTTCCCTCATTCTCTCTTTCCCCACTTTTTCCATATCTATATCTGTATAGCTAATCTCTAACTATATCTATATCTGTATCTAATCTATCTTTATCTCTATTTCTATTTCTATCTATATCATCTATATCTATAACTTTCATCTATCTATATCTCCTTTAATATATATAATAACATTTAGTTAACTGAAATGCCTATCAAAGTTGGTATTGGCTGTTGCAGTGGCAGGAAACAGTAGTTGGGTAGAACTTTGGGTTTGTTACACAGCCCAAACTTCTTGCTTTAAGTTATAGTTAAAAGCAGACAACTGGGTTCTGTGTGATGTTATTTCTGGTAAGATGGTGATGTGGAATAGAAAGAGCACAGCATATGGTACATTCTTTTTATTCTCAATCTGTATGTGACATGAGGAAAATAGCAAACTTGGGTGAAATATATGTTTATTTTTGAGGAATATACAAACTACCTTAATGCTTCAGTTTGACCAAAAGACATACCTTAATTGTGAATTAAATTTAACTTTATTTACTTACTTACTTATTTTAAGTAAGCTTTATTCCCAGTGTAGGGCTGGGAACCACAACCCTGAGATCAAGAATCACATGTTCTACTGACTGAGCCAGTCACGTGCCCCTAAATTTAATGCTAGTAATGGAGTCCTTGATGTTAAATAACTGAGTGCTCAGATTTCCTCTATCAGAAGACTCAGAACCTGGAATTGGAATTAACTTAAACCCACCAAGAATTTTCAGAGAGTTGTTGGAAATTTAAGTATCTTGATGTTTCAGGGAAAAAGCAATGTTCTGGGATTTGGAGGACATGAATGGTATATTGTCCATCATTAGAATTCAACATTCCTGGTTTTAGCAACAACCAGTCTCAAAATAATACCAATTTTGAGCCCTCTGGTGAGTACCACAGGCTGTGTTCTTACACTGACTGTACAGAAAGAGGAGGCGTAGTAAATCTACCCATATACACCAAAGCCCAGGAGCTTTGTCTGGTTTGTATTGTGAATGGGGGCATGGAGTTCATGTTTTGAATCTGACTTGTTTCCTTTTTCCAGGCAAAGAATAGAAATGGAGACGGCTGAGGCTGCAGCTTTGAGACACAGCAACTGGGCAGGGAGTGACTGTGGCTGGCTTTTTAAAATAATAATAATAATAATAATAATAAAATAATAATAATAATATCAATTTTAAGGGCATAAGTGACACAGAACCCAGATAGCAAATTAATCTTAGCTTAATGGAATTTAATGGAATTTAATTTAATGGAATTTTTATAAAAAGGTCTTCAAAAAAAGGTTGCTCTATCTCCACCATTATTTTTTTTTCTATCAAACATATCTGTTACATGTTAATTGTGCCCAAGGCATTGTGCTTGGCACTGGGGATAGGAAGTAAGAAAGGATGAGACAGGGAAGCTCCCGTCGAGAGGTGACCATATGGAAGGGGAACTTAGCCATGGACATCACTAAAAATAATGTAGAAAATGCCTTACCTGTAGTTTGGACTCAGCAGCTGATGAATTGAATTAATATCAGAAGACAAAAATAAAGTACTACAGTAGCTCAGTGGCAGGAAAAGAGAGGGGGAAAATTTCCAGAGAAGCTGTTTCTTCCTGGTACCTAACAAGTTTCCCCAGTAGTCACACCTGGCAAGAATGTGGTTAGTGAAGGGCCACAATCAATGTCTTGTCTCAAGCCTGGAGTCTCCTCCAGTCTTAGACATGTGAACAATTGGCTCTTACAAATAAAGTCTTCAACAGTTGATGCAGGGAGAAGGGTTTTAATATGATCCAGGTATGTAATCATTTTAACGAGAATTTAAAAATAAAAATTCCAGTGAATTTAGATCCTAGGTTTTAGCATAAGAAGGCAACCATAAAAATAAGCTAATGTGGAGGGGCTTGATAGGAGGTGGGGTTAGTTCATAGATTTCTTTCTTCAAAGCATAGAGAGATAGTCCAATATGTGAAACGTTTAAACAGAAGTTTTCTGGAGAGATAGAGAAAGGTAATGAGAGAAAGAGAAAATGAGAGAGTGGGAGCAAGTATGATCTAAAGCAATCTTTTTGTTTTATAAATGAAAGAGATACACCTCAGAGAGTTCAAGCTAAGTGACTGAGGCCACACAGCCAGGGGTGAAAAATCTGATACCATAATATTCCTTCTTATTATTTCTCTCAATACTTCACTGAAATAATAAGACCACAATTGCCTCCATGGATTTGAACTGGCATTTCATTGATTATGCTAAAATAATGAACATTTTCTCCTCGAAACTACTGCTATATTACCTCCTGACATAATTTTGTTATTCACTGCAAAACCTTAATTCTCATTCAGATTCCTATCAGGATTAACTTAATTCATTCTAAAAATACTGGTAGAAATAACATTTAATCCTAAATTAGAATCTCCAGAAATGCTGAATCTCTCATTCTTATTATAGTATTAACTCTGGCTCAATTGGGTTCTTGTAGCCATATGTGAGCTTTCGCTCTCTAAAGTGGAAAGACTAAGTCAGGCTATCTGCTAGGGCAGTGCCAGGAAACTTGAGAGGAGATGGATTAAAAAAGGAGAAAACTTTTAGGGTAGAATCTATAAATTTGGCATCTAATTGAACATGGGTATGAGAAACAAACAAGAATCAAATTGTGATACTATTAATGAAAAATGGAAACGAAGGAATAGCTTAGTTAGGAAGACAATGGACATTGAGGCCATGGCAATGCGGGCAAGGGAAATGTGGATCATATATTTAGAAACAAGAGAGTGGAGTTCAGGAAGGAAGGTCAGGATGGCAGTATTAGCAACAGAGGTTAGGTTTTACTGCAGTTTGGTATTCACTACACGGAAGGCTGAGAGATTTATCAGAAAATAAGGTTAAAACAGAACACTGTGAAAGAAGGAAACTCTAATAGGGGAGTAGGAGGGGTTTGCAGCTTGGGACATGGAGTGTAAAGCTGAGAGATAGTGTTTGCTGTTGACCCTGGCATCTAGAAACACCTGTCTGAATTAAGGGAGGGGAAGGTGAAGCAGAGCCTGATCCTTCCAGCACAAGGATGGCAGAACTAAAGAAGAGGAATTCCTAAGGGACCTATGCACGGTGGAGAGAGAACAGGAAAGCTGGGGTCCTGAGAGATCCTCGCAGGAGAATAACTGGGAAGAGTGTCATGAAGGGGGAGTAAGTAATATTACTTCACTGTTACTTTCTTGAATTTTCATGGAGTCACAAACAGAAGGACAAAATGTCAGAGGAACTTTTCTTTTTTCTTGTTTAGTTAACCCTCATTTTTTAAAAGATGAAAACGTAAGGAGGATTGGAGACAGTACATGAAATATCAAGCTCAGAGTGTTGGTGACTAGGTGGGAATTTATGTCACAGATGTCAACTCTGTATCTTGGCATAATTTGTTTCATTGGATGTTGTGAGGCTGGTAATGAATGTTTTCGGTTCATTAAATGAATATAATTTTTAATATGAATTGAATAATTTCTTAATATGGAACATTATGTTAGACCTGATGCTGGGGGTTACAGTGATGGAAGGGGTTGGAAGAGGGGTTTAATATTTATGGTTGTCTTATGTGTGTGAGTGGAAGAAGAGCTGAGGAAATAAAAAGGCCAGTACAGCGCAATATTCAGTGCAAGATATAAATCCAATGATGCTTTGAAAAGTTAGTGAGTATAACCTACCTTCATGCATTTGATCATTTGAATATATACACAACGGAAATGCAAAAGATGCTTTGGAGAATAAATGCTAAATTAATGAAATTTTTATTTATTAAAAATTTTAATGTTTATTTATTTATTTTGAGAAAGAGAGAGAGAAGGGGCAGAAGTGGGGGAGAAGCAGAGAGAGGGAGAGAAAGAATCCCAAGCAGGCTTCATACTGCCAGTGTGGAGGCCAACGCGGGGCTCTAACCCACAAACTGTGCAGTCATGACCTGAGCTGAAACTGAGAGTTGCACACTTAACCGACTGAACCACCCAGGTGCCCCAGGTTAAGTTAATAAAATTTTAAAATGCATGGCCACATTTGGCCACATCTATGTTTATATAAACACAGTGTCTTTTGTGCATTATAATAAAATGTGTGCACTTTAGAGGAAATAGCAACTTAATGAAAAATGATAAATAAATTAAATGGTTTATTAAGTTAAAATGAAATTAGTAAGAAAAGATTTAGGAAAGAAAAGATATTTTGAAAATTTTATGCTTCCAGAATATATGATTAATGGGTTTCTGGCTTTAGCTGATTTGAAAGCATAAAGGAACATTTTACTATATAATCTTTATATTGTTTCTAGAAGCTATCCTACCTTTCAAAAATTCCATTTGACATCTGTGCCATAAAATGATTTTTAATTGCCCCTTTGCATGATTGAGACATGGAAAGATGGAGGGTTAATGAAAATAATATTTACAATTACAACAAAAAGTAGAGCTTTGCAATTATAGTCATCAATTTACTATAAAACATACTTGGTTTCTGGATTTCATCTTCTGGTTTCTCCAGGATTTTTCTTTGACTTCCTTCTGGTAAATGTTTTGTTAAATGGATAAATTATGGATGTTTATACTATAGTAATTCTACAGAGGATTCTGTATTTCTCCCAAGAACTTTGTTGTGCCCTTATTATTCAAAGCTCTAAATTTAAAAACTAATTGCTAAGAAGGCTTGGCCCCAAGGTTGGTGGTATTATCCAATGAGAAGGACAGCATGACTCTTTGAGAATCCAAAAGAGAAATGGAATTAGAGACTCAGATGTGTAATTTTTGGTTGATTGAAACTCACCCTCAGGGACAAATATTTAAAGGGTCAGGATACACTCATTTCTAATTAAGAAATTTTTTTTAATGTTTATTTTTGAGAAGAGACAAAGAGAGGCACAGAGACACAGACAAGCATGAGCAGGGGAGGGCAGAGAGAGAGGGAGAAACAGAATTGGAAGCAGGCTCAAGGCTCTGAGCTGTCAGCACAGAGTCTGATGTCGGGTTTGAACTTGGAAACTGCGAGATCATGACCTGAGCCGAAGTCAGACACTTAACTGACTGAGCCACCCAGGCCCCCAGCATACATGTATTTTGTACATTAGATATACATTAGCACATTAATATCTTTGAATGCCTAGGCTCTGGGAATGCAGGAAAACTGAAAAAAAAAAAAATACAGCAACCATATTTGAACTACAAGGGCAAGCCTTCATGGTGTTTAATCCTGACAGCCAGACATTATAAGAAACAGTGAAAATTTTAAATAATTATAATTATGTTTCACATTAGCTACCTGGAATTCTCATTTCAAAATTTTAATCTGATAGAGTGCTCTCATTAAATATTGGCATTTATTTGGAGCCGAATACACTGCATAATCAATACTACACTGACTTTATGCCAAGTCATTTGGAAACTTCTCCTTTCTATCAAAAATCTGAACTACAGATCTTAAATTCTGGGAGAGTTCCTATAAAAAATTTACAGAGTGTTTTTTAAATGTAAGAAGTTTGTAGTCTTAATGGCTTTTACTTTAGTATTAAAAGCCTCTTTATAGAATAAAACATAGATAAGAATTTCTCTTCTATCTGAAGTGCACACATGTATTGCTGCTTGAATGTTTCATGAATTTAGGCTCAAAAAAAAGACATGACAATATAGAATAGACTCAACTAAACTAAATACTTTGTCAATTATTTGTTTAGAAATTTGGGCATGGAGGGCGCCTGGGTGGCTCAGTTGGTTAAGCACCTAAGTGAGTTCGAGCATCTAAGTGAGTTTGAGCTCTGCATCAGGTTCTGTGCTGACAGTGTAGAGCCTGCTTGGGATTCTCTCTCTCTCTCTCTCTCTCTCTCTCTGTCTGCTTCTCTCTCTCTCTTTCTCAAAATAAATAAACATTTTTTTTTAACAAAAAACTTTTAAAAATTGTGGGCATTGAACCGGTAATAGTCATCTTGACGACATTTACTTACTCATCTGATCTGATTTTGGAATGCTGTTTTCTTCTTATTTACATGTTGAATGAGCATCTCTAACAAATGGATTCCCTACCTGGGTTTGCAAAGCATTTCCCTGACAAGATGGATGTTATTTATTTTAAAAGAAATAGAAACTGCAAAGTGAACAGAACTGCAAAATCAACCTTTAATTTTCAGGGGGCTCTTTGTAGCCATGTTGGTTTCTTTTTGGTAGAAGATTTGCTCTTAAAAGAAGACAGACTGGGAGTTGATTTTATTAAATGTTTAAAGTCCTCTCTATCCTCTCTCCTTCTTCGTTTTCTGCTCAGGTAATTTTGGGCATATCTGCTTCCTGGGCTAGGCTATATGAAGTCAAGGACTTAGTTACATTCTTTATTACACTGTTCACATTGCTTGGCACAATACTTTGTACACAGAGGGCATTTAATACATATTTTCCAAATATATAAATAGAAAATGTGCTGAATATGATGCTATCAGTAAAATTTGTTCCAGTAAAATCAGTACTGTATAATAGAAGAAGATCAAATAAGTTATTTAATAAGAAACCTTGCAGGGTTGTTGTGTGATATAAATGACACAATATAGGTACCTAATTATTATTTTTACTTCAGCCAAATTATGGGAGTCAGAGCCAGCCTAATGAGCTTAACCTGTTTTTGTTGGTTTTCCTGTTTTCCTTATTTCTTATTAATTTGCAATAAGTATTTATTCAATCTTTTATTAGCTGACTGTAGTGAGCTTCATAAATGCAATAATAAATGCAGTGAAACTCTGGCATATAAAACCATAAACATTAAAAAAAAATAACTTTTGTTGTCTTCTAGTCAAATTGTATCCAAAACAATCTTATTCCTTCAATGTATCATATCATTATAAGCAATAGTTTCTCTGAACACCAAGAATGACATGATTACTGACCCCTTCCCCCCACCTTTCCCTCCAACCTCTCTGATGTTTTTGATTTTCAACCACCAAATAAAATCAACCAAAGAAAAAGCATTAACTCATTTGGCCTTGCTGGGAAATGCTTTAGTGAAATTTCCAAATACCTTAAGTTTATTTTTTTTTAAGAGTCTCATCTCATAGTTCCTTTTAACTATAATGAAAATTTCTCACTCTACTTTTTGTAGCCTTTTTGGGAGAAATTTTAAAAATACAGAGACATGAATATACTCTAACCCATTCTGAATGACTCATGATGATAATTATGAACATGAACGCTATGTGGGATAAAGCTGTGGGTCCAGTTAGATGCTTCTGTAAGAAACATCTCCCAACATGTGTTCTGTGGAGGTAGTTAATTGATGTTATTAGTAGAGAGGGCTGTATGGTTAAATATGTTGGAAAACAAAAGTTTAAGAGATTTATCAGGTTCTGGGGCACCTGGGTGGCTTAGTCGGTTAAGCATCTGACTTTTGCTTAGGTCATGATCTCGCGGTTCGTGGGTTCGAGCCCCGCGTCGGGCTCTGTGCTGACTGCCAGCTCAGAGCCTGGAGCCTGTTTCAGTCTGTGACTCCCTCTCTCTCTGACCCTCCCCTGCTCACGCTGTCTCTCTCTCTCTTCTAGAAATAAAACATTATAAAAAATTAAAAAAAAAAAAGATTTATCAGGTTCTGAAATGCTTAATACATTGTGAAATCCTGAAATAAGGGACAGAATCTGAGGTGGCTCTGATTTTAAGGGACGTCATTGAGAAACATCTTATAGTCTACACTGAATGACTCTGCTGTACTTTCTGAAATTTGTTTGTCTTTTAAAAGAAGTTTCTCTCCATTCCTGTACAGTGAAACTGTCATCTATGACTTGCTTCTGGCAATGTGCATGGATCCAGAGGTTTCCCCTTGGTGGTCTGGAAAGGGAGATAAAAGGTTCTAAATATAAAATCAGGTCTTATGAGTAAAAGGTATGATATTTAGTGCATGGGCTTTGTGACATTAATTATGGCTTCTTGAAAGCACTTTGTTTTGAGGTTGTTGAAGAAATATGTTAAGCTATTAGCAGCTAACCACACCTACTGGTCATTCAAAGTGGTATAAAACTTCCATTCAGACAAGGAAGGTTTGATCCAGTGGTCAGATAGATACAACACTATATATCTGTATATGATAGACTCAGGCATCTGTGGACATTTCATTTAGAGTTTTGGGAATCTAAACTTCTTATATTCTGAGCCTTGAAAGCCGTATCTCATCACCTCCTCCCCATTCTAAGCCCCCTCCATGTTTCAGTTCTTCAACTCAAAGCAAAACCTTAAAATTCTAGGATTTTCTTTCTTCAAGCCTGCAATCTACCTCTCCAGTATTCTCTCTTTGAACTCCACACTCACTCATTGTGAACTGAGTCTTTTCATCTCTGTTCCTTCAGAGTGTTGTCAGGATAGCTCACAGCTGTTCCTCCTGCTACTTATATACCTTTCTCCTCTCTGTTAAGCCTGGGGTAACTCCTGCTTGCTCTCTCTCTCCCTCTCTCTCTTTCTCTCTCTATTTTTTTTCTGAGAGAGAGAGAGAGTGAGCAGTGAGCGCACTACTGGGGGAGAGGCAGAGAGAGAGGGAGAAAGAGAATCCCAAGCAAGCTCCATGCTGTCAGTGCAGAGCCTGATACGGGGCTCGATCTCATGAACTGTGAGATCAGATGCTTACCCAATTGAGCCATCCAAGGTGCCCAACTCCTGCTCAATCAAGACTAACTCTCTTGATAAGGCACTCCAAACCAAACAACCTACCAACAACTAACTGAAACTTGATAGACTTGTTTTTTTGAGAGTGGGTTCTTGAATTATCTATATGAATTGTACAACCAAGGTTTATTATGACTAGAAAACAAGGGAAAATATCTTATTTGTTTCAATTATCCTATCTTTTGATTATTCTACTGTGGTATCGTAGGCATATAGCCATTGACCAGGAATATATTTTGGGAAACTCTTAAAATTATGGTAAGGTAGAAGAGAGCATGAGATGATCTTTAATTATGTATCATATTAGTATACCTTATATGAGAAAAATCTGTTTTGATGACTGATAAAATCTGGATGTCATTAATAAGTACCTATAAATCATTTAATTTATCTTCTCTTGTCCTCCTAGGCTCTTGTCTGGGGAATGCAGGGTGGACAGGTAAATGAAGAGAATATTTCAACTATGGTCATATAATAGAATATTATATTTAATATGTAATATACATACAAATAAGCATTTTGTTTTAACTGCAAACCATGTTAACTATCAAGTATAATATATCCTTTTTTCTAGTCTTCATTTTCAACAAGTAACTATAATTAATAGATTTTCTATATTATTTTTTAAATTTTTAAAAGTGTTTTCATTTATTTTTGAGAGAGATAGGCAGAGCATAAATAGGGAAGGGCAGAGAGAGGAGGACACAGAATCTGAGGCAAGCTCCAGGCTCTGAGCCATCAGCAGAGTCTGACGGGGGGCTCGAACTCATGAGCTGTGAGATCACGACCTGAGCTGAAGTCAGATGCTGAACCAACTGAGCCACCAAGGCTCCCCTAGATTTTCTATATTTTAACATATTATAAATTTAAAATATATAATAAATAAGACTGAAAAATTTTTAACTATTAATAACATGACAAAAAAGAAACTACGATGTTAAACCAATGAAATTACTACTTCAAAAATGGTCAAATATTGGCAAATTCACATGGTTCAATCTAGTAACATTTTTTTATGATGAATGTGCTTTTACTTGTTCTCTCTCACTCCTGTAGGATTTGACTTTATGTAGGAAGATGAGATTGGGAGAGATTAGGTCTCCCAGCATAGGGCTAGCTCCTTAGCCTCAGGGTCTTAACGCAACATGACTCACTAAACACAGTAGGTCATTTGAATATGCTCATTAATTATAGTGTATTTATTCTGGGAAAATGAACAGTAAAATGATAGAAACATCATGTGAATATATTTTAATTAAGATTATCCTCTAATGCACACCTCTTCATGTAATTCCAATGACATGTCCCTGGTCCCATAGGAGAGTAAGAAGAGAATAGTGGGTTAAAACAGTTCTAGACAAAGAAAGGGACAGCTTTTTTATAATAAATTTGGGGCTTGGGGGAGCTTTGGGAAAGGTATATCTTTTCTGCTACTTAATATCTCTTTTGTCATTTGCTATTGTGTTAGATCAAACCCAATAACTCCCATCATTTAGGGAGCTCATTTGTTGATGTTTGTTTGTTCCTTTGACCTTGATTTTCTAGGTTGTTACATTGATAACAAGGCTTATAAATAAATTTGTTCCATTGAAGAGAAAAGATCCTCTTATTTCTTTCAGAAAGTATAACCCACTTCTGATTTTTAACTAGTATGAATAAAACTGTGAATATAGTAATTTATTTATGGTCTATGTGCATTTTTCTTTTGCTGAAAATGGACTTTGATTTTATTGTACTTAATACAAGTGAGTTCCACAGCAAAAAAGAAAATCTTACATCTTTCATAGTCATGTGTGGAGAGAGGACCCAACCCGGGTACAGCTCTTCTGCAGATTTTTGGCTTTTAACAGATTGGGTTTATGATTCCTTCCTACTTCTTGCATTAGGAATTGATTCCTTAGGCACTTTACACTGATTTCCCATGTCTCTTATTCAGAATATCTGTTTTCATCTATACTGATTATCTATCTTTCTTTCTATCTGTCTGTCTATCTGTCTGTCTGTCTATCTATCTATCTATCTATCTATCTATCTATCTATCACCTACCTATAGATATATTGATATGTAACATTTTAGCATATAATATAAACATATATATTATATCTGGATTCTCCTGAATTCAGAGAGAACAATCTTTCTTTTGCTACCTCTGTCATGAATGAAGGCAACTCTTAGCCTTATCTCAAGTTATGGAAGACTTCTCTAAGCAGCCTAGCATTCCAAAGATCAGAGATCTGAGATTAACTGGCTATATTTTTTTTTCAGGCTCAGAAATTAAAAATAATTATATGAAATTCAGTAGAGAAAAAAAACCCTAGCCCTAGCCATTTCCTTGGCTAAACAGTAGCATTTACCAAGTGTTAGGGAATTACACTGTTAATTTATTCTTGACTCTTTTTCATCAAAATTTATAAAATTACTAGAACTTTTTGAAAGTGTTCAGTAAATAAATAGAAGATCTCCTCAGAGCTGAGTTGCTTTGGGCCCTTGCATTGTTGTAACTGTTTGTAGATCCAGTCTGACTAGAAAGATCTTTTCCCACATGTCCTCTTTTCCCCCGTGTCCCAAAATATTATGCTGAACCATTTCACATTTGCTCCAAATGGTTAAATATCTATGATGAAAGATATTTCTACCTAGTGATACTGTGAGAAATTTCTGGGGTCCTAAGTCAAAATACTGAATCTTGGATAAACTGATGATACTTAAGTCCCTTCTGGAATGTAGGAAATGATCAAGCAGAAGTGATTTCAGAGAAAGGAACAAAGAAAGCAAAGGGTTATACCAAGCATTTATTTAGCTGTTTACTGGAGTGACCCTTTTCTGTTCCACAGAGCTTTAAGTTAGAGAAAAAGTCCTTTCTATCAGACAGTACATTTTAATAAGTCACCATATATATATATATATATATATATATATATATATATATATATATATATATATATATATCGAAACTTTTGTTCAAGCATCTGACAGTACATTTTAATAAGTCACCATATATATATATAGCAAAACTTTTGTTCAAGCATCTGAGAAGGGGGAGCAGGGACATATAACCATGTGTTTCACAGTTTTCAAACAGTAATAAGCTTACTGTTGAGAAATTTAATATGGACGAGTCCCTTCTTCCTCATCCAAAGTCACATAGATATCCTATTTCTGTACCTTATGACTCATACTTATATTTGATAGCTATGCATAGATTCTTGTAGGTTTCAATTCTTACATTACCAAACAACAGTATTCATATAAACAAAAATATGCAGAACATCTACCATATGCCAAATACTGGAAGGTATAGAATTACATGAGTTTGAATTTGTTTCCGACTTGCCTCTCAACCTCCCCAAAATAGAGGTAAATAAGAAATGCGAGAAGCACTTATTGCCAATCATGTAATTCAAGTCATTCAACTTAACAACATGGTTACATAGTTTTATGTTGGCATTTGAAAATGATGCTTTTTATCTCTCTTACCTGAAGGATCTTATCACCAGGCTGCAGCAGGTTGGATGCTGGTCCATCAGGCTGAACCCTAGTAACAAAGATACCCTATAAGTCAGAAGTAACAAAGGTTAGGATTATTATCAAGAACTAGCCCTAGTTAAAAAAAAAAATCATTTACATAGATAACAATGAAAACAGACTAAAACCAGTTTACATATGTAAGTTCAAATATTATTACAGTATTTTAAAGAAGGTACCAGTCATCAAGTTTAAGAAAAGCAACATCTTACTTGCATCACAAATGTTTATCTTGTTTTTAAAATACACTTATGAATTATAAATTAATCTCATGGCATAGTCTTAATCACTTTCCTAAATAGTTTGAAATATGGTACTAAACCATCCTTCATATAATTCTGAAATCCTCCTAAGGTATTCGTCATTGAAAATGTCTTCTATTTGATAGGTTGTAAATTCAGTGAACACTTAAAACACCTTATCAGAATTACATATAAATACTGGTTTATTTTATCTAGTATTACTTTGTATGTTACTGAATTTTAATATAAAATGTGTATGAACAAATTAAACATAAGAAAATGCCAAGCATAAAGTTTTAAGCATAAAGTTTTTGCCCACGTAGTTACAAAATCCCTAAACTGATTAATTTAGTTTATAAAGTCAAAATAATTTTGTTGGTCATGTAGATAAAGCAAGCACATATTAAATGTCTACCATATGCTAAGTCTTGATTGCTAGTGTTATAGTGAGATTCAGAATATAATTTTTGTCTTCAGTGAACTCATAATATAGTAGAAGTCAAGATCCAAGAATTTAAAACATAAAAATATATTTTATATAAAAACAAAAATATGTATTAAATTATAAAAATTATATCATAATACAGTTGTTATTATTCTTTTGTTCCAAAGAAGTATTAATAGAATAGAAGATAATATTTTAATGTCATTGCCTATTATTTAGTAAGTCGGCTTATTTGTTGATTTATAAACTTGATGAATCTCCCTTAAGTCCATTAGCTTTATGTGTGTGTGTGTGTGTGTGTGTGTGTGTGTGTGTGTGTGTGTGAGCGGTTTAATGAAAGGACCCTAATTGAAATACTTTGTGTGTATTTTATTTAGCATTTCAGATCTTTATGAGTTATTCATTTAAAGCTTTTGAATGATTTTTATCTTTCCAATTTTAATCAGTTTTTCTTCCCATTTAAAGATGGAACTACAGACAGCCCTCAAAATCCTTAGAAAACTGCATAACTTTTAACCACTAATCAACTTCTATAACTTATTTTAAGGAAGTAACCGGACAAGTTGCAACATTCATTTATTAATACATTCATCAGAGTATTATCAGTAATAAAAATACAAGCCACACATGAAACTCTAATAACAGGGAATTGATTAAATTAAAATAACTTCATACCACAGTATGATATATGATCATTAAAAATGAAGTCCTAGGTGACAGCCATAGAAGTTCACTAGTGCTTAGTGATACAAGCAGGAAATAAAACATTATATGGCAAGATACTTTTATTATGCAATGATACTGTCTTTGCTGAAATGTGTTCATATGCATATTTGTGTGGGAAAATATCTGGAAGGATATATTCCTAAACATTAACAGTGGTTGTTACTTGGTAATGGTACTTCATATATATATAATGTTGTATGTATATGTATATTTTGTATATGTATATATAATATATATATAATGTTATATGTATATGTATATTTTGTTTCCATTTTTGCTTAACTGTCTTTCCTAATTTTTCTATACTGATTATGTACCACATATAACATTAAGAAATAACAATTAAAAAATAGGTTAATGTCACTATTCAGAGTGACAGAGTGCTCAGCTTCAATTGTACAAATGGTCAGTTCAAAAGGAATAAGAAAACTGGTTGTTTGAAAAGGACAGTAAAATAAGGCATGATGGGTAATCCACCAGACCAGTGAATGGCACTGGTCATGAAAACAAATATAATTCCCACAGCCCTGTACACATTGGGCACGTAACACTCATGCCATCAGTCCACGACACTGTATGTGCAGTTGGTCCCTGTGGTAGTCCTCCTCTTTGCCATCCAGGTCTCTCTACAACAGGCAGATTGTCACTATTACCCAAAATAAGCCACTATATCTCTAGGTGCCAAAGGTGAAGTTATTTTGAATATTACTTTATCCCAGCAGTCAAAGCCTGGGCTCCTAGTTAATTTTGATTGCTTTCTTCAGCTTATTCTATGGGAACCATTTTAATAATGTTTGCATGAATCTGGACCATAGGAGCTAAATTATTGGCCATTGTATCTGCAGTGCTGGGAGGAACTAGTAATGCTCCACAACCTGACTGCTGAAAGAATACAAGTGTAATATACCTGGCAGGCTTAATTTCATCCATCACAAAGCTCTGTGGGATTCAATCGCTGTTCTGAAGACTTACATTGAATCTTACTCTTACGGTGGCCTGAGCCTTCCAAAGCATTTATTGCTGTTTTCTAAAGCTTTAATATTTCTTTTCTTAAATTGTTTTCTTTTTTCCCTTTTTTAAAATTAAAAAAATTTTAATGTTTATTTATTTTTGAGAGACAGAGAGAGATAGAATATAAGTGGGGGAGGGGCAGAGAGAGAGGGAGACCCAGAATCTGAAGCAGGCTCCAGCCTCTGAGCTGTCAGCACAAAGCTTGATGTGGGGCTTGAACTCACAAGATCACGTGTGAGATCATGACCTGAGCCAAAGTCAGACGCTGAACCAACTGAGCCACCCAGGTGCCCGTCCCTTTTTAAAAAACTTAAATCCATGTTAATTAACATACAGTGTAGTAATGGTTTCAGGGCTAGAATTTAGTCAGTCAATAAATTTCATCAACTAAGAAACTGTTACTGCCCACTGGTATATATACTACATGCATACATGTCTGATCAGACAGCATACTGCCACGTTAATTGAAACAGATAGCAATGAGTGCTATGTTTGATAATGCTCTGTGGTGTTCATTATTTGTGGAGGTGGAATGTTTCCAAAAAGATTGCCTGCAAAGGCTACTGCTCTGATTTTTCACTCTATTTATAGGTAAAAAAAAATAACTCTCAACCATTTTGGGGCCTCTGCTATGGTGAATGTTGATGACTTTGATGCAGTTTTTGAAAATCTTTTTGTAGTAATGTGTCAGTCATCTTTTCAACAAATTCATTTTATTCTGAGACTTCAAAGAATACTTTGGCCCTGATGACAGAATTTGGTAAGGAATCAAACTATTTGTATTCTGAACGTTAGAATGATAACTTCCTACTATTTGTTAAAAAGCCATCATGTATATATCAAAGATCCATATCATGGCATTTAATCTATTTTATAACTCTGCAAGACTTAAATTATGTCCAGTTTCTTTTTATTTTTTTAGCTTATTTATTTTGATAGAGGGAGAGAGTGTGAGTGGGAGCCGGGTGTAAAGAGAGAGGAGAGAGAGAATCTCAAGTAGTCTCTGCACTGTTAGCGGGGAGCCCTGCGTGGGCTCAGACGCAACAAACCTGAGCCAAAATCAATAGTTGGACTCAACTGACTGAGCCACCCAGGTGTTTCAAATATGTTCAATTTCCTGTAATATTTGATTGAGTGCTAAATGTGGGACAAACTATCATGTAATACATTCAAAACAAGTGAAACAACCTATATACTGAAGGTCATAGCAAGACCATTTCGCCCAAGGAAGGAAAATACCTCGGTAACTCTTTTTCAATGAGGTTGTGTATATTAGTACTTTTGCTGCTGCTGCTGCTGCTGTCAAGTTAACACAAACTTAGTGGCTTAAAATATCACAATGTTATCATCTTATGGTTCTGTAGGTTAGAAGTCCAAAACAGGTCTTACTGGGTGAAGACAAAGGTTTTGGTACAACTGCATTATTTTCTGGAATATCTAGGGGAGAATCTGTTTCCTTGCCTTTTCCAGAGTCCCTGTTTCCATCCTCAAAGTCAGCAATTGTTCATCTCTCTGACCATTTTTTCTATATTCATGTCTCCCTCTGACCACAGCCAAGAAAGATTCTGACCCACATGATTAGATTGGGTCCACCTGGATCCAGGATAATCTCCTTACCTCAAGGTCCATAATTTAAAATCACCTGCAAAGTCTTTTTGCCATGTAATGTAACATATTCACAGGCTCTAGGAATTGGGATATGGCTTTCTTTAGGGAGCCATTTTTTTTCTGCCTTCTCCATAGTGTAGGAAGTGAGTAAAAAAAGCATAGCTCTAGTGTTACCTTATGTTCACTATTCATTAATTGGAGACTTTGGGCAAGTTAATTAACTTTTGTATACTTTTCCTCATCAGTAAAATGGGTATAGTAATGCACATACCTCATAGTTATTAGATTGCAAACATGCTTAGAATAGTGGATGGCACTCAGTGTAGCATCAATAAATGTTATTATAATTATTGAAAGTCTGAAAGCTGAGCTAAAATCTAAGGTCTTCAGAGCCAGTAAAACCCATATTGAGAGTTTCTGAGTCTCCAACTGTACCAGAATGATTGTCCAGAAATTCCTCTTTACCCTCAATTGGAAGTATATTAAAAGGCCAACATTTGTGATCTTTCTCTTGAATGCACATCAGATAAAAGGATTTGCATCTCTTGTTTAGAGAAGAGGGCGGGAAAGATAGCTGGGAAGCCTCTACTCTCTCATCGGTGGTTTCCTAGAGGTGGCTTTCAGTGATAATGGCTCCAATTATTGTTCACTCTCAGTAGTGGACATGGGTCCCAACTATAGGGCTTTCTGATGGTTCTTACTAAGTTTCAGGGGTTACTTCCTTTCATAGCATCAAGTCAGGAGCATTAGCTATTTGTAGTAATAGCTGTTAGAATCTAGTTACTGGCTTATGGCATCTCTGAGTGTGTTGCTCTAATGTCTAATATCTCCTGATGGCCATAATGATTTTCCCCTCGAGAGAGAGCATCTCACAACAGAGCAACAAAATACGTGCTGCAGCCCTTTCCGAAGAATAGATGTTTGCTTCTCTCACATACCATATCTGGGTGTGCTTGAGTCAGACACAGACTCCCTGGAGTCATGTATCACAGCGGAACCCCCACAGGTTTGAACCAGAGCTAATCTAGAGAGGGCTGGCCAGATGCTACTAATAGGTGTGACCTGCTGCCATTTCATTTCTCTTCCCCATTTTTTTAAAGCAGTCTTCATGCAAGTCATAAATGTTTTTTTCCCCTAAAAGTAGTCAGAATGGATTTTTTAAAAAGTTTTTCTTTTCACAAGTAATTTTGAAAAGTAGAGAGTATGGGAGGTTTTTCATGGTTAAAATCTGACATGTCTTACTGGTTACCTAGTCTGTATACCTCTGGACATAAACTTTAATGGACTCAGAAAGTTAGTCCACAAGGTGAACATTTAACATTCTAACTTTAGAGGAGAAAGGAACTTTATATGGCTTTTTAATGATGAAGGTGAATGACTGTGACAGTCTCAGCTATTGTAAAATGTAGACCCCGAAATAGAACTTGTCTTAAGGGAACTGCAACTTCAATTTATGAAATACACTTTTCTTTAAAATTCTGAAAAATCTTGGTGCTAGCTGATGCTAAGAAATTGGTTTCTAGGAAGGCCATATCTCAAATAAAAATTGCATACTATTACCATTACAATTTAGAAAACATTGGTTAAATATTATAGAATAAAGTATTTTATGCTCTCCTATACTTAATAGTTCATAACATGTTTCTGGAGGAAAAACTGACTCATAAGGGGCAAACAGAGCTATAGATTCAATAGCTTTTAAGGTTTTATTTTTGTTTGTTTTTGTCAAAAATGTGGCAAATAATTTTTTTTCATGGGTTTAATTTCCCAATTAATAGGAAGCTGTGTTGTGGCTCATAGAAACAGTATTACGCATACACAATAGACTGTATTTAACTCCTGTATTAGTAGATGTGCCACATCAAGGACAAAGGTATTATCAATAGTTTTCCTCTCTATGAGTCAGAAGTGTGATCACAAAATATTTTAAGACTAATTGCTGAGTATCAAATCTTTGGCTTTGAACAGTTTGCTATCTTAACGACTGAGGAATCTATATGTAGCAAGACAAGAGATGTATCCTATGGTCATTAGACACTGAAGGAGAGTGGGGAGGGTGAGAGGAAGAAAAAGGGGCATTAGCAGCTGATATGATGCTTCTGGATACAAATGAACTTAAGTCAACAAAATAATGACTATAAAATCCATAAGAGATGAACAGAAATAGTTGTTTAGAAGCCTAGAAAACTCGAGCTTCAAAAGACAGAGATATAAATATGCTACAACAGACCAAAGTCCTCTAAAAATTTCATGAAACCCGTCTTCAGAGGTGTTTAAAGGAACACCAAACACTTTTTCACAAGTTTTTAAATAAACATTAAAAAGGAAATCACTTGGCTTCGTTGTTAAAAAAAAATTACTAATAATTCATTGGAGCAACACAGAGACTGGTAAAGCCCATAGAAATTGACTACATGATTACAAATACCCTGGTGGCACTATAATGGAGATGCTCCTAATGGAAGAACTACACATTGTTTGTTCTTTAGACTTGCATCCTTCCTTAGGTCATTTTAAGGGTTTAGTAGCTAAAAAATTTTAAAATATATACATATTACATATACTAAATATACATAAATACCAATATACATGGTATATAAATATTTATATTCTAAATACATGTTTAGCAGCAAAATAACATATATATAAGTAATATATATAGCTATTTATATTATATATAACCTATATATATGTATTCCTCAAGATATTGCTCTTCTGACTAGCTAAAAGCATCTAAAAAAGTAACCTATTTATTCCCCTTTATTTGAGATATGTGTAAGAAAGACAAATAAACTACTAGAATACTTTTATTGTTTGATGCTGATCATCATGCACTATTCTTTTTTGAATACATGGGTTAAATTATATTTGGCTTTAATTACTTTATAATTATAATTTCCTTTTATTAATTGCTCCAGTATTCCAATTATAAGCTAACAATGAAACATCTCTGGGCTGTCTGTCCATCATAACTGAAAGTATCTTTGCCTCCTGCTCACTCATTTCCTGGTGAAATGCTTGAGCTTAAAACAGTATTCTTTCATTTGATTTTCACATTTTCTCTTAAAGACAAATGATTACAACTCCTTCACACACTGTCTTTTCAGATTTTTGCCTCTTTGGAGAAAATAAAAACAAGCTTTCATTTCTTTTATTTTGTGAATTCTTTAAAGCTTGTATTTAATAAACCACCTCAATTGCTACTGAATATTTGGATTGCTGAGCCTCCTACAGTTTGCTGATTCTGTCAGAGTCCCTCGTGGGTTCTCTTTTCAGCTTCCTATATAGCATAAAATACTAGAAACTATTAAAAACAGGAGTAGGTGACTGTAGGTGGCTGTGGATTCTTCTTTGAAGCAATTCCTAAAATAGTATCTGTAATCAGCTTTCTGATGATCACTGCAGACTTCTTCAAAGCCCCTTCAATGGTATAATTTTTGACACTATCTGTTCATTTCAAAATAATGAACTGAAAAGTGAAGAATTCAGTGAAAATTTTTTGTCATTTATGCCAAAATAAGGTTTCTGTAGTGAAAAATCATTTTGTAAGCTATATTCAGTCAAGCTATGATTCTTTTAGACTTAATTTGGCTTTATTTAATGGATAACACATCGTTGTATAGTTAGACCTTGCTAGAAGTATTGCTCAGAGATGGCAGTGAACTCAGGAGGTCAAAAAGGCCAGTGGTAAATACCCAGAAGGCAAATAGTTGTAAATTCCTGACACACTGACTGATGAAGTGGCCAAGGCTGTGCATTGGCAGTATAGCGTGAAGTGACAAGAAAGGTTTTTTTCTTTTTTTCTTTTTTCCATTTTTAGTGTCTATATTCTTCCTATATTATTTGAAATTTTATATGGCAATGTTTTCATTTATTCTTTGTGTAACTTTTTAAACAATGTAAGTTAAAGCAAAAGGGCTTTGCAGTTGTATACATTTGAGACTAAGAATGTGTTACAGTTTTGTTTTATTTTTATTTTGTTTTGTTTTATTTTATTTTATTTTACTTTCTTTTTGGGGGGAGAGCACATGCAGGGGAGGGGCAGAGAGAGGAGGACAAAGGATCCAAAGCAGGTTCTGCACTGACGCGCTGATATCAGCAAGCCCAACGTGGGGCTTGAACTCACAAACCACGAGATCGTGACCTGAGCCAAAGTCAGACACTCAACTGATTGAGCTATCCAGGCACCCTAAGAATGTATTACAGTTTTAAAGGATGATGATTAATGTCACCCAGAGTAAAAGCAATGAGACTGCCATGTGGCTGATGAATGGAGGGAAGCCTTTCACAGTCAGCAGAAGGTACCTAGTAAAAGTGGTTCTTGACCACTATCCTTTTATAGCTCAGAGATGGAGTCTTTCAGTCTCCACCTCAGCTGGGGTGTCATACAAAACCAAACATATTGTGGGGTAAAGGGATTAAGAAATCTTCTCGTGTCTAGGTATCCCACTAAATTAGTCATTCAGAATCAAGGTAGAAAATTTTTTTTCAAGGAGAAAATAGAATGAACTTAGGATTTTTCTCTTTCAAAGAGACTTCAGTATACCTCAATAAATGAAGAGACAAACAAAACTAAGATATGATTCTTCTTTAATCACTTTAATGCTTAGTTCAACACTAAAAGAGGTTGATTCCTATTTCCTGTTCATAAATGTCCTTGGGGGTCAAATGATAGTAGCTTGTTATGGGAATGTGATTTATAGATTGTGATAGGGTTTGATCAATTAGGTTTTAAATATAGGAAGTAGTTTTCTACTCCATTATACTTAAGAAAGTAGAATTAGTTACTAAGACCATATATAGCTACACTAATTTATATTGTAAGGATGACAGGCAATTAAACAAATCCATATTTGTAACTTGGTACCTTATATAGTAATCGTAAACTGTATTACTTACTGCTTAATCTAACTGGATTTACTACAATAGATACATACTCTAAAATATATATATTAATTATATAAATGTATATATTTTAGCTAATTTTTTATTTTCAAAATTATAAAATAAAAATTCTGTAAATTCTGTAATTCTGACCTACTAGTCTAATTTTCTGGCATAGTTCTTAGGACTTTCAGCTTAACTTTTCTTAGCCTTTTGTGGAAAGGCTATTGTCATCTGTCTGGGGCTTTCTCCCAATTTATTGAAAGGATATTAGGGAGAATTTAAGTCAGAATTTATAGAACTTAAGAATCAACTCTTTGAGGGGAGCCTGGGTGGCTCACTTGGTTAAACATTGGCTCAGGTCATGATCTCACATTTCATGCTGGGCTCCACATTGGGCTCTGAGCTGCCAGCTCAGAGCCTGGAGCCTACTTTGGATTCTGTGATTCCCTCTCTCTCTGCCCCTCCCCCGCTCATGCTCCTTCTCTCTCTCTCTCTTTCAAAAATAAATAAATATTAAAATTTTTAAAAAATAAATTAAAAAAAAAGAATCAACCCTTTGAGTTTAGATGATTGTTTCACAACTCAAAAGAGAAAAATAACACAATGCTGAGTACGGAGCCTGCTTAAGATTTTCTCTCTCTCCCTCTGCCTCTCCTCCACTCATGCTCTCTCTCTAAAAAAAAAAGTAAATAAAATAAAATAAATAGTACTTTTTGATTGTCTCATATTTTTCACATGTATGCCCCAGCGATATTTTTTTGTGAAGAACCAAGCCCATGTTGAGTTCTGTTATATCCTTTCATAAGCTGAAATCCATGTCTTTTCTATATTTTAATGTTTAGAATCTGCAGTATATAATTGGCTAAAGCACAGTGCCATGCCTTTTAAAAGAGTTTCACATAAGTGGAATACCTGTAGGAATCCTACTGATAGAAGATTGTGAAGACTACATTCCTATCCATGTTTCTGAATCTATTTTCTTTAAAAAAATTTTTTTTAATGTTTTATTTATTTCTGAGAGAGAGAGAGAGAGCAGCATGAGCAGGGGAGGGTCAGAGAGAGAGGAAGACAAAGAATCCAAAGCAGGCTCCAGGCTCTGAGCTAGCTGTCAGCCCAGAACCTGGCGCGGGGCTCAAGCCCACGAACTGTGAGATCATGACCTGAGCTGAAGTCAAATGCTTAACCAAATGAGCCACTCAGGCACCCCTGAATCTATTTTCAACATATAAGACAAAGGACAGAATATGCAAAAACTACATTTTTTTATTTTTTAAAAATCTCACTTTTAATGTCCTCAAACAAAGTGGCATTCTGAACCTCAAATTACAATTTGACTAAGATGCAGGTGAAATAATCAGTTATGTTGTAAAATAATTATGCTTGGTATTTATTTTTAAAAATTTAGTTTTATATCTAAAAAGAGATGTTTCTTTCTTATTTTATTTTATCTTATATATATATAGCAAGAGTGTGAGTATGGGAGAAAGGCAGAGAGAAGAAGAGAGAAACCATGTTCAGCATGGAACATGACGTGGGGCTCAATCCCATGACCCTGGGATCATGACCTGAGCCAAAATGGAGTTGGGTACTTAACCAACTGAGCCAGTTGGTGCCCTTTTATATGCAGTTTAATATTTATGTAGTAAATATAAATCACCTGCTATGTGGAGTTCTAGACAAATGTGTTTGCTATTATTGATTTTTATGACAAGACATGATAAGAAATAAACAAATGGCATGTACCTTTTTCATAGGCCAAGAACATATCTTTTTCATCTTTTGTTTATGAATTACCCAATGCCATGAAGCTGAGGAAACCTGGAAAATTATTCTTGTGCATTTTCTAACTTGCCACTGCCAAGTGAGCCTCTCTGTATTATTATCCTTGGGTAAAGGTATCAAGTAAATGCTTTGATTCTGCTCATAAAACACATCTTCTCTTAATTTTTATCATACAAAAACTTTTATTTGATGCAATACTCATCTCCACACAAAGAATAAAGTCCCATTATTTTTCTAGGTGTGGAAGGAAGGGTGTAAACGTGTTTGAATCCTGTTGCAGGCTTCTTTGGCATCTGGAGTCAATCTTTTACAAGTGACGTAGGGTAGAATATAATAACTTATTCTGAAATTCCAGAACATTTATTTAAGGTTTATTAGAAATTATATTTCACATTTTCCATGATTACAATATTTTTCATGGACTTTGGACTTTGTCTGCACTGTAGGCAAATTAAGGCATTTAAAAATTTAACAATTTTCATTTCTGTGTCTACATGCAGATTGCCCAAATCTGTGGAAATATGGGTGGTCTCTATGGCATCTATTGAACATGGGTATTATGATAAAATGGTGAAAAATAAGTGATTCTTTGATCCCAATGCCCTAGTATGTGTATTTTCTGATATCAAATATTTTGAGGATATCTGTAAGATAGCTTTTATTTTGATATTATGACCAGATCATTTTTCATGTGAGTATTCAGTACTATACTTTTAGAATATATAGAAAAAGAGACTGAGTTTTCTTTGATATCTTTAAACATTAGGAGCTTAGTTCTTCCTCCTTAAATAAGGCAATGAAGGAGGAATAGCAGTCTCTGAATGATAAACTATGTGAATGCATCATTAAAAATTCACTCATCTACAAAGTCTTGGGCTGAACTATGAAGTCACTACAACAATACAGTACCCGTTATCCATTAATCCAGTCCCTTCTTTCTAACAACATCCAGCGGAAATTGTATTGGTCAATTATTTGAATTTTGCAATCATGAATGATTATCCCATGTACATTTAAAAATAGGCAAAGATTATTGTGGTTTGTTTGTTCCACTGGCAGAATCATCACTCTAATGATACCTTAACCCAAAAGTTATATAATTGCTCAGCGATTCACTGTGTACAGTCTGCTTCTAATTATCTAGGTTCAATAGAGAATACATGCTGACTTCCAAGAACTTGTTGAAGCAAATATCTAGACTATCACTAATTAAAGGATTTTGTAATACTTTCAATATTAGAATATCATATTAGTCTCAACTCTACAGGGTATAAATTTGTCATGTGGCTCTTCTGCTAAGTGGCATTTGCAGATAGCGGCATGCACCATAGTGCTTATTAAGAGAAAAGGATTTGGAGTCAAATCAATTTGTGTTCAAATCTTGTCTGCCACATATCACCTAAATGACCTTGGACAAGTTAATTAACCCCTCTGGGCCTCAGCAAAATGGTGGATAATAATTCTCAACTAACACAAGTTGTTCTGAAGATCAGATAAGTGCATGTATATAAAGTGCATAATAGAGTGACCAATACACTGTAGATACTCAATTAAAAGCTATTATTCTTATTCCTTTTATTATTATCATCAGATTTGTTAGGTCAAAATCTTTCATCTCTCTGCAGCATATGGCTATCCTGATGGCAATGTTTCTCTATGATAACAGACCAGATCATGGCTTCCATCAACTTTACTGGGAGGACAGAGGAGGCAAGCATTATATAGGGCCATTTTTTTCCATTTTTCTCTTTCCAAGTATGTAAAAGCAGTTTTCACCTGGCAGTGAACCCAAAATAATGAACTCCATGATAAGTGAATTCGTCTGTTCAGCTATTAAACCTTGACTGACAATGACATGAGCTTCAGGACTAACTGTGCTCCATCCATTTAGCCCCAGGAGACTCTATTTGATTAGGACTACTTTATGGTCTTTGAGAGGAGTTAAGTTTGTAAGGCCAGGTGTTGTCTGAAGCTCTCAAAGTCCAGTACAAAACAGTCCCATATCTGGCTTCATCCTGAACTCCCCCTATTGCCTCAGCTAACTTTTGGAATGTCTTAAGTATTTTCTGCATAAACTCATGCTACCCCAGAATTTAAATTGGAAACTTCTGCCAGACTAAACAACAGCTCACTCTTGCCCTATTCTCACACTCCCAGTGTTTTGGGATGACTACTTCATACTTCATGCTTTCCCTACCTGGCTATATTCAGGCAATCAGTTTGGATCCTATCTCACAATGGACCTTGACATTGGGCTGAAACAGTGGTTCCCATCAATCATAATGAAGAGAATGGAACAAATCTATTGGTTGCTTGTACAGAAAGTTCTCAATGCCTTGAAGACCTCCAGGCACCTTGGATATTTAGAATTTTGAGTGGCATTACAAAACAGTCATACATTCATGAACAGTAAGTAAAAATAATACAGTGTGCTTTGGAGAATATTTCTAATCCATGAGTTATTTATTGAAAGCAAATATGTATTGTATTAAAGCTTAAGCTTTTGCCTAACTTTGACTAGAACTCCTTATAAAGCATTCACACTGATTCAGGTAGCATCTATTGAATTTAAACATCTGTTTAATTTGGTTCTTCTCACCCTCAGCTGTAAATTAGCCTACTCATGAAAAAGCAGTCTGTTTTTCAGCAGTGAAGAGAGGAGTATTTTTTAAGTTCATTTTCATTTTCTTACCGTTTGCCATTTTGGGGTTAGTTTAGGCACTGGGTTCTACTCTAAATTTTATGCAACCACTATAAGAATGGGACATGGGGCTAAAGAGATGCAACTGAATTTCCAAGAGATTAATCCCTTTCCTTGTGAGTGAATTAAATTCTTGTAATAATTGTCAGAGCCAATATCTTAGGTCCTCTGGACACTTCTAACTAAATATCCACCATATGTTTGGCATGACATCAAAAGTGGTCAATAAATTAACAGCAATCTTGAGAGTCTTCTGCAGATTTGGAAGTTTTAATTACTCCCATCAATTTTGCAATAATAGAGATTCACTTTTCAGATTGTGGAGTGTTTTAGAGAATAATCAGGTGAAAAAAAGTGCTTTTGGGGGGAAATTTTTCAGTGGACACAGAATCAATTCAAGCTTTATACCTGTTACTTTTAACCAAAAGAGCAAATTATACTGTCATAGAAATAGTTCAATTTCACTAGAGGCGTCAATATGTTATAAATATGAAATTAAATTAATATTTATAAAGTGTTCGCATTTGTCATAGTGGAAGAATTAGAGGAATAATTTTAAAGTCTCACATTTACTCCCTCCTTCAGTTGAAAATAATAGCAGAAAAGCAATGGCAGCATTCAAACCTCTTGACTATTTAGCAATCTGTTCATCCTTAATTTAAAATATTTATTACCCTGTACCTTCCAAAAATATAATAAAAAGATGTACATACTGGCGAGAAAGGAGAGAAAAACATATCTTTTGGATTTTAACTGTCTTATGGATGATAAGGTTATTGACTTCTCATTGGAAGAATTTAGGGAGAAGATGTGAAACCAGTGACAAAGAGAAGGGTCAAGATAAATAAAACATAACGATTTGAGTCTTTCTAAATACTACCATATGTTTCTGATAATTGTGAACTTTCATAATTTTTTGTCTTTAGATATATTGATAATTTATCAAAATTAAATAAACACTTGTTTTTGCTAAACCATATTTTAGTTCTACTATATCAATGGTTATCCTCAACATCCTTTCAAAATAGAAAGGCAATAGTTACTGGTACATAGACATTTCTAACTGACATCCTCCTAATTATAATGGGCTGCCTCACACATATTCCTTATATATAAATAGCTACTCCAACGAGTTGACCAAAGGAATTCCTATCTATAGGAGATGTCTTTATAGTCCCTTCCATTTTAATATGTAGAGTGTGAATAATTCTACTTTCTAGCCTACCTCTTCCTCTCATCTTCTTCTCCAGAAAGGAAACAAAGAAGATCACAAACAATGTTAGAAAACAAGAAGATGGAAGAAATAGAGGAAAATAAGTGGTAAAAGCCTATTTTGGGCTATAGAAATCTCCAGAGTAGGGGCACTCATGGTTTTTCAAAAGCAAGTTTTATGATCAGAAATTGATGTATGGGTTATTATTTTTTTTTATAATAGTGATAAGTGGATAACCTGTCCCAGGTTGTGGCACAGAGGTAAATCGAGACCTTGTGGAGGTTTTACTCATATCTAATTTCTGTCTGTTTTCATCATCCCAAAGTTTTATGGCACTTAATGCAATTAAATTTGATGAGGTCAAAAGCAAATAGTTCCAATTATCATCAAATTATAGTTACTGACTGATTCAATGTTGAGAGCATTACACTCTGATGCCAGCAGGGTAGCTCAGGGTAACTTTTCTAAAATAAAAAAAGTCAGGTGGATCAGGTCCACAATGTGATCATACAGGCTAGATACAAATTTGGACAGAATGTTCGTGGAGCGTGGACATAGTGCTGAAGTTTTACTCATGGTCTGACAAACAGGGGTAGGCATGAGAGGAGGCCCTGATTTTTCTGCCATGGCTAATTTTAATTTTCCCATAGAATATTTGTTTTCTGTGGTCTTTCAATCTATACATCTATTAGTGAAATACTTCATGATCATGATAACTTAAAGAGATTTCAGTCAGCTGGCCCTGGCAATGAAGCATTATTTAATTATTCTGTTACTATGACAAAACATTTTCCCAAATAAATGATCTACAAGTAAACTTTTGGAAACAACTTGTTAATAATTGCCTGTATAGTTTTCTTTGAATATATATACAAGTGTAAGCAAAATGAAACACAAAAAAGAAACAACTTTTCTTTCAAAGAGAATCATTAATATTTTTCCCTATTCTTAGGATTTGTCAAGCACTGCAGTGAATTGTTTCCCCTGTGCTGAAAAAGTATGTAACTGGCTTCATAATTAGCTAGTTTACTAAAGCCCAGTAGGTTTTTTCTGACTTTGTTTTCTATAGTCAAAGACAGTGTTTTCCTATAAAACTGTCAATAAGAAATTCACTTCTTACCTTGTCAGAAGGTTTAAATGGATTTCCTTGTCCGCTAATTCCACCACTGATACTAAATCCAAGGCCAGGATTCTTTTCTATTCTCACACAAAACTATGTAAAAAAAAAAAAAGGATATAAAAAAAGTGATCAAATATATATCAAGGCTAAATATCTTCAAATAACTGCATCCCAGTAGAAGAGATTCACATTTCACTTAAGTTGTCAGGGTTAGTTTCTATTAACAACTTAGTACACAAAAGACGAACTATTTAGTGCTTCTACAGGCATAAGTTATGATTGAACCTAGGTTGAAATTACCTGGGCAAACAGATATTAGTAAGAATTTATTCATTAGTAAGAATACTATGTGTAGGATTACATTTTGACAAACAGGTTTTGAAGATTTAGATTTATAACAATAACAAGATTGTGCATTATTTAAATTACCTACTTTAAATGAACATATGACCAATTTAGAAGAGGCTGTATGAATAAGTGAAAGAGAATTTGCAAGTATACATTTGGGGAAAATATGGTTATTTAATTAAGTTGCCCCTGCTTTCTAGGAGAGTAGTTCAGTTCATCTCCTTGGTAGATGGTTCTATTGTTTAGAAATAGCATGGCCTTTCTTTTGAGAAAGGGGAGGACTTTTGACCATAGCCTGAGTGAGTGTGGAACAGAGAATGAAATACTCAGTAATAAATGTTTTGGAGGTTTGGCACCAGCTCCTGCAGGGGCAGTTAGAGCCCTTGGAAGACAGAGAACACTTAAAAAGAAAGAGGTCAGGAATATGGAGAAACTGTGACAGGCAATATTGATGAGTATTTAGGAAAGTGAGGGCTAATATTCTAGTATTCTGTGCTTCATTATCTCCCCAAACCCTAAATGAAAGTGTGTTAAACACAAGAGAGACCAAAGGGGAAATAATGGCACCAGGAGTAGGTCCACATCATGCTAAGGCTGTAGCAAAGATGATATTGTAAGAGTGAATGCAAAATGTAAATCAAGAATCCAGCAGAAGAGAAATTGTTGCCATGAATGACCTAGAGGAATGATAGCAAACTTAGGAATTCTTGATGATCCTGAGCTGGGATATGTATGAGGACCATGGTGAAAACGCTAATTTTTCATGAAAGGTGGTATGATGTGACTCTAGGTGATTGAAAGACGTGGGACCACAGAGGCAGCAGACACTTTCGTTACATAAAAATAGAAAAAAAAATCCCACACTTTTATTATAACTTTTAAGCACAGAACAAGTGCTGGAACTAGGTGAACTAAGTGTTACTAGAGATTGGCAGGCAAAAGATTAATAAGGAATTAAGAAAAAAACTAAAGAAATACAATAGCATATGTTTGTATTTATAAAAATATATACTGGGAAAGTTCCTAAAGATGATTGGAAATGTTTGCTTTCTTAAGTAGCTTAATATTTTCCGTAGCAATCCTGCATAGTTAGCCCGTTAATTTCCTTATGGACAAATTCAAATGCCCAAATACTCTATTTTTATTTTCAAGGTATCTTTAATCTCTATCTCTTAGATAGTTCAAGGCAAACTTGAGTACTGTGCCTGGCTTAATTAGCATATATTATGAGCCACTGGGAACTGGATTAATTAGGTTTGGCTGTTTAATGAGACTGTCCTTAATTTACTGTTATATTTCATAATAATAAATATAATGTTAAACTATTACAGAGTTCACTTGCAACACAAGGGCAAAAAACTATCCACTAATGTAATTTTTATGGTAGAGTCTTTAATGAATAGTTTCTAAATTATGGGCAACTGCAATTACGATAAGTGCTTTCCCATATTTTTATTTTAAAGATATGTTTAATTACAACTTTTTCTATAACTGAGCTAGATTTGTTAAAACCAGCTATCATAAGGTATTAGCAACTACAGTTATAATAGTTTTGTATTTATATAGTTCACCATCTGTGGATATGAACATATAATAGCTTGAAGGAATATTTTTGCTTTATTCAATATACCAGTTTATTTTGTAGTTCTTTTTCGTTATTAGTGGTTAATTAGAAAATAGGAAGAAAGAAACTTATATCATTTAAACATTGTACCTTTGTGTTTTCCCATATATCTGCACATTGCCAATTAAATTATTTGAAATTTGGGTTATGTCTTTCTAATGTGAAAATTTTATATTGCACAATGAAATATATGGAAGGTATATACACTTCTGGCTTTCCCCAGGCCACTATAAAACCTGAAAGGAAACATATGCAACACATTTTATTTACAAAGTAAATTGCTGAGAATATTTTCCCATCGTTCTTTTTCATTGTACTGACAATATCTATTTTATATTATTGTCAATCTGGAAGGCACTAAAAATCTAAGGGAAACAAATTTCATATGTGCCAAGTATATGAAGAACTGCCTCAATATATTTTTTAATAATAGAAATAATAAAGATGACACTGTGGTTTTATAAATGTGACAAATAGCCATAAATTCTGATCTGAAGCTAGACTGCCCTTGGGCATGCTATGGTATGGGCTAATAGGTTGTGTTGTGACTGTTGTGTCCCATAAAGCATGTCAGAGAGAGTATCTCACATATAAGGAGTTCCACCTAACTGGTAACAAGGTCATAAAATTTAAGAGGAGAGGTTACCTCACAGCCAAGAAGCAGTCTGAAACTAAAGAGAATTATCAAAGCAAAAATGCAGTTTTCTTAGCAAAAGGTCAGAACTAAGAGGCTAATAAATAGCTTATTTAATGAAGTTAGCATTTCAATTTTCTATTAAGATATTGATATCAATGAATGAAATTTCTGGCTGAATATATAAACAACAGCCTGGAAGTCAAGGGTGTATTTGCTTCTTTTAGAGGCTACTTCTATCACTTGATGTTTCTGGTCTGTGTCAATCTTGCTCCAATTAAAATACCAGGTATTATTTAAACAGGTCTATGATAAAATGGATTGTTATGTGGCAGTGAGGCCCTGTGAAGTCATGGTCTATAATCTCTAGAACGTAGTAATCTCATTTGGTCTTGCAACGCTCTAAAACTTAGTGGCAAGAACAAAGGAAATGGTAGTACTTATGTAAACACGTGCACATAAAAACAACATGCATGTTGTCTGTGTCTTGGGAGGTTAGGGAGTTGCATTACAGAAAGATATTTGATGATGTTGTAATGAACCAGTTTACTATGATATGTTCTAATTACCATTCTCTTTCCTAGTAGTATGTATCAAAACTTTCAATGGACACCTATTGCTTTTGCTGCCCAAGATCCATTCATCCTAATTCTGGTAGCTATAAGCTTAACTTTTCTTTGAATAATCACCCACTTCTCTATTCTCAGTCTGCTTTGGATCAATCATGTTAGGTAGGCCTTAAACAAAGCACCATACCCCCTAGAAATATGATTGTTGGCAGGTGTGACAAAAAATACTTTCAAATATGCATTGTCAAAGTACACAATGGCTCCTTCTTATTTAATTTTTTTTTAATGTTTTTTATTTATTTCTAGGAGAGAGAGAGACAGCGTGAGCAGGGGAGGGCCAGAGAGAGAGGGAGTCACAGACTGAAACAGGATCCAGGCTCCGAGCTGGCAGTCAGCACAGAGCCCGACGCGGGGCTCGAGCCCACGAACCGCGAGATCATGACCTAAGCGAAAGTCGGACGCTTAACCGACTAAGCCACCCAGGCGCCCCAACAATGACTCCTTCTTAAAACATGTGATCAGCTATTAGAAGGTATGCCAGTTATTCAAAAGAATGCTTCAATTATTAACTTACATGCTTGGTAAAACCATTATAGCTTTGAAAATGAAAACTGCAGAAATCATGATTCATGACTTTATTCGCCAAATATTTATTGGTTTCCTATTAAGTGCCAGACATCTTGTCAGACATAAAAAAATATCCCTGCCCTCATGGAACTTGCATTCGAGTGGGGAAGACAGATAGTAAACATGTAAGCAATAAATAATTTCAGATAGTGACATGAGCTATGAGAAAAATAAAGCAGGAAAGGTCGTAGAGAGTGATGGAACAGGAATGTGGAGCTATTTTAGGTAGAACAGCCAAGAAATTACATTTCAACTGCTCAAGTGACATTTTAGCAGAAATATGAATAATGTAAAAGACGAAGCAACAAACAAAAAGAAAAAATGGCAAAACTACCAGCCTCCAAGTCAGTTATTTTAAATGCCTTAAAGACAGATGGGTCTTTATAATACCAAGAAATAACAAGATGGCATAAGGATAAAGTCCAGAAACAAACCCTAACATTTATGGTCAGTTGATTTTCAACAAAAGGTCCAAAGTAATTCAGTGAGAAAAGAATAGTATTTTCAACAAATGATACAGACACAATGGGATATCCCCATGCAAAGTAATGATTTTTACCCCTACCTCACACCACATACAAAAATTAACAAATCAGAGACTGAAGTGTAAGAGCTAAAACTATAAAACTCTAAGAATAAATACAAGAATAAATCTCCATGATCTTTAATTAGATCACAGATGATGTCTTAGATATGAAGCCAAATGTGATAAGTGATGATTGACTTTATAAAAATTAAAAACTTTGGTGCTTCAAAGGAGACCACCAAGAAAATGAAAAGACAACCCACAGAATGGAAGAAAATTTTTGCAAATTATATTAGGGTCTCATATCCAGTTTATATGGACATCTCTTACAATTCAGAAATTAAAAGACCCAAATAACCTAATTAAAAATGGCTAAAGAATTTTAATAGATGTTTATTCACAGAAGACATATGAATGCCTAATAAATGCATGAAAAGACACTTGACATCTTTAGTCATTAGAGAAATGTATATCAAAATCATAATGACATACTATATCATAGGGTGGCTATAATAAAAGAGATAGGTAGCAAACAAGGGTGAGAATGTGGAGAAATTAGAATACTCCTTCATTCTGGTGGGAATGTAGTTTGTGGTAGCCACTTTAGACCACAATTTAGAAACTTCTCAAAATGACAAACATAATTGCCATTTTGTGAAACAGCAATTTCATTCCTAACTACCCAAGAAAAATGAAAACATACATCCACACACAGACTTAGAAATGAATGTTCTTACCAATATTATTCATAATGGCTCCAAAGTGGAAATAATCTAATGTCCATGAACTGATGGATAATCTGTGGTATATCCATGTCATGGAATATTATTTGGCAGTAAAAAAAGGAATGAATTAGTAATACATTCTACACTTAGCACATTATGCTAACTGAAATTAGTCACAAAACCCCCATATATTGTATGATCTCACTTATTTTAAATCCCCAGGATAGGCAAATGTATAGAGATACAAAGTAGATGAGTGATTGTCTAGGGCTGGCAGGAAATGAAGGGGGGGGTATGATAAGTGACTGTTAACGGGTACAAAGTTTCTTTATGGAATGATGAAAATGTTTAAAAATTACATTACGGTGATGATTGCGCAATTTTATAAATATACAAAACCCACCGAATTGTACACTTTAAACGGGTGAACTTTAAGGTGTGTAAGTTTTATCAGTAAGTTGTTAAGAACAACAACAGTTTCAGCATGACTAGAGAAAGAATAGCTGAAGGAAAGAGTAGAGAGGGGCAGGGACCAGGATACATATAATTTCAGAAATTTCAAAGCCACTAGGACTTTTTAAGCAGAAGTATGACATGATATGATTTATATAATGACATGATTGATAATATGAGATATATATGTAATAATTATATGACAATATGTAGTAATTATATAATATATAATATAATCAAATATATAAATGTTAATATTCAAGAATAAATTTTTTATTCTTCTATGTTCATACCTTTTTTGTTGTGATTTAGAGATGTAAGTCCAATTCAAAGTGCTAATTAAATCTTTTGAAAAGACATACTAAATAAAGATTAATGAATAAAGTCCTCTGATGTACCCGTTTTCTAGATCTTCCAGAAAAAATTAGCCAACTCTGTGTGTATCTAAGAAATAGAAACTCAAATGTGTAACTAACTAAAATTTAAATAAAAATAAAGAAACTCAAATGCTTTTTTTGGTCTGTAAATAAATTATAAAGGTCATTCACTTCATTTCCTTCACTTGGGGAAGGAAACCAAGGAAATCAAACATATATTTAGTGGAAAACTGACAGAAGCCTTCTGTTCGTACTGCAGTGTTTACTGAATTCTACTATTTGTAGAACTTGTCATATTGAGTTACATGTTACTTGTTTCCAACTGTGGATTATAACTTCAGCGTTGCAGTATTATTTCGGTTACTGAAGAATAAAATTCTAGGGAGAAAATATAAATACTAATACTTGAAGTGGAATAAAGTGAGGTATGGGATGTCTCTGAAATCAACTGAGTAAATAGCATATATTAAAAACCATTTTAATACCTATTTTCTGACCATCTTCATCAAATTATTACCTTTTAATTTAAAAATCCATAATTTGAATAAGATTTTCCAAGTTTTTATTCTTATATCAAATACTCAGAATAATGTTTTCTTCACTTGGCCTCAACAAATGAAAGCTTCACCTTTGTGAGCCCTTCAGGCAGCTGACCAGAGCATCCAATCTAGAGAAATGTCTGAAATCTTGTCTTTTAGCCAACTGTTTCATGTACTTCACATATTATCAAATATTAAAGTGATTTCTTTTGGGGCGCCTGGGTGACTTAGTCGGTTAAGCGTCCGACTTTCGCTTAGGTCATGATCTCGCGGTTCGTGGGTTCGAGCCCCGCGTCGGGCTCTGTGTTGACTGCCAGCTCGGAGCCTGGAGCCTGTTTCAGAGTCTGTATCTCCCTCTCTCTGACCCTCCCCTGCTCACGCTGTCTCTCTCTCTCTCTCTTATTCTCCTAGAAATAAATAAAAATATTAAAAAATATAAAGTGATTTCTTTTAAGGTACACTGGGATGATTTTGGAGTTTGTTTTCTTTTTTTTTCCCCTTGAATATGAGGGATGCAGATCACTTTGTATAAGTCACAGAAGCTAATTCTAATGTAATTCAAATGTAGTAAGTTCTCTTTCAGGAACAAACTTTAGTTTGAATGTATACTCAGGGGAACTGGCAAGAGACAACTACGGAACTCCTGCCATCCTGGTAGGTTAGGTTGATTAGTGGGTGTGTTCTCTTCTCTGGGGCAGATATGGACTCTGGGATTTATTTTTCCATAGTTTACAGTTTCCATGTGGGCTTACTCTTGACTTCTGTGTTTGGCTATAGTGCAGCAGGCTGCAGCATGTAATGTGTTTGACTCAAGAAACTGGATTTTAATACAAGTGTAGTTTCTAAATGGTTGTGTGACCATAGGCAAGACAGTTAACTTCTCTGGATCTTACTTTGCTAGTCAATTAAACAAAGTGCTCTATCTATATCACATCATTATTAATTGGATCAAATAAGCTAATACATGAAAGGGTTTTGATATGTTTGAAGCATCACGTTGATGTTTTTCCTTCCTATTTCGGCTTTGGTATCTGTGTGTTCCACATATATGTAAATATACTTCTCCTTGGACTATACATTCACAAAAAATAAAAACCAAATTAATGTTAGCTTCTTTTATAAAAACATTCAGCAAGTTATGGACAGTTTATGTATCAAATTAGTGATAATAATGTAATTACTCAGCTGGTAAATTCTTGAGTTATACAATATCTAAAGTATGGGCTCTTAGCCTTGGCCACACAACAGAATCCACCTGGGGAGTTTCAAAAGTTCCCATTAACCAGGTCACTTCCAGACTAATGAAATTAGTTTCTCTGGGTAGGGGGCCAAGGCATCGGTGATTTTTAAAGCTCCTGAACAGATTCTAATGTACAGCTGAGCTTGAGAACAACCAATATACAGTATTGTATGGTGACAGGGATGAGAAGGTGCACAGGATCCTCACTTGGATTGAGAAACAAAGGGAGGAGTTCAGAGGAGGGACAATATGGCTGCAAATTCTTCATGTAGAATGGGAGTCAGGCCTTCACTTTCTGGCTTTTTTCAGTCTCCTCCTTTATAAAACTCTGACTTGAATCCTCTATTCTGTTTGTCGACAGTCAAGATGGTTTATGCATTAAAATATCTTTTCTAAGTAAAATCCCTGAAAATGAACTTCAGGTAATATGCACATGGTTTTGTGTTGTAAATAATTTGTTAAAAAGAACATCCATTATTAGAAATCAGATTTCTAGTCTATAGAAATTAATACCTGGAATCTGGGTAGCACATTATGATTTAAAAATTACTTTCAAATATTTTATTGAATTTAATCCTGGAGCTGAAAACAGACTTGATTTTTAATACCTATGAAAAGTAAACATGTAAATATAAGTGCATTAAATTAGAATTGTTGGACATTTTGCCCTGTTTTGTTGTGACAGGTGGTTGGAAATTTGAGATGTTTCATCATTAAGGAGGAATGTCAAAGTTTACTAAGTGTTTCTCTATGGTCAAACAAGGTTAAGAACATTGGCTAAGTAAAAAATGACCATTTTAATTCATTCAATGTCCTCAATGATGGCATTTATTATATATGCTCATTGCTATATGGAATTTATTCTAATAAGACTAGAAATGTATTAGTTCTTTAGGTCACATTAAGGGATACAGAGGTATGCTTTTGTTAATAATGAAACTTTCTGCTTATTCAGTACTTTTTGATTTTCAAAGCATTGGAAGTGCTCATGTGAGTTCAAGTTAACATTCCATCCAAATAAGGCAGTTCTGTAAGTCTGAATTGTAGTTGAAACAGATTTAATTAATATTATTTGACAGAAGAGGACACTGAGGCTATAGCAGGCAAGTGTCTGAGATCATGTGGTTAATTTAATGGTAAGATTGGGACAACAGAAGTTCAGTCTTGAGTCAGACAAACCTAGGTTAAAATTCCAGCTTGACCAGTTACACCTTTTACAAGGTACTTATTTTCTCGGTGCCTTGGTTTCTTCATTTGTAACAAAGAAAAAAAGATTACTGTGATGATGATATGAAACATTATATGTAAGCAGGACCAGCTATACACTTAATGGTGCAAAATGAAAACGTCAGTTTCCTTGTTAGGTGATTACTACTAATGACACGTTGACAACAGCAGAGCATTAAACCAAGTGTGAGGTGTTTCTAAGTACCAGACTTGGTGAAACTGCTCTGGTCACATACCCCTGAGGCCCCTCTGTGTTTAAAACATAGTATAGGGCTCCTTGGTGGCTCAGTCTGCTAAGCATCTGACTTCAGCTCACGTCATGATCTCACGGTTTGTGAGTCTGAGCCCCATATTGGGCTCTCTGTTGTCACTGCAGAGCCTGCTTTGAAACTTTCGTATCCCTCTCTCTGCCCCTCCCCTGCTCATTCTCATTCTCTCTCTCCCTCAAAAATAAATAAACATCAAAAAAAGATACATACTATATACGGCATATATACTATACAGTAGTCCCTCCTTATCTGCGGTTTTACTTTTCATGGTTTCATTTACTGGTAGTTGACTGTGGTCTGGAAACAGATGACACTCCTGACTAATCCTTAGCAGGTCAATAGTAGCCTAACGCTATGTCACGATGTCTACATCATTTACCTCACTTCATCTTATCATGTGACCATTATATCATCTCACATCATCACGAGAAGAATGAGTACAATACCAGGTATTTTGAGGGAGACAGAGGCCTCATTAACATAACTTTTATTACAGTTTATTGTTATAATTGTTCTATTTTATTATTAGTCATTGTTGCTAATCTCTTACTATGCTCAATTTATGAATTAAACTTTATCATAGATTTGTATGTATGGGAAAAACAGCATATATAGGGCTCGATATTATCCATGGTTTCAGGCATTCACTGTACATTTTGGAATATATCCCCTATGTATAAGTGGGGACTACTGTATATAGTATATATAGCATAGCAGACACTCAATGTATGGTAACTGTTGTCACTTTTTTTTTTTTTTTTTTTTATTTCTAGAAGATAGAAAGAGAGAGACAGCGTGAGCAGGGGAGGGTCAGAAAGAGAGGGAGGTCCAGATTCTGAAATAGGCTCCAGGCTCTGAGCTGGCAGTCAGCACAGAGCCCGACGCGGGGCTCGAACCCACGAACCGCGAGATCATGACCCAAGCGAAAGTCGGACGCTTAACAGACTAAGCCACCCAGGCGCCCCTGTTGTCACTTCTTTACCTATTTTTGTTCAGATTTCTTTTCCCTAAATTAAAAAATGTGCATTCATTGTAATTGGGTATTGTTTTCAACTATAGCATTGCAATAAGTGGTTACAATTTCAGCAATAAGCACTGTAATAAGTGACTAATTTTAAGTAATTAAAAATTTTTTATTTTTATCTTTTAAAGAGAGAGCATGAGCAAGGAGAGGGGCAAAGGGGGAGGGATAGAGAGAGACATAGAGAGAATCTTTTTATTCTTTTTTAAAATTTTTTAATGTTTCTATTTATTAGAGGGAGAGAGACAACATGGGTAGGGGAAAGTCAGAGAGAGAGGGAGATACAGAATCTGAAGCAGGCTCCAGGCTCTGAGCTGGCTGTCAGCACAGAGCCCGAGATGGGGCTCGAACCCACGAACTGTGAGATCATGACCTGAGCCAAAGTCAGACGCTTAACCAACTGAGCCACCCAAACACCCAAAGAGAGAGAGAGAATCTTAAGCAGGCTCCATGCTCACTATAGAGCCTAAGGAGGAGCCTCTGTTCCACAACCTTGGGATCATGACCTGATCCGATATCAAGAGCTGAATGCTCAACCAATTGATCCACCCAGATGTACCTCCCTTTTTTATTTTTATTTTTTAAAATAATTACTTTTTTAAAATGTAAAATCTCCAAACTTTAATAGAACTTATTGTGCTTCATCATGCTGTGTAGTCTCTCTATACTATGTTTCTAACATTTCCTTGCACTTAAAAATATGAATGATTTAGTTTTTTACCATATTGTACAGATCTTCCTTGACTTACAAGGGGATTATATCCAAATGAATCCATGATAAGTTGGAAATATTATACGTCATAAAATGCATTTAATACACCTAAACTACTGAACATCATAGCTTAGCCTGGCCTACATACTTTATATGTGCTCAGAACACTTCCACAAGTCTACTGCTAGGCAAAATCATTTAATACAAAGCCTATTTTATAATAAAGTATTGAATATCTCATGACATTGGTTGAGTCCTGTACTAAAAATGGGAAACCGAACAGTTGCACAGGTACAGGATGGTTATAAGTAGGTGTTTACCCTCGTGATGCTGTGGTTGACTGGGAGCTGCGGCTCGCTATCTCTGTCTGGCATCAGGAGGCAGTACTGTCCTGTATATTGGTAGCCCAGCAATAGATCACAATTCAAAATTCGAAGTACAGTTTTTACTGAATGGGTATTGCTTTTGCACCGTCATAAAGTTGAAAAATCGTAAGTCAATTCATTGTAAGCTGGGAGATATCTATACTTGACCAAACTAGCACTGTTGTGATCATTTAAGAAAACTCTGTTTTTCTCTTTATGGCTCTTTTATTGCACCACTTAGAAATGACTTAAATGCTTAGAAATGTTTTAAAATAGGGTGTCTTGATTTATATGCCTGAAACCCACATTAGCAATTTTCAGTTGCTTCCTTGATCTTTGCATCTCAATCACTACTTTATAGTTTTCATGTGAAACTATATAGCTTTAAAATATCTTAAATATTTTCTTTATTTTTCCCTTCCTAAATATTGGATAAAAGTCTCTAAAGTACACACACACACACACACACACACACACACACACACTGGAGAGGTCTGAGTTTTCAAAAGAAATATATCTCAGGAAAGTAAAAAAAATACATGTAATATCCTCATTATGAGTGATATATGTAACCTTTTTCAGTCTCTTTCTCTCTCTCTCTCTCTCTCTCTTTGGTTTTATTTTGCTTTATTTGCTTTTCTATTTGTAGATTAGGGAGGTTGGGACTAATATCAGTCCATTGAAGTGCCCTCCAATATTTTAATTCTTAAAATGTTTTATTTCTACCTCTTCTCATTCCTATTTATACACTCTCAGTGCCAGGCTTAGTGTGTGTGTGTGTGTGTGTGTGTGTGTGTGTGTGTGTGTGTGTGTGTGTAGAATTTCATGATTTGACTCTTACAAAAATTTTTTGAACGTTGTTTGTGGGTGGTAATGTTCTCATTTTATATGGAGGAAAACAGAACCTCAGAAAGGGTTAATGACTTGGCCAGGGTCACACAACTAACAAGTATTAGCATAAGACTCAACACCAAATTCTGAGACCCACCCCTAGTATTCGCTTACCTGACTGCTATAGGGTTGAATGAAGAGGTGGAGAATTTAGGGGAAAAAAGATGAAAGAAAACAGTGTCATAATTGGTGGTGTGCTGGAAAATGTTTACAAGTTGGCTGAGGATAAGGAATAGCCTGATTTATAGTGTTCGTTAATTTCCCTGGTATAATTATGCCCATAGTTTCATCCTATGGTGTGACACCACTGAAGATGGAGTTGGGAAGAAATGCACACAGTAAAGAGTCAGTATGAATCTAGCATACCAGTGGTAGCAGACAATGTTACAGTGAATTGTGAAAAAAAGTTTTGAGAAAATGTCTTCAGATTTATAGCTCAGGAGAATGGGGAACATAGTTTGGAAACTCATTGTTTAAAGGCTCCTTAGGCTTCTCATTGTCAATCCAAAGTTTTAATGTCAGCATTCCAAACCATTTAAGCTGAAACCAATGCAGAAAAAACTGGGAAGCCAAGAGGAATTTAAAGTCCCTTCCTTAACATAGCCATTGACTGTTTCAGTTTTTACCTCTCAGTTTGAAAAGCACCTGATATTGGAGCTGTGGATCCATCTGCAAGCAACTACAAATACCTTCTCTAAAAGAACCACGATGTTTTAAGTTTAATTAGTATGTAAACTGTAGAATTTAGTTAAATCTCTTCATTGGTCAAACTATATAATCTATGTATTTTTAAGAAATAAGGTAAAAAAAAAGGCCTTTAAGTTTACAGTGCTCAGAATAACTGCATTTTAACACTGAATCTAGTCAAAGCAGGTAAAAGAGTGAATTTTTAAATACACTGATTCTAGGTCAAAAAAATGTAGCTGCTAATAGAAATAACTAAATCAGAGAATTGTGTTGTGGTTATGCTATTTGTAGGAGAGGGAATATGAACTATTTTTAATCTCTAGGTGCCTGTAAGTAAGTAAGACATAATTTAAAACTTTATCAACATTGAAGAATCTCTGGAGAATTAAAAACGTCATGTCATAATCTGATTAAAGGCACCTGTCTGGTTTATTTACCTTAAATCCAACACTTGACCTATATCAAGGCAGTATAGGAATAAAATTATCTTTAGAAAAAACCAATGATTCTGACAATGATTAAGACATAATCTCAGCTTCAAGAAGGATATAAAGAAATAGAGGTAATGTCTAGAGCAGCTGGGATCCAACTAATGAATGGCTATTAACATTGTAAAAGAAAAAACTGGAGAACGAAGGTAACGTCTGAGATGTTCAGAAAATAAGGTAAGGTAATATGTGAAGCTTAGCATAGGCAATAATAAAATGAAATCCTTATTAAGGAGTTGGGGAATTCAGTAGGAGCTTTGCCAAGTTATCTGAAGAACGAAATAAGAGAAATTAATTTTATGGGAGTATTAAGATCTTAATATCTTGCTTTCTAAGTGTAATACAGTTCAGTAGATAAGATCCTATTCAGTTTTCTGATGCTAAGAAAGAAAAACAGACTCTGTAATGGAAAAGTAAACCCTAATTTTAGCTAGGAGAAGCAATTTTTGTGCTACATGGTATTTGTCAGTAGTCTTTGGAACATTTCAGAAATGTTTCCTTTCAAATTATTCTTTATCATTTTCTTCAAAGCAAAACTTTATCTTTGTCTTATTCAACAATCAGAAGATAGGATTTTTAAAAAACGTTCCCACTTTTCACACAGTCAGTTTCACCAGAGGCCTTGGTAAATACACCTAATCCCCCACAGCTTTGTAATATTCAAAAGCCATGCGTTAGAGCTAAATTGGAGTTGAAAGTGAGTAGGAGAAGGTGTAGGATAAACCAGAAAAACTTCCAGTTTATCAGTTTTTCCTTATGTGAAATGGGCTTTTTACCAATGATCAATTTTTATGTGTTGTAGTGTTTAACCCCTGAAAATAATGAGAAAACCCCTACACAGAGTGCTGTACTCCATTCAACATGGTGACAGCATTAATTTGTCCCAGACTACATAAATGAGAGAAGGTAAACCGTGGATTCAATGGATTGCCCTGAACATTCCCTGGAAACTCATCAGTCATAAAAACTCTTCTCACCTGCTCTGGATATCCATCCATACTCCTCTGCCCTTTAGTTTGAATTAAGCACCGTCCAGGCTGAGGTCCCCGGGTGGCTTGTGAAGAGGGGATCTGAATAGGCAATGGTGACTGAAATTGCTGGATGGTCACTTTGTTTATATTTCCCTCATATGGCTGCTGCTCCCGGCTCCGATGCTGAAGGCTTTGGGACCCCATCAAAGTCTGGATGTGGCTGCCTGCCTGTGGAGAAGATAATTTGTCAGACGAAGATTCGTGGTGTTGAAAGGATGTGATTAAAGTAGAAAACACATACAGAATACCTCTCTGGTAAAGTGGCATCATTTAGGTCTCAGCCACTGCTGGAAAGGATAATGAAAAAACAGTAAGGGTCTGCCTACTGTGGTTTGTGAAAATGTTAATATTGGAGCAAGGCCGCATTAAATACATTCATAGTCATTGATGTCTTGCCACAGATTATTTTGTCTCCCATTTTAAGGGATCAAAATTCTCCCTGAAAAATCTCCAGAAGAAAAAGAAGTCAGAACTTAAAAATAAAGTGGAGTTCTATCTGGCATTTATTTTGAATAACAGCAGGGAGAAAGATGTAATACAGGAAACATCAGGGGGAAAATGATAGAACCCAGTTCCTAATTCTGTAGCAAAATAATTGAAGCATATATGTTCCTTTATGCCACAGTGCATAGTGAGCTTGTTCAGATGAGTTTAATCAGTATTTATTCATTTTCTGCATTATTAAATTAAGAGTATGGTTTTGGGAATCTTTAAGTCACATTGAAAATGAATGTTGTGATAAATTCCTGTAAGTATCTGTAGCTCATTGAGACTCTAGATTTGGAAAGGTCATCAAAGTGAGCTCTGTATGCATATCATCTCAAATGAGCTTTCACAGAGATTCATTATTAGTACCTCATGTAAAGCAATCATGATCATTTCTAATTTTTTAAATATTTATTTATTTTTGAGAGAAAGACTACAAATGGGAGAAGGGAAGAGAGGGAGACACAGAATTGGAAGTAGGCTCCAGGCTCTGAGCTTTCAGCACAGAGCCAAACATGGGGCTTGAACTCAGGAGCCATGAGAGCATGACTTGTGCAGAAGTCAGATGCTTAACCAACAGAGCCACTTAGGTGCTCCAGTAATGATCATTTCTAACTTCTTACGGGCGGTTGTTGGAGGTAGAGGTCATGTTCACTTGGTCTCCCATCTTCAACTGATATGGTGCATACCACTGTTCCTGTGCTCACTCTGATTTTCTCATCTTTGGTTCCTTCAGTCATTCTATCTGATACCTTTTCCACCAAGCAAGCAGTTCTGCCTGTGGGCTGGTAACCTAAAATATGCCTTTCAAAACTATGTATGGTTTAACATGGAGGTCTAACATGGAAAGTGAAAGCTTTCTGTTAATAGTTTTAAACATATGTTTTACAAAGAACCATAAAATACCTAGGAATAAACCGAAACCAAAGATACAAGAGATCTGTATGATGAAAACTATAGAAAATTTATGAAGGAAATTGAAGAAGACACAAAGAAATAGAAAAACATTCTATGCTCATGGATTGGAAGAATAAATATAGTTAAAAAGTCATTACTACCCAAAGTAATCTACACATTCAAAGCAATCCTAATCAAAATTTCACCAGCATTCCTCTCAAAACTAGAACAAACTATCCTCAAATTTGTATGGAATCACAAAAGACCCCAAATAGACAAAGTAATACTGAAGAATAAAACCAAAATGGGAGGTATCACCATCCCAGCCTCTACTACAAAGCTGTCATCATCAAGACAGTATGGTATTGGCACAAAAACAGACACATAGACCAATGGAATAGAATTGAGAATTCAGAAGTGGACCCAAAAGTATACAGCCAACTAATCTTTGACAAAGCAGGAAAGAGTATTCAATGGAAAAAAGACAGCCTCTTTAACAGATGGTTCTGGGAGAACTGGACAAAAACATGCAGAAGAATGAAACTAGATCATTTTCTCACACCATACACAAAAATAAACTCAAATTGGATAAAGAACCTGAACATGAGACAGGAAACCATCAAAACCCAAGAGGAGAAAGCAGAAAACAACCTCCTTGGCCTCCACCGCAGCAACTTCTTACTTGACCCATCCCCAAAAGCAAGGGAATCAAGAGCAAAAATAAACGATTGGGACCTCATCAAGATTAAAAGCTTCTGCACGCAAGGAAAGAACCCAGAAAATTAGTAGGCAACCAACGGAATGGGAAAAGATAGTTGCAAATGACATATCAGATAGAGGGTTGATATCCAGAATCTACAAGGAACTCACCAAACTACACGCCTGAAAAACAAACAACCCAGTGAAGAAATGGGCAGAAGATATGAACAGACACTTCTCCAAAGAGGACAACCAGATGGCCAACAGACACATGAAACGATGCTCAGCATCGCTCCTCATCAGGGAAATACAAATCAAAACCACACTGAGATACCACCTCACGCCAGTCAGAGTGGCTAAAATGAGCCAATCAGAGAATTCTAGATGCTGGCGAGGATGTGGAGAAACGGGCACCCTCCTACACTGTTGGTGGGAATGTAAACTGGTACAGCCCCTCTGGAAAACAGGGTGGAGGTTCCTCAGGAAACTAACAATAGAACTCCCCTATGACCCAGCAATAGCACTGCTAGGAATTTACCCAAGGGATACAGAAATGCTGATGCATAGGAGCACATGTACCCCAATGTTCACAGCAGCACTCTCCACAATAGCTAAAACATGGAAAGAGCCTAAGTGTCCATCAACGGATGAATGGATCAAGAAGATGTGGTTTATCTATATGATGGAATACTACATGGCAATGAGAAAGAATGAAATCTGGCCATGTGTAGCAACGTGGATGGACCTTAAGGGTGTTATGCTGAGTGAAATAAGTCAGGCAGAGAAGGACAAATACCATATGTTTGCATGTATAGGAGGATTAGGAAGAACTTAATGGAGGACCGCGGGGGAGAAGAAGGGGGGGGAATAGTAGGGGAGGGGGAGAGAGGCAAACCATGAGAGACTCTTGAATTCTGAGAATTGAGGACTGATGGATGTGGGGGGTAGGGGGAGATGGGCATGGAGGAGGGCACTTGTGGGGATGAGCACTGGGTGTTATATGGAAACCAACTCGACAATAAGCTATTTGTAAAAAAAAAAAAAAGATATTAAAAAAAACATGTTTTACTCTTGTGCTTGTAACTTCACCTATTACTATGGAAGCATCTGAGGCATTACTTTCTTCATTTGCTTTTATTTCCCTGCTCATCTTATAAGGGTAGATAATTTGGAATTCAAAAGTGAATTTCACTTTAGAATTCATTAGCTAGGAAAGCCTGTGAATTTTGCTATTTGTAACAAATTTGCAATTCATTAGCTAGGAAAGTCTGACTAATCAAGATTTTTTTTTTATAAATGTTTTTATTTATTTCTAGGGGAGAGAGAGACAGCGTGAGCAGGGGAGGGTCAGAGAGAGAGGGAATCACAGACTCTGAAACAGGCTCCAGGCTCTGAGCTGGCAGTCAGCACAGAGCCCGACGTGGGGCTCGAACCCACAAACCGCGAGATCATGACCTAAGCGAAAGTCGGACGCTTAACCAACTTAGCCACCCAGGCGCCCCTGACTAATCAAGATTTTTGATTAAGAAGTCAGATTGGAGTTCCAAGGGCAAGATGGCGGAGAAGTAAGGAGCTCCGTACTTGCACTCGGGTCCATACATCACACAGAAAAGATCTGAAGCCATTGGAAACCTTACAAAACCTGAGAGACTGGGAGAAAAAGGACACAGAATCCACTGAGAAAGCCTTCTAACGTAAGTGCGAACCGGGGAAGATAAAATCGGGCCGGGATCAGAGACTCCAGGGTGGGAGGCGATCCCCCTCTACCCTCTACGGGGAGTGAGAAGGGAAAAGGAGAGAGTCCAAAACAGAAAAACCTCCGCTCAGGGGGGAAAAAAACCTCCGCTCGGTGCATAGAAAGACCGTACTTGCCAAATACCTGCACACCAGGTCCCCTCGCGACAACTGGTCCTGGGGGAGACTGAGCACACAAACTGCTTCTTTGTGCCACCCTGAAAGTTGGATTTCAGAGCGGCGGTGGAGCGCCTGCCGCCATTGTAGCTCCAGGGCGGCTGCGACCCCTGAAAGAGCCGCGCTGACTCCAGGCGTCCGTGCTCCTGGCTGGCTGGAACTCGAGAGGGAAGGCAAAGAGCTAAAAACTCAGATTTTGCCTGTGAGTTCGTGTTTCGGGTGACGAGCCATAGAGACACCCGGTTTCCCTCACTCCAGTGGGCTCAGGCTACGCGGACCTGGCAGGCAAGACCCCGCGCATGCGCGCCAGCCCCCGCGCATGCGCGCCAGCCCGACCCAGAGAAGGAAGCAGCGATTCTGACTCCGCCCCCAGCGCTCAGCAGGGAGCCTGGAATAGCCCGAGGGGTTTGTCTGGGAAGCTGTGTCTAAGGCAACTTCAGCGGGGCGCGGGCTGGGATTTGGAGATTGGAACTGGCCTGGGTTGAAGAGTGCAACCAACTTCGGCTGCGTCCCCGGAACGGGGAGTTGACACGCCAAAAAAAAAAAGCGAGCTGCAGCGCAGGGTTCAAGAAGGGACTGGAGCACCGTCACTCTCCTCCCCACAATCGCCAAGGCAGAACCCCCACCTGAGGCATCGGATCACGCCACGCCCATCCCTGCCTGAGAGGTGCCCTCCTCTCCTTTTTTTTTTCTCTTTCTTTTTTTCCTTTTTTTTTGTTTTTTTTCCTTTTTTTGTTTTTCTTCCTTCTTTCTTTTTTTCCCCTTTCTTTTCTCTTTTTTTCTTCTTCTTTCTCTTTTCTCGCTTTTTCCCCAAAACACTGACCTGATTAACTCTGATCGCCAGCTTGCTTAAACAATCACAAGTCCATTCTGTAAATGTAAATTCTACACCTACCAACTTGGTCAGCTATTTCTCTCAGGAGTAATTAGAGTATATAGTTTCTCTGGATAATTCCAGCATCCTTCTCTCACCTATCCAACCATATTCTACCCTTTACCTCTTTGAAAAAAGCTTCTTATCCCTTCTGCCTGTTCATTCTATTTCCAATTCTGCCTCGTCTCGCCCTGCCTTCTCTCTTTTTCTCTATGCTCTTCAACCAGCACTGCATACACATGGCTATTTAACTGTAGCTGGGAAATCCAGGTATATGCTTTAAACTGTTCTTTGTCCATCGGTTTTCTTCTTTTTTCCTTTTCTTTTCCCCTTTTTGACCCTTTTATGTATTTTATGCTCCCTATTATTTGCCCTCCCTCCTCCGTCTTTTCTCTTAACTATTTCGTTTTCCCTCTCACTTTGCATGTTAGTTGAATCAGCCTGTGCGTTTGTGTACTCCTGCTCCCTGTGTGTTTGTCTGTCTGTTTTCTTTTCCAGGGATACCTCAAGAAACAAGCTAGAGTACACAAGGTGAAGAGTCCCAAATATCACTACAAATAGGAAAATAAAATAACTAAGGTCCCAACAAGAGTGACCGAGGGATACCATTCAAAAAACAATCTCTGAAAGGATAGGCCCTGGAAAGTCAAAGAGTCTTCTTGGATATAGCAGTGCTCATAGAAACAGAGAGCATAACAGGTCTTAAAAACCAACAAGAGCCGGAAAGCTAACTAAAATGACGAAACGAAAGAGCTCTCCTCCAAAGAAACTCCAAGAAGAAATGACAGCTAATGAACTGCTCAAAACAGATAGCAGCATAACTGAACAAGATTTTAGAATAATAATGGTAAAATTAATAGCAGGGCTTGAAAAAAACACAGGGGACATCAAAGAAACTATGGCAACAGACAGAATGGAAAATAAAAATAGGCATGAAGAATTAAAAAATGCGATAAATGAGATACATAATAAATTAGAGGCCTCCAATGCATGGATTGAAGAGGCAGAAAGGGGAATAAGTTATTTAGAAGACACCATTATAGAAAAACAAGAAGCTGAGAAAAAAAGAGACAAACTGATGCAGGAACAGGAAAGAAGAATTCGAGAGCTCAGCGACACAGTCAAACGCAACAATATTCGTATCATAGGAATCCCAGAAGAGGAAGAGATAGGGAAAGGTGCTGAAGGAGTCCTGGAACAAATTATACCAGAGAACTTCCCCGACCTGGGGAAGGAAGTCAATGTGGAAATACAAGAGGCTCAGAGGACTCCCTTCAGATGTAACTTGAATTCATCTTCTGCACTACATATCATCGTAAAAATGGCAAAATACAAGGACAAAGAGAATTTTGAAAGCAGCTAGGGAGAAAAGGGCCCTCACATACAAAGGGAAACCTATCAGAGTGGTGACAGACCTATCTACTGAAACGTGGCAGGCCAGAAAGGAATGGCAGGATATCTTCCATGTGATGAACAGTAAAAATATGCAGCCAAGAATCCTCTATCCAGCAAGCCTGTCATTCAAAATAGAGGGAGAGATAAAAACCTTTCCAAACAAACAGAAATGGAAAGAATTTGTCACCACGAAGCCAGCCCTACAAGAAATCCTGAGGGGGATGCTCTGAAGGAAAGGTTGCAAGGAACAAAGATTCCAGAGACACCACCACAAACATGAACCCTACAAAAGAACAAAGACTCTAAACCCACATATTTCAATAATAACACTGAATGTAAATGGGCTGAATGCTCCAATCAAAAGACATAGGGTAGCAGAATGGATTAAAAACAAAATCCATCTATATGCTGTCTACAAGAAACTCATTTTAGACGGGAAGATACCTTCAGATTAAAAGTAAGGGGATGGAGAAATATATATCATGATACAGGAAATCAAAAGAAAGCCGGAATAGCGATACTTATATCACACAAACTGGACTTTAAATTAAAGACAATCACAAGAGATGAAGAAGGGCACTACATAATAATTACAGGGTCCATCCATCAGGAAGAACTAACAATCATAAATGTCTACGCACCGAATATGGGAGCACCTAAATATCTAAAACAATTAATCACAAACAGAAACAAGCTTATAGATAAGAATGTGCTAATAGCAGGGGACTTTAATACTCCACTTACAGCAATGGATAGGTCAACCAGACAGAAAATCACTAAAGAAATAATGGACTTGAAAGACACATTGGACCAGATGGACCTGACGGATATATTTAGAACTTTACATCCTGAGGCCAGGGAATTTACTTTCTTCTCAAGTGCGCATGGCACATTCTCCAAGATAGATCACATACTGGGACAGAAAGCAGCCCTCAATAAATATAAAAGAATAGAGATCATACCATGCACACTGTCAGATCACAATGCTTTGAAACTTGAAATCAATTACAGGAAGAAGTCTGGAAAACTTCCAAAAACATGGAGGTTAAAGAACACCCTTCTAAAGAATGAATGGGCCAATCAGGCAATTAGAGATGAAATTAAAAAATATATGGAAACAAATGAAAATGAAAACACAACAATTCAAAATCTATGGGATGTGGCAAAGGCAGTCCTAAGAGGAAAGTACATTGCTCTCCAGGCCTATTTCAAGAGGTTAGAAAAAGCGCAAGTCCAAAATCTAACAGCTCACCTAAAGGAACTAGAGTCAGAGCCACAAGAACGCCTTAAACCCAGTAGAAGAAGAGAAATAGTAAAAATTAGAGCAGAAATAAACAACATAGAGACCAAAGAAACAATTGAACACATCAATGAAACCAAGAGTTAGTTTTTTGAAAAAGTAAACAAAATTGACAAACCTCTAGCCAGACTTATCCAAAAGAAAAGAGAGAGCACCCAAATAGACAAAATTATGAATGAAAATGGACTTATTACAACCAACCCCTCAGAAATACAAGCAATTATCAGGGAATACTATGAAAAATTATATGCCAACAAATTGGACAACTTAGAAGAAATGGACAAATTCCTAAGCACACACTCACTACCAAAATTCACACGGGAAGAAATAGAAAACCTGAACAGACCCATAACGAGTGAAGAAACTGAATCAGTGATCAAAAATCTCCCAACAAATAAGAGCCCTGGACCTGATGGCTTCCCTGGGGAATTCTACCAGACACTTAAAACAGAATTAATCCAAATTCTTCTCAAGTTATTCCAAAAAACAGAAAGCGAAGGAAAACTCCCGGACTCATTTTATGAAGCCAGAAATTGAAGAAGACACAAAGAAATGGAAAAACATTCCATACTCATGGATAGGAAGAATAAATATAGTTAAGATGTCATTACTACCTAAGGCACTCTACACATTCAATGCAATTACAATCAAAATTGCACCAGCATACTTCTCAAAACTAGAACAAACTGTCCAAAAATTTGTATGGAACCACAAATGACCCCGAGTAGCCAAAGTAATCCTGAAAAATAAAACCAAAACGGGAGGGATCACCATCCCAGACTTTAGCCTCTACTACAAAGCTGTCATCATCAAGACAGTATGGTATTGGCACAAAAACAGACACGTAGACCAATGGAACAGAATTGAGAATTCAGAAGTGGACCCAAAAGTATACAGCCAACTAATCTTTGACAAAGCAGGAAAGAATATCCGATGGAAAAAAGACAGCCTTTTTAACAGATGGTGTTGTGAGAACTGGACAGCAACATGCAGAAGAATGAAACTAGATCATTTTCTCACACCATGCACAAAAATAAACTCAAAATGGATAGAGGACCTGAACGTGAGACAGGAAACCATCAAAACCCTAGAGGACAAAGCAGGAAACAACCTCCTTGACCTCCACCACAGCAATTTCTTACTTGACACATCCCCAAAGATAAGAGAATCAAGAGCAAAAATGAACTATCGGGATCTCATCAAGATTAAAAGCTTCTGCATGGCAAAGGAAACAACCCAGAAAACTAATAGGCAACCAACGGAATGGGAAAAGATAGTTGCAAATGACATATCAGATAAAGGGTTGATATCCAGAATCTACAAGGAACTCACCAAACTACACGCCCGAAAAACAAACAACCCAGTGAAGAAATGGGCAGAAGATATGAACAGACACTTCTCCAAAGAGGACATCCAGATGGCCAACAGACACATGAAACGATGCTCAGCATCCCTCCTCATCAGGGAAATACAAATCAAAACCACACTGAGATACCACCTCATGCCAGTCAAGAGTGGCTAAAATGAGCCAATCAGAGAACTCTAGATGCTGGCGAGGATGTGGAGAAACGGGCACCCTCCTACACTGTTGGTGGGAATGTAAACTGTTACAGCCCCTCTGGAAAACAGTGTGGAGGTTCCTCAGGAAACTAACAATAGAACTCCCCTATGACCCAGCAATAGCACTGCTAGGAATTTACCCAAGGGATACAGAAATGCTGATGCATAGCAGCACATGTACCCCAATGTTCATAGCAGCACTCTCCACAATAGCTAAAACATGGAAAGAGCCTAAGTGTCCATCAAGATGAATGGATCAAGAAGATGTGGTTTATCTATACCATGGAATACTACATGGCAATGAGAAACAATGAAATCTGGCCATGTGTAGCAACATGGATGGACCTTGAGGGTGTTATGCTGAGCGAAATAAGTCAGGCAGAGAAGGACAAATATCATATGTGTGCACGTATAGGAGGATTAGGAGGAACTTAACAGGGGACCAAGCGGGAGAAGAAGGGCGGAAATGGTGGGGGAAAGGGGGAGAGGCAAACCATGAGAGACTCTTGAATGCTGACAAAAACTGAGGACTGGTGGATGTGGGGGGGAGGAGGGGTGGGCATGGAGGAGGGCACTTGTGGGGATGAGCACTGGGTGTTATGTGCAAACTAATTTGGCCGTAAACTATTCGTAAAAAAAAAAAAAAATCAAAGATGAACGAAATGAATGGAGATACATATTACTGGATTTCAAAACTCACAAATTCATCTATATGGTTGACCTGTAAAGAACACAGATTTGAGCTGTGTGGGTTCATTTATATGTGAATTTTTTTAGTATATAGAGAGAATGAGTACCAGTAGGGGTGAGGGGAAGAGGGAGGGAGAGAATCTTAAGCAGGCTCCATGCTCAGTGCAGAGCCCAATGTGTGTCAATCCCACGACCCTGGGATCATGACCTGACCTGAAATCAAGATTTGGACACTCGACTGAGCCACCCTGGTGATCGTATATGTGAAATTTTTCGATAAATACAATAAAGTATTTTAAATGTAAAAAAAAAAAAAGAAGAAGTCAGATTGGAGGGATAAAGGAAAAATTATTAAGCATATATTCAAGGAAGAGAATTTGAATTTTCAAAAATTCTTTAAAAAGAGCTATATAAGAGACAGAAGGAAATAGTGATCATGGCATATCATTTGGAGAAGATGGGAGGCATATTGCTTGGTTCCAAACAAGAAGTGATCTCAGTGAGAAATACTCAAAGTTATTATCTGACAATATCAATGGCAAAGCAAACAACCATTTGATTATATATTTAGACACTGAGCTAGTTGTCTTATTATTATGTAAAATTTTTTACTTTCAGAAACAGTAAACATATTTCAGTCATGAGAAATTTGAAGAAAAGACGCAAAATATACTGCCAGGCTAAACCAGCAGAATGTGAAAATAATTACCAAACCAATGTTGTCCAACACAATTAATGAAGAATGGCAAAACTATAACCTCATAAACACAACTAAGATAACTTCATAAAGGGCAAAAGTATATTTCTTTATTGCATCTATTCCCTTCTGAGAAATCTAAATGAAAGGAGATGTTGCAACTTTGAGAGCTATTCTAGATGACTGATCATCCTCTTGGTCAAATTTTTGTTCTTAGTTTGATTATCTCCTACCTCCATGGAATTTCATGTTCTCATGTTTGGTAGGAGAGGGAAGCCATGATAAACTGTATGACATTTTGAGCTGCTATACTCTGAATGAACTCACTGGCATGCTAAGTTATGCGAAGTTACATAGCTAGACAATGATTACCTAGAGTTAGAGGAGCTAATGATGTAGGCCAACTGAAGTTGTCTACCTTGGCTATGGAACAATAAATTGATTTTACACTTATACCTGCTCATCACCTCTACTGTCATAATTCATGGGTCTTCAGTCAGTGCTTGAGCCAGTAGAAAAGAGGAAGACCATCAGTTTAATTGAAAGTGATCAAGTGGACAAGGAAAGAATTGTTAACACCCAGAAACACTTAGAGGGATCTAGAACATCTCTTTAAGTCCATGGATGCATAATCTACATGAGAAGATCAATAAGGACCACATAATAATGCCTTCATTAGTAAAATATTCTGGTAATGGTCTATCCAAGAGTGAAAAGCTGATTGCATATATTATATAACTATAATAGCTTGTAGACTTATATTTCTTTTTATTTTTTCCTTCTGATGGGACATCTGGAGGCCAGGATTATGCTTTGACTTGGACTCCTTGAAGATAAGCACTATATCCTACTTACCACCTTTAATGACTAGCACAGTAACCCGAACTTAACAAATAATGACTACTGCCCAAACACTAGGTGCTAAACAACGCACCAAAACTTACCTTATACACATGACCCCCTTTAGTCCTTATAACATTATTGAGATTAATTATTATGAATTATTATTATCCAATTTTGCTAAGGAGGAAACTAAGGCTTAGAGAGGTTAAGTAGCTCTCCCAAGTAATTTGCACTACTGGTAAATTGACAGGGTCAGGATTTGAACCAAGGCTGTCTGACTATTACAGATCATGCTCTTAAACACAAAATTATACTGCAATTCCCTTACCCCCAAATTGACTCACTCTGCCTAACAGTTGAACTGTGAATAGAAAAAGAACCATGACAAGGAACAAAAGGATCAGATTATAGGATATATTAAATTTCTTAAGCAGCTTTTTAATTTGCCAAAGGACCATTCCTACTATTTGAATTAGGTCTTATCTATTTTAGATCCTATGGATGTGACTTAGATTATTATGGTTAAGCAAATAAGTATATTTAATAATCTTTCCACAGTTATGAAGTAATGAAATTCAAGTTCTCAGATGGTTTGTTAAAACGTCAAATGGGCATGAAAGGAATGTGCCATGAAATGATCTGTTTGCATCAGTAGAGTTCTTTCATTCTGTATTGGGGCTACAGGCTGCAGTCAAAGGGGAGAGGAAGCCGCAGTTGTAGAAAGCCAAGAATTAAACTAAATTTTGTGTGAAGTCAAGCAAATATAAATGATAAAGGCATCTAATGGGACAATTACGTGTTGGAGAGACTGTAAAGGGGAAGTTTTTCTGACTGGCACAAAGGCTTAAGATAGGTAATGAGGATGCTCATGATGAAGTACAAAGGGCTAATGAAAACGTAGAAAATGTCAGAGGCTGGATTTGTTCAAGCAGAGGGCTAGCTTTGAGAACACTGACTCATACTGAAGGGGAATTTGAACACGAAGGTTTCTGTAAAGACTGTGCTACACGTTCTGAATGATAAAAAGAAATAGAGAAGATCTGACATTTGTTTTGAACTTTCAAGGAGAGGTTGGACTAAATAACATATATTTGAGGAGAATAGTGATGAAACATAGTATTTTCAAGTTGACCCAAAACTATTCTGTCAAAATTTACAGAGGAAAACTCCAATATCCATAGGACCCAAGAAAACGCTTATGTCAACACCACAGAAAAGACATGTTGATTTGATACCAAATGGCACTGTTCATGCAAAATTCAGCCCACAGCTAAACTGGCTTATTATGTACACATTTAAAGTGTTTGGGAGGTTTTGTATGAAATAAAAGAAATGACTTTCTCACTACAACATTGCTTTGATTCACACTATTCTTTTAGCCAAGAATGTTAGACTGAGAAGTATATTAGCCAATTTGGTCATCTGTTTTAGTAGTCATCTTGGCTCTTGAACCACTTAAATTTGCTTCCAAAAATCAAACAGAGCCTTAAAGGATGACAGTTTATGCCACTGAGAATATTCAAATGGACACAATTCAATCTCTCACATTAAGTCCAACAGAGTTCAAAAATGTTCAGGAGCAGTGTCAATGACACAGAATCATCTACAAAGGATAACTCAATAACTAATTCAAGGAACTAGTGACACTCATTTAAATGAGTCAGTTTCAATAATTCTGTAAAACAACAACTACAAAACAGTCCTAAATCACTTTCTATTTATACCATGTGTTCTATAGTGACTTTTGTTTAGTAAGCAAGTTAAGTTTTGAAAATATAGGCAGGTGGACCTCTGCTTCCAGGTAGATGAAATGGATCAACTTTTCCCTGTTCCCTTTAAGAACAACTAAAAACCTTGGACATTTTATACAAACAAATATAAGGAAACTCTGGAAAGAAAGCAGAAGAATGCAGATCAATCACAGATCTGGAGACCAAGTAACAACATGGAAGTGAATCTCTTGGGTTTTATTTTTGTGTCATACATCCTATAGTATGATTAGAAAAGGCCTAATAGAGAATCAGGACCTTCTCTATCATTCAATGAGGCTACTCTTACTGAGGTATCAGTGGAGACCATATGTGGAGCTGGAAATTTCATCCTCATGTAGGAATAACAAGAAGACTGAATGGGTCTTTCATCTTCATCTAGCAGTACCATGGAGACTGAATGGGAAAATTAGACTTCTCCCTACCTGGCCTGAATGAGGCAGTGCCCATTCTTCTCCAGTTGAAGTGGTGTCATAGAAAGACAGGTAAAAATAAGGTTTAAGTACAATCCAGAATTACATAACATTATATGAAAATTTCTAGGTTTAAATCATACCAAGAACCAGGTAAATGTTAAACTAAATGGGAAAAGACAATCAGTAATCAGAATTGAGAACTTAGAGATGGACCCAAAAATGTATAGCCATCTTTTTCAGATGTTGAAAAATGAGAGAACAGAGATGTTGGCATTATCTGACAAATCTTTTAAGGTAGCTAATTAAAACCATGTGTCAATGACCAATTATGCATATGCTTAAACCAAATGAAAAAAAAAAAATAGAAACCCAGCAAAAAAATATAAAATCTAAGCAAATAAGGAGAAGATATTAGGAAGATAAAAATGGAAATTTTAGAGCTGGAAAATACAGTAACTGAAAAGCTCAGTGGATGGGCTTAAGAGAAAAATACAGAAAACAAAAGGAAAGAAATAGGAAATTAGTAGACAGGAAAATAGAAATCATCCAATCTGAATACCAGAGAAAACACACTGAAAAGAAATGAACAAAGTTTTAGGGACCTGTGGGACTATACAAAACTACTAACAATCATATTATCTAAAGGAAAGGAGGAAAAGAATGGGGCTGAAAATTAAATGAGGAAATAATTGCTGAAAAAATTTTGGTATGTGTCAAAAGACAAAAACTTACAGGTTTAATAAGCAAACACCACACAGATTAAACCCAAAGAAAACCATGCATTGACACATTATAATTAAACTTCTGAAAACTAAAGACAAAGAAAAATGTCTTAAAGGCAGCCTGAGAAAAATGACATCTCACCAGAGAGTAAAAACAATTCAAATGGCAGCGGATGTCTCAAGAAGTGGCAAAATATGTTTCAAGTGCTAAGGAAAAGAACTGTCAAGCTAACATTCTACACCAGTAAGAATGTTCCTCCGGAATGAAGGAGAAATTGAGACATTCTCAGATGAAGACAAATGAAGAAAATTTGTCACCACCAGACCTATCGTAAAAGAATAGCTAAAGGAAGTTCTCGAAATGAAAAGCAAATAATAAAAGAAGAAATCTTGGAACATTAAGAAGAAAGAAAGAACATGGCAAACAAATATATGGGTAAATACGAGCTTTCTTTATCTTCTTGAATTTTCAAAGTTATGTTTGATGACTGAAGTAGAACTATGTCACTATCTGAGGTGGTTCTACATGTGTGTAGAGGAAATGTTTGAGACAGCTATAAGCAGAGGAGGGTGAAATGACAGAAAGACAGGTTTCTACACTTCAGTTGAACTGTTAGGTGATGACATTAGCAGAGTCTCATAATTTATGTATATAGAATATAATAGCTGGAGTGACTATTTAAAAAACTACACAAAGAGGTTTACTAAAACCACTATAGATAAATAAAAATGACATTCTAAAAAATGTCCAAATAACACACAGGAAGTAGGTAAAAAAGACAAAACAGAGAAGCAGAGAGAGAGAGAGAGAGAGAACAAAGAGAAACAAAAAATTACATTAAAACTTTAAACCTTAATGTGTCAGTTCTTAAATGCAAAGAGACTAAATGCACAAATTAAAAGACAGATCTTGGCAGAAGGGATTAAAAAAACATTACTCAACTCAGCTATATGCAGACTCTAAAAACTATATGCAGACATTATTTCAAATATAACAATATAGGCAGATAAAAAGTAAAAGGATTGTAAACATATATCATGCAGATATTAATTAAAGGAAAAGAGAAGGGGCTGTATTAGTGAAGTAGATTTCAGAGCAGAAAAAATACACTCAAGATAGAGAGGGATCTTATGTCACGAAAAAAGGGTCAGTACACTGAGGGGACATAGCAATCCTAAATGCGTACATAGAAAATAAGAAAGCTGCAGATATGTGAGCAAAATTGATAGAACTTGTAGAGAAATAAACAAATACACAATTAGAGTTGGAGACTTCAACACTCATCTCTCGATAATTGATAGAACTACACCAAAAATCAGCAAGAATATAGAACAACTCAACAATACCATCAACTAACCAGATCTAATTGTCATTTACAGAACATTATACCTGACATCATCGGAATACACAGTATTTTCAAGTTCCCATGGAATACATACTAAGAATATATCCTGAACCAGAAAACAAATCAGCGAATTTAAAAGAATTAAAATAAGACAGAATGTAGTCTCCAACCACAATAGAATCAAACTAAAAATCTGTGACAAAAAGATAAAACTCTCTGAACACTCATAAACTAAACAATGCAGTTTGAAATAATGCATGGGTTAAAGAGGCCTCAAGAGAAATAAAATAATACATTGATCTGAACATAAATGAAAACGCACCACATAAAAATCTGTGGAACACAGCTAAAACAGTACTGAGAGAAAAATTTATGACCATAAATGCATGACAAGAAAAGAAGCCTCAAATCAATAATTAAGATCCTACAACAAGAGCCTAGGGAAAGAAGGGCTAAATGAACCCAAAGCAAGCTGAAGGAGGGAAATAATAAAAAGAGCAGAAAAAAGAGCAGAAATCAATGAAATGGAAAGTGAGTAACAAATAAAATTGATGGAAAAAAAAGAGCCGGTTCTTTGAGAAGATTAAAAAAAATTGACACATTTCTAGTAAGACCTAAAAAGAAAAAAGAAAGAAGACATAAATTACCCAAATTAAGAATGAAGAAGGGAATATTACAGCCCTATAAACATCATAAAATTAATAAGGTTATACTACAAATAACTCTACACACATAAATTTGACAATTCAGTTGAAATGGGTCACTTTCTTGAAAAACCCAAACTACCATATATCATCCAATATGAAATAGATAATTTCAATAGCTCTGTAACTATCAAGATTGGAATCTGTAATTTAAAAACTTCCAGTTGGGGCACCTGGTGACCAGTCAGTTAAGCGTCTGACTTCGTCTCAGGTCATGATCTCACAGCGTGTGGGTTCGAGCCCCATGTCAGGCTTTGTGCTCACAGCTCAGAGCATGGAGTCTTCTTCAGATTCTGTTTACCTCTCTCTGCTCCTCCTCTGCTCTCTCTCTCTCAAAAATAAAGATTAAAAAAACTTAAAAAAAAAACCCTGAAAACCAAAATAACTTCCAGGAAAGAAATCTCCTGGTCCAGATGGTTACATTGGAGAATTTTACCAAACATTTAAATAAGAATTAACATCAATTCCACACACTGTTTTCCAGAAAACTGAAGAGGAAGTAACACTTCCCAATATATTCTATAAAACTAGTATTGCCCCAATAACAAAACCAGACAAAGACAGTACCAAAAAAAAAAAAAAAAAAAATAGGAAGAAAAAGAAAACTACAAACATCCTTTATAGATGAAGGCAAAAATCCTTAACAAAATATTGGCATATAGAATTCAGCAATATATAAAAAAAATTTTATACCATGGCCAAGTAGGGTTTATTTCAGTGATTCAAAGCTTGTTCAATATTTCAAAATCAACCAGTGCAATGCACCATTATTAATGGACTACAGAAAGAAAATGATGTGATCCTGTCAATGAAAGCAGAGCAAATTTGACAAAATACAACACCCATTCTTAACAAAAACTCTGGGAGATATAGAAATGGAAGAGAACTTTCCCAACTTGATAATGAACATTTCCAAAAAAACTTACATCTAACATTATACTTAATATTGCAGACTGAATATTTCCTCCCTAGGATGAAGTACAGGCACAGATGTCCACACTCACCACTTTTTTCAACATAGTACTGGAAATTCTAGTCAATAGACTATGGCAAGAAAAGGAAATAAAATGCACACAGATTGAAGAGGAAGAAATTAACTGTTCTTATCTGCATATGACATGACTATCTACATTGAAAATCAAAAGAATCAATGAAAATATATTCCTAGAACTAACAAGTGAGTTGAGCAAGTTTGTAGGATACAACATCAAATGTATTTATGTACGTTAGCAACAAACATGTGCACATTGAAATTTCAAGCAACAACATATACAATCACTCAAAAAAAGTGAAATACTTAGGTGTTAATCAAACAAAGCTTGCACAGGACTTATATACTGAACTATACAATGCCGATGAAAGATATCAATGGAGATTTAAATAAATGAAGATATATTTATGGATTGGAAGACAACATAGTATAGACATCATTCTCTACAGATTGATACACAGGTTTACCAAATTCCTATAAAAATCCCAGCATGATATTTTAATGGATAGATATAAGATTATTCTAAAATTTATATTGAAAAGCAGTGAAAGTAGAATATAATGATTTTGAAAAAGAAGAAAACAGGAAGAGTAAGTCTATCTGATTTCAAGATTATTATAGTTACAGTAATCAGGACTGTGTGGCATTGGCAGAGGGACAGACAGATAGATAAATGGAACAGTTCAGAGAACCCATAAATAGATTCACAAAGATCTGCCCAAATGATTTTTTGGCAAAGATGCAAAAGCAATTCAATGGAAAAAAGATAGCCTTTTCAACAAATGGTGCTGGCACCGTTGGATATCCATAGGCAAAATAAATGAGACTTGACCTACGTCTCACACTTTATATATATATATATTATATATATATATATAAACATATATTATATATATAAATAAAATTAGCTCAAAATAGATCACAGACTTAAATGTAAACTGTTGAGAATGAAAAGCATACTACAGAGTTTGAGAAAAGACTGGCAAATCAAGAATAGGATCAAGAACAAAGAACCCTCAAACACAAAAGGTACTAAATAATCCACTTGGAATACTGTTGAAAGATATGAAGAAACATTTCGCTAAAGATTATACAGATGGCAGCAAACAAGCATATGAAAAGATGTTCAAAATCGTTAGCTATTGGAGAAATTCAAATTAAAACCACAGTGAGATATCACTACACATGTAACAGACTGACTAGATAAAACATAGTGACAACAACAAATGCTGACAAAAATGAGCAGAAACTCAGAGGCTGCTGCTGCTGCTTGACATGTAAAATGGTAGAGCCATTCTGGAAACATATTTGACGGTTTTGTAAAAAAATAAATATGCAGTGAGTACTATACGATGCACCAGTAACATTCCTGGGCATTTATCTTAGAGACTTAAGACTCACATTCATACAAAAACCTGCCCATGAATGTTTAGGACAACTTTCTTCATAACAGCCCCAAACTAGAAACAATCCAACTTTCTTTCAGTGGGTGACTGGTCAAACAAATGGATGCATCCTTATCATAATATATGAATCAGCAATAAAAAGTAAGAAACTATTAACACACACACGATGTGAATGAATCATCAGAGAATAATGCCGAGTAAAGCTAAACCCAAAGATGACATACTGTAGGGTTCCATTTGCATGACATTCTTCAAATGACAAAATTATAGAAATGGAGAGTTGTAGAAATGCCAGGAGTTAATTAAGAAATAAGAGAGGCAGTACAGATAACACAGTCTTCGAAGGTAGATGACTCTGGGTTTTATTTCTTGCTTTTAGTTGTGCAATCATATACAAGCTCTCAAGCCCTCTGCTAATTATATGAAAACTGTAGATTTAATCAGTGCTTTATAGAATATTATGAGGATTCATGAGGATAATGTATTGAATTGTGTAGATTTCTTGGTATACGGTAAGTATTCAATAATTGCAGTGAGAATACAAAGTTCCCTGCTGAGTAAATGTCTGATTGTTCTTTGGACATAGCAATAGATAATCACCCAAAAGAACTGTTTTTAAACCTGTTGCAATTAATCAGTGACGATTTGCTTTAGAAACTGCTCCTAAAAGTTAGACAATCAGCAAGAATCTCACTGAAATAACCACGCTTCCCTAGCTCAAGGTCCATTAACCCTTAAATATTCCAACTTCTGAAAATCCACCAATCCTTGAATTCCATGCTTCCCCAGACTCTGGCTTAGTCAGAGATTGTACCTAGTAAGTTATTTGTTAGCAAGCAGTAAATTATGTTTCTTTTTCAGATGTTGAAAAATGGCTTCTTTTATGCAGGGATACAGCATATCCAAATTAAATAAACACAATTCTGTCATAGGTGGAGATGATACTACTCACTCTTCACTAATATGGCTAATACTTCAAATTGTAGTGATTTATCTTCACTTTTTCCCATAGATACCTCCATTCCCATTATTTATGTGATTTCATAAAACTGTCCAGGTGAAGAGTACAGCCAGTGTTAATGTATAAGTAATTCAAAAGAGATACTAACTCAAGATCTTAGTCTCATTAAAAGCCTGCTGTTAGGAACACCACTAAATAAAAATTTAACTTGTCCCTAATTAACACAGATTTTTACCCAAAATAATAAATATTATAATAGCTACCAATAATTAAACACTTATATGGCAGACACTGTGATAAATATTTTACATCATGGTCTTAATTTTTAGAACCACTCTATAGGGTACTCTTTCCCCCACTGCAGAAACTCAAGACCAAAGCTTAATATGTGTAAGGGCCAATTAAAGATAAAGTTCACAACTTCTCTTGCACTGCTGCATGAAACAAAAACAAACAAACAAACAAACAAAAAAAACAGAGCAAGATCTTAAGAACTAATAAAAAATTGAGATTTTTTTTCCTGCAGCTTAGTGCATTAGTTTTTATGTGTTAGTACAATTGTCATTTTGCAGGGATTGATTCAATATTCAGTACAGTTTTATCATTTTTACCAGTGGTTTTGGTGACAGGATTTAGGTTATTTTGTGGGAAATGATGACAGTGTTAAATAGGGGGTGGTAGTTGGAATCTTAAATGATGTAATCAGGAAATTTGATGAGCTAAATTATTGAGAAACAAAATTAACAAAATGAACTAAACTCAATGTGATGGAAGAATCTGTAGGTAGGTTTCAGTCATGCCCAGAGCTCCTAATTCTGTTCCTTCTGGCTTCACAAAAGTAAGTAAAAAGGTTGCAAATGTTTCACATGAAAGAAAATGAAGGTTTGGGAGGAAAGGCATTTAAGATCTGAACTAGATTAGTGTAGGGTTGAGAAGAACAAGTTGAGAAGGACTCAAAATCATTATCTTTAAGTACATGACTGGTGCCAGGGTTTCTTTCCCTCTTACAAACATGGAATAGAAGAAACAATACCAAGTTGTGGCAAAAAGTACTAGCTAACTACATATCAAATAAATTCCTGATATTGAAGGTTATTTACTATTACAACAGGTCTATGCTACAATGTTTTCTGAAAATTTTTGGTTGAGTGGGGTGGGAGGGATATAATATGTTACTAGTATAACATAGTAGTTAGACCAGGCTGTAGAAACAGACATTACTGGGCTCCAATATGTTCCTCAATCCCATGCCTCTAGCTCCCTGTCCCATAAGATTGTTGTGAGGATGATATGAGAATATCTATGTTAAACACCTTAGTACAGCCCTACTGTGTATTGTAGAAATTGTTTTAAAATTATGATAAAACTATTAAGCATTATTTTCTCTTTTCTCTCTCTTTTAAATATTCAGCTAGGGCAGTTTTAATGCCAAAAATCTATGTTCTCCCATTTGGGCATTAGAGAACAATTCAGCACTGATACTTAGAAGGGAGCTGTGAAGCTTAAAAGAGAGGGAGCAGGAAGATGTTCTTTCTCCTGTCTTGGGGATTGGGTGACATTGCATTCGGCTAGCACAGTGCAATATTTTTAGAGGGGGTTATTCCAAATACTTGCTGACTTTAATCTTTTAGAGTCAAAAACTGGTGATATAGTTTAATGCCCCAAATGACAGATAAAAGGGTGAGGCAGCAGGTCCTTTCCCTTCAGTGCATACGCCTTAGGATGACAGCTGGCTGATACGTGCAGACAGTTTTTTTCCGGCTTATTGGGTCTCATGAGCATATTATTTTATGATTAAATGTCAACTTATAAAACACAGCTATTGAACTGGAAATTATTAACCAAATGAAAACACAATAAAGCTTCATAATAGCAAAAGTGATGAAATTAGAGCTAAGTCTATACTCTTCAACATACAATTTGTTTTCTGATGATGCTAACTTAATACATTTCTGAAATAAAATAAAAAGATGGTAACAGTAACAACAAAAATTTGACAATTATTCCTTTAATCCTTGAGATTTCTTAAGACCTTTAGATAGTGGACGAGTCAGATAAAAATCAAGTGGCAAGACATGGGAATCTTACTATTTCGCTATCTTCTATTTGGCAACAATCCCTGATCATCTGCCAGTAGTCATGTTTAGATCTTCAAATTACGTCCTTAGTCATGGATATTTTTATTGCACTGGATTAATTTTTCATTTTCCTTTTGCTTTTATATTTCTTCCAAAATGAAGATGGTATAAATGTTATTGAGTTATTTCGATTTTGTGAAGCAGAATAGTCATTTGTTTTAAGGAACACCTATGTCAAGAATTGATTGAATAAGTAGTAATCTACCACTTTATTGTTTTAATCTGTGGCAAGGTTTTCTGTTTTTGTTTTTTAACCTCTGACTTATTAGTCCTTTGATAGTTGTTCTTTCAGTTTGCACTCTCACTGAGGAAGTAATTTACAGTCCGGATGAGAGCAAGCTCCTGATTTTATGACAGCAATGTCTTTCACTACTGGAGATAGCTGTACTGTTGCACTGATATTAGGAGATAAAGGGATATATTCTGGAAATTAAAGAATTAATGTTGTATTAGGTAAAAAAAATAATTAAAAGTAGTAACCATGAAACTAAACAGTGTTTGATTCAACTGTCACTTTTGCTTCAAGTTAGAGAAGACTTTCTCCATTCACATTTCCACAACCTCCTACCCACATTGTTTTTGAGAACAAACTTCATCACATGATAGAAATAGGGTAAGTTTAAAAAAAGTCTATGAATTAAATAATACTACATCAATCGATTAAAAATACATCATTCTAGCTATTCAGATTAACAAAATAAATCTTTGAAATGGATCATTAAATAGAGGAAATTACTTCATTGATTTCTTTAAATGTTTCTTCCTGATTCAGCTACTATTTCTAAGGACATGGAACTGCCCTTGAAGGGGCCCCTTTCCATGAAAGTTTTGACTTCCTACAGCCATGTACTCTTGCTTTGGCAATTAATTCTTATTTAGCAAGAAAGTCTTACTATTTACTCAGCCTTCTCTCTTTTATTTTAATAATTTGCAATTACGGGGGTGGGGGGCATTGAATCTAATTGTATGTATTCCTTCTTATTTCTCTAATATAGTGAAAGACACGGCTGCATTGATTTACTGGAAAAAATAACATGGCAATCAATCAGGAAGCTGTGTTTTAAAAGCTTAAATTCATCTGAATAACGGTTCTGATACCGGTAACATAAAAGTAGTGCAACCTGAAATTCTCAAGCCTGGATTTGAGTCCTTAGTTTACAATTCCTATAATTATTATTTGGATTATCCTATGTATTTTAACTTAACCTCTAGCAGTGCATTTTTATCCTGTTCTAGAACAATAACATATTTATACTATAAAGACCATACTGAGGCTACTCTAGTAGATATAGAAGCATATATTTGTTAGGCTGGGGAAGTTAGTACATGTCTTACTGTAGTCACTAAACATAAGCATCAGAAATTTCAAAGAGCCTCCAATGGATATTTGGTGGATACCTAACAATATTAGCAATAATTGATAGCTAACCACAAATCATATAAGATATAATTTTCACCTACTCCCTTCTCCTTCAACCCTGGAAGGTGGTGGGTATGCTTGCCTCCCAGGCAACTAGTGTGTTGCTTAAAATTCTTTTTTCTGGGCACCTGGGTGGCTCAATCGGTTAAGCCTCTGACTCTTGATTTTGGCTCAGGTCATAATCTCATGGTTTGTGGATTCAAGCCCTATGTAGGGCTCTCTGCTCAAAGCACAGGGCCTGCCTCAGATCCTGTCTCCCTCTCTCTGCCTCTCCCCAAATCATGCTAGCTCTCTCTCTCTCAAAATTAAATAAATGTTAAAAAAATTCCCTCCTTTTTCAATCTAAGGGTAAAATTAAGGAGTGGATACTTACTATCCACACAAATAATCAGTTTCAGATTATTTCTAGATAACCAAAACTCCAAGAAAAGTAGGGTAGCCTTATTGTAGATCCAGAGAGTTGTCTTCAAAGTCCTGCTAGGGATTGAGGTTCATGCATTTGCTATCTTCCCACTGCTCCCCTGTCCTTTTTAAACTTTAGCTCCCTGAAAAAAGTGGTTTTTGGTCAAGAGAAAAACTTTGCATATATTAGTGTAGGAAATGTCTCTCTGGGGGCAACAGATTGTGACAAGAGGTTTTTTTTTTTTAATTTAAAATCTATAATTGTATGATGTCATCAGTTTGCCCTTTCACTGACTCATTTCTTCGTTTTTGGGCAGAGCTCACTGACAGTGAATGTGTTTGGCTGCTATTTATTCTTGAAGCTCAGCAGCTTCAGCGGAATATGCTGTCACCGTGGATATCAATGCAGTTTTTATAGTGCTCAATACAGAGTCCTAAGTGACACCACCATGAGTGAGGGTGACAGGAAGATGATGAAGGAAGCAAGGAGAACCTCAACCTACCAAGCGACTCAGAAAAATCTTTTCCTAATGTTTAAAAAAATGTTTGGAGCTCAAAATGATGATATAAAGGATTCCGATCTGTTTTCGATTTTAGTGATGGCTCAGTCTACTAGAAAAATTAAAGAAAATTTTACTCTAGCCAGTGTAAAATGTGCTCCTATCATAAGAGAAAAATGAGGCTAGGAAAGAGAAGCAGCATAGACAGAGCCAGGATTGTGCTTGGCATGACTCACAGTGATAGGGAAAGTTGTTCTCATTTGTTTATGGACTGACGAAGTCAAGCCATTTATTTACTCCTTGGGGTTTTTTACTGTTAATAATGTGCATTGCTTTGGGAGGGAAAAATACAAAGCCTCAGGCAAAACCTACTATACCTGACATATTTCTTTCTGTACAAAAGGAGAGGTTAGCTAGAGAATTGACAATTATTAAAGTTTCAGAATATTTTTTTTATTTCACTTTTATTTTAACCTGGAACAGATGCTCTTGACTCTGATGTCGTTGATGGAAATGAGAAACATTTCTATTTCCCTGTATTTTATCTCTTATATGGAAGGTTTACTTGGTTGATTTTCCTATGTGCTTCTTCCACATCTTGACGTGCTCTCCTATAGTCTCAAGATCTACTCTAGTTTTTGTCATCCTTCTTTTTCCAGTATTTAAATATTCATCTTTCTTACCTGTTCTAGACTTTACACTATTTCCATATAAGCAAGCAATATTTACCCTCCTCCCCCCTCCCCCCGCCTTTGATATAAGGGATTCTAAGAGCACTATTGTTTTGTCTCAGCTAAATTATTACAAAAGTCATGAATTATTGTTACTTTTATTTCAGTTCCACATATATACAGTGTGGATAGCAGTATTTGCTCTTAATGGAAAAGGGTTTGGAGAAAGTTATTTTTCAATGACTACAAAACCACATATTTTAAATACTTTTTTTTAACTTGAGAGAGAGAGAAAGAGAGAAAAGGAGAGGGACAAGAGGGAGAGAGAGAATCTCAACTTCTCCTGCCTAACAAATACATGCTTCTTTTAAGAGAGAATCTTAAGCAGGCCCCACGTTCAGCATGGAGATGTTGTGGGGCTGATGTGGGGCTCTATCTCACGCCCCTGGTTCATGACCTGAACTGAAATCAAGAGTTGACCCTCAACCAACTGAGCCATCCCTATTGATTAGATATCAATAGATAAGATATCTCCAGCAGAACAGTAAAATGCTTTTATTTAAATAACTAAATATACAGGTAAATTTTCATCTGTCACACTTTTAAATATCTACTTCTTATTTAAAAATGATCTCATTTTTTAAAAAAGTTCTACAATAGGTGGACTTTTATTACCAAGTGGAAAATCAATTCTAGTAGAAATTTGATTCACTTGTTTTAAAATAAAAGTTATACCTTGACCATATGGTCAACAGCAAGGCAACATAAGATTTCCAGACATATTTTTGATCTTATCTTTTTAAGTATGTATACAAAGAAATGGTAAAATGCATTATACTAAGATACATGAGAAATACCAAAATTAAAATAAAGAATGAATATTCCTTCCCAGAAATTTAATTAAAAACAATTTAACACTTCATATGATCTGAAAAAGCAAAAATTCCAGTTTGGTTCCTGGGAAATAAAGGATAAAAAGAACATTAAAATGATTTTTAAAAACCCACATAATTTCTCTTAAATTCCTTTAAGTTCCTCCTAATGAGTTCATGGGCATGCCTCACAGATGTCAAGTATCTGGCAATCATGAAGCCCTTAATGGCTGAGCTGGCGCTGTAGATGTGAGAAAATCATGGGTAAATTCAGCATGATGGAAAAGTTCATGAGCGAAGACTAAATTAGCTGAATTTTTATATTTTTCCTTTCAACTGAGTCCATCCTGATGTTGACCCTTGATACCTATCTTCATTATTCTAGCTGCCAAGTCATTATGCACTTAACCTAGAAAAACAGACACTGGGGAAGGAAGAGTTGCTAATGCTGAAGGAGACCTTTGAATGTCTAGTCTTTACATATTAAAAGATTTTCAGATTTAATATCACTAGGATTTTAAAGTCTCTTGGTTACCCTTTCCAGAAAGGAAATGTTTTAAGTTTCATTTGTTTTCATATGCCACTGTATCCTTTTTGCCACCATGCTTTTCTGCTCTAACATTGCAACATATCCTAACAGGTTTTATCTTTCAATTTAAAATCTCCTCAAGGATATTCAATCTTCTGGCTCTCAATATTTTTTTAAGACTCTCAATATTCTTAAAAGAGTTTGTCATTTCAGAATTAAGGAAAACCAGCCTTGTCATTCCTGTGGAAGGTGTCTACCAAATCAGAGTATAATATCTGACTTTAAAATGAAAACTTTTTCACGTAAGAAAGGAAAGATATAATTTCACTATGAACTTCCTACTATTTTCACTTAAGTACAGGAGAGTAATAAAGTATTTTGTCACCTGTGAAATCTTGGTGCGTAATCTAACCTAAACCCCATGTCTCTCAGAAAAAACTCAGTTTCTTCTTCCATACAGCAGATAAAAATAATAAAAAATAATAAAAATAATAGGGCTTACCTGATATGGTTGTCATGGGGATTAGATGAAGAAACATATTAAAACATTTAGCACAATACCTGACACAGAGTAATATTTAATATATAGTACATAGTAGTTCTTACCAGGGTGACTTTAGCATAATCCAATAGACGACAGCCATGAAAGCAGAAATGTGACAACAGTCTAACATACAAATATTCCTGAAACCACTGTTGTTTTCAGCCATTGCAAAAGTTTTTAATAGCAATTCTTAAAGTGCTCGTGTAGTAATACTTAGAATCCAGGGGGAGATTTACAGAGCTGTGACATATTCTTCTAGCAATGACCCCCAGACCTTTTGAATTGATGGACATTTAGAATTTGAGATTTGGTACACTGATATACCAAGAGAGAATTAAAAACTACCATCTACTATCACACCATTAAAAAACAAACAAGCAAACAACAACAAACAACAAGTCAGTTACATCCCACCTCTTGCCACTTGGAAAAAAAGAAAACAAAAAAAACAAGTCAGAATTTAACACCCTCACATTTTGCCATGAATTAGCCACTCTCAGGTACTCAGGACAAAAATAGTAGAAAAAGAACAAAATCCTTTCTGATTGATGAGCACCTTTTGTCCATTTTATGTGTTTAAAATATTTGATGTGTCGGAGGGTACCCAAATTTGTCCTCCTATAGTGTTTGGAGTACTCACAGGCATATCCATGAGTACTACCAATATTAGTTCACCCAAAGAGCTATGATAGCCAGAACAGAGAGCCACAGTTCAGTCAAAGCCTTTTGAAAACTCTCCTCCTGAATCTCTGAAGCACCACAATGGTTTCTTATCACAGTAGTATCACAGCACTAATACCACACAGTTCAAGTATCACAGTAATAACATAGGAGTATCTCTAGGCATAACAATAGGATTTTTAAAAAACTTTAATACAGAGATTTCAAGAAATTCAGTGGAATTCCATTCCACTGAAATGGAGCTGGCCACAGCTTCATCATTTATTCTCTTTTGATTCCCCATTTCATTTGTAGTTCAGTTTTTAATTTTCCATTCTCACTCCATCTATCCTGGCTACTCACTTCAACTGCAAAGGTAATATTGATTTTTGAAAACATTCACTGTAGAATGAAATATAAACCCAATAAATAATAGTACAATTTTCATATTTATTTCAGTAAATCTTGCAGGCCAAGTTAATAATCCCATTACCATTTTCATTTTCTTAAATTGATTCTCACTGAATATTAATATATTCATTTAGTATATAATAAACTAATTTTGGATATTTAGAGCATTCTTTAATCTCTCTACTCTGTGAGATAATAGATGCATGTATAGGTTCTAAAATCTCAGATTTTAGGCAAAAGTGTTATAACTTGAAGTAGTCTGGAAATGCATATCACGATAGTAGGAAAAAGATACAAAAGAGTTTACACATGAAAGACATAGTAAATTATTTCACATTTGAAAAGAAGTATCAAAGATTACGAAGTTTTCAGACAGATGAAGTAATTACTTTAGTCTTTATAAGACCAACTACCTTACAAATGTTTAATCAATACAGGATTGCATAGGGTTCTTAGAGCAAGTAGAGAAGCAAACAAATGATCATAATGATTTTTACTTATGATATGATTATGGAGTCTGAAAACAGATTTCAGGTAAAATGCATATTTGAATGAATAATGTAAACATTTCTTAATTCCATTTAGTGTAATAAGTGAATAAAGCTTTTTATTTCATGGGAGAATTATACTAGCTTTTGCAACTATGTAAGTGGATATGGTTCCCCCCTTGGGTAGACAACCTCCCCTTGGCTCTGATAGGTATTCCTTCAACTTCCTATCACATTCATCCTCTTATCTTTCCTCATAAAGAAGTAGATCCCCTTCCTTTCTTCTCTGAGATTTTCAACTTTCTCTTCACCAGTAACTTCTCATCAGCCTTCAAATATGATCAGGTGTCTGCCACTTTACAAAATTCCTTCTGTCTTCCTTATGTCCCTTTTTAGATTCTACCATAATTCTCTCATTGCTTTCAAAGAAGCTCCTTTCTTGTATTCTAGGTTTCTATGTTTATCTACCCCTTAATGTAGGTTCCAATGGATTCCACTCCATCGAATAGATATCAAACTGCTTTTGCCATGACCACCAATGATCTCTCTGTTTCTAAATCCAGAGATCCTTTAGTCATACTTATCTTGCTTGTTTTTTTTTTTTTTGGCACCACATGACACTGTTGACCACTCCCTCCTTAAAACATTTATTTTCCTTCTAGTTTTGTATTGGTCACTGGAGTTGAGAGCCCTATCCATTCTTCTCCAACTGATTAGTTAAAGCTAATCATACAATTTCATTATCTTGCTAGGGATGGGAAGTCCTTTGCTATTTTGGCTCAATGAGATGTAAGAAGAGGTTGGTAGTTAGAATTGAAAAGTTTTGCTTGAAGTTTTGAAAAGTTCCATTAGGAGAGGTAGGAATTTAAGATCGAAAAGTTTTGCTTGTAACAGACTGCTTTTGGAAACTTGGTTCTTTCCTTTGATGGATTTGGAAGAGGAAGCTTGTATCTCTAATTGTCACTGGTACTCAACTTCTAATAATGAGAGGAACCAATTTTAGGATAAAGCTGGCAGTACAGATAGAACAATGGAGAGGAAAAAAATAACCTAAGTACTTAAAATTATACAACTGAAGACTAAATCTGAGGGTTACTTTAGATCTTGATAATCAGCTAGATATTTACTTAACATTCAAGGCTGTTTCCCTTGAATTTTCTATAATTTGTGGTAGAAAGAACCCTATTGATAAAATCGTTGGTTATTTCTTTCCTTCTTCCTAAGACCATTCCTAAATGTTGGTGTTCCATGAAGCTCTGTGACACCCCTCTGTCTCACTCACTGCTGAATTATGACATATATTTTGATTATCGCTAAGTTTGTATCTTCAGCTAAGATTTCTCTCCTGAACTTCAGATAAATATCTCCAAATATCCACCAAACATTACCACTTAGAGACCCTAAACATAACTCAAATCAACATATTAAAACTTAAACTATGCTTGCCTCCTCCACTTTCAAACATCACTCTTCTTGTGCTTCCAGTTGCAGTGAATGGCACATCAGTCCCTTGTCCAAATGAGAAACCTATGTATCAACCACGGCACTTATATCTATCTCGTATATCCTATGTCCAGTCAATCCCAACATCTTGTTGGCTCGCTTTTTAAGAAGATATTGAATCTACGTATTTCTCTCCACCACCTGTTGCTTCCCCTATTCTCCCCTGTATTACAATAGAAGCTTTTTAACTGGTTCAGTTGCCTTCAGCCTTTCTCTTCTATAATTCATTCTCTGAAAAGCTATCAGACTGTTCTTTAAATGAAAATTTAGTCTTTGCCTTCTCAGGTTTAAAACACTTCAATGCTCCACTTCTCATTTCCTTCAGAATAAAGTGCAGCATGATCAACCTTCTGTTTACCTTCCAGCCTTATTTTATGCCACTCCTCTCAACTTCCTTTAGTTTCTTTACTAAACAGGAGCCTTTTCCAGATACTGTCATAACCCTGTATCCCAAATTCAAAGCATTAATCACACTACATTATGTTTATCTGCTGTGCTAAATATTGCCCAACAGGCAGATTAATAACATGTGTAACACCTGCAATCAGGGCATTAATAGTTATTTGAGGTAAAATAATTGCTATTTAATATAGATATATTAAAAAGCACTGAAGTAGTCATCAAGAGGAGAATCATCCCCTAAGTTACAAAGACAGTATGTGATTATGTAGTACATATGCAAGCTATGAAGCACAATTATAAAATTCAACTTAAGAAGTAAAAGAGTAGCAAGAATAATACAAATTTCCTCCCTGATCATACCCCCAGTTTCCCCTTCAGAGGTAACTGTAATTATAAATTTTGTTAACCATTCCCCTTTAAAAATAGTTTCTGGACTCATGTACTTACGCCTAAACAATATATTTTAGTTTTGCTTACTTTTGAGATTTATAAATAGATAGTTTTGATGTGTTCCATCTTCTGAAACTTGTTTTTTACTCAAACTATGTTTCTAAAGTTTATACACATTATCATAATTACTGATTAAATAATTTTCATTGCTTTAAAATATCCTTTTGTGTGAATTACAGAATTTATTTACATACTTTTCTGGTGGTAGGTTTTTCCAGTTTTCCACTATAGTAAACATTAAAAGAGTCTTGAATAATATCTTAGGAGGGCAACTGTAGGAATATAAGGTATATGCATGTTCAGGTTTAGAAGATAATTTGATTCCAAAGTGGTTGTGTTTATTCCTACAGGAACTATGAAAAGGTTTCCATTGCTCTTATACTTGCAAACAATTTACATTTTTCAGACTTAATTTTTGTGGACTACCAAGTATAAAATAGCATCTTTTTTTTTTGCATTTCTGAATGACAAAAATATTCTGCTTTTTAAAATGTTTATCTACTCTCCTAATTCCCCTTGTATTTTACCATTCTTATCATTCTTTAGTATTGTGTTGAGTATCTTTTCTTATTGACTATATGAATTTTAAAAAACATATTCTGGAATAGCAATCCCTTGTCCCTCATATATGTTGTAATGATCTTTTCCCAGGTTGTGGCTTTCTTCTTATTCCCTTTACAGTGATTTAACACGTAGCATTATAATTACTTACCACTTGGGCTACCTCAGTAGACTAAAAGATCTTCAAGGTAGGACACTATATCTTACTCATTTTTCTTCCCCAGAATCTAGAAAATGCTCAACACATACCTGAGCACAGTCGCTCGGTAAGTATTTATTGAGTGAATGATTAGATGAATGAACTGGTATGACTTTAAAGATGGTAAATCAACCTTTTTTAGTTGAATTTCTTTTTACACAAAATTGGCTACACCATGCTACTATACTCAAGAGGGTCAGAAGTACAAATTACACACAATCCCATACTTGCACTTCAAAGGTGGGTATCAGACAACAGTAAGTGGTGATAGTACCTGCAGACAGGTGGCAGGATATTGTTTATAAAAATTTGTTACCAACTCAGAATATTTGGTAGTTTTCATTTTTCATTCTTTTCAAGGCACTTATGTTGACTAAACTCTCTATAGTGGGATGATATTTAGTCTACATTTATTACAAAACTAGAAATGATGTTATGACATAAAATATAGATTACATATTACAATGGATGCACAGGTTCATGGTTTGTGTCATTAATTTGAAATCGGTTACCTTTTTAGTAATGGTGTCCGGAGGTACATCCCGCCTCCCAAGCGGATAAGGATTCCATTGGCCACTAGGAGATACATCTTCTTGTCCATTGTCTAAAATGTTGCTTTGCTGGGACGGGGTCTATTGCAAAAATGGTATGGCATTCTTTAGTGGTATAATAGAAGTTTATCATAGTTTTCTGAAAAGAGTCCCTAATGACTATGATAAGATTAATTTTGCTTAATTGCAGAAAAACAAATATCCTGAACTGGAAGTATTATTATTCACTATTAATAAGAATTCTGAATTGACAGCTTTTTGGAAGTGATGAGAAATTCAATGAAAATAACCACCACAGAGTTATTTACTGAAATTTAAAGAAAAGTTTAGATTATTTACAGTACCTGAATAAAAAATAATCAGAATAACATTAACCAATTGGTAAAAACCACAACATTTAAAACTTGCTTAATTCATTTTTTAATATGATCTTACCATTTAGAATATAAACTGAAACCATATAATACATAGTATATACCTTCCAATATTCCAAAACTAAAACAAGCTTTATAAGGCTGTACTGACTCTGGTAGAACATGGCTTGCACTGATCCAAAAGAGTGTTAACACTAGCATAGGTAAGATTTATTGGGCTATGGCATTATCTATATATAGCTTTCAGGGAAATATGAAAGCAACATCAAAAATGTTGTGCCATTAGAATCACAGCATAAAATAAACCTGACTGCTGTGTTTCTAAATTTATTTATATAGATCTTTGTGCTTAAAGTTTAAATGTCTCATATTTTAGCTGATTTACTGCTTATTTTTTTAATGAATAATAATACCCCTGTATTTATTAGTATTAGTATTAGAGATGGCAGAGGGCTCCATAGTCTGACCTGAGCAAGTAATTACAACCATCAGAAAGATGGACTCCTGTAGAGTGATATACTGCTGGTATATTTTTCCTGTGGAATTAGATTAACTTTTTTCAAAGACTTTTCTCCTCCTCTAACCTATAAGATATACAGCTACTCCTTGATTTGCTGAGGAATTCTTCTGTGGATGAGAAATTATGTTGTTTCCTATACTGTTTTCTGTATATGTTTTGAAGGGTCCCTACAGATAAATCAGGCCTAGTTAGAGGGTGCATGTGCAGCTCTATTCTGTGTGAGGAAGTGTCCAACCCCAGGGTGGGAGAACTGGGCCATTCTCTTTACAATGTTGCACAGATGGGCAGCTTGGCAGCACTCATCTCGTTATACAGAGTGGTCCTCGTTGGTTTTTAAAAAAAAACAATTATATAACCATCCAATCTGCATGCTGATTACACGAATATTTTAAAAAGGATTGCTTGGAACTATTTTAAAATAGGATTATGATACCAGATGAAGTTTTCCTAAGGTACAATGGATATAATGAAAAGTAAGGAGTTAACTCAATTTTCTTATTGAACTTTGGCCATGTGAATTCCTTTTTCAGGAGTCTATCCGAAACTGTGAAGGAAGAGAAAAACTGAGCTGATGCTTCTGGGTTAGTTAGGAATGCATTCACTTGTGATTATTTGAAAATTCACATGTAGGTAACACATTTAAAGTACATATTACTTGAAGAAAAAAAAAAGATTGCTAATATATGCCCATCTTTTTCTGAGCATTAATTTTCTAGTCTTTTCTTTTTTCAGATTAACATGTTTGCATATGTCCACACACAATTTTTCTAGATATTAAAATATGACAAATCAAGTTATTAAAATTAAACAGTTAAAATATAAGTATTCAGGGTAAGTACTACTGGCTGGTGTTTTTGTTTGTTTGTTTGTTTGTTTGTTTTTGGTTTAAATTAATATCCATGTCTTTCTGCCTTGATTTATTTGCCAGTGAAAGGAGATAATTTCAGCTCATCTGGTTAGGTGTATGCAAAATATAATTTTGTATTTTTGAGAAGTGGCCAGAATATGTTATACAGGTATCCCTCCCTCCCCCCCCTTTTTTTTTCTCTCTTTATTATCTCCATCTCCTCCTCTATTTCCTCCACTAGTTCTGCTTCAGCTGCCCAGACAGGACTCTTTGTCACAGACAGCAACTGAGAATTGCAGAAATTTTTTTTTGGTTGACATCCTAATATCATGATGATGTAGGTTCTTCACTCATTTAGGAATCTCACTCTCTTTTTAAAATTAGAATTAACAACCACATTGATTCTGCATTACAGGAGTCAAAGAAAACATACACATGCAGACACATGAAAAAAAAATACTTTCACTAGACACGGAAATTAAAGAAATTTCCTGAAAGCAATTTCCTTTATTCATTTCAAGAGTGCTCTGGCCTTTTTAGTTTTTCTTAAGTGAGACATACTGGGGGGGAGGGGGAGCTTAAGTTTGGAGAAGTAGAAAGACCGGGAAAACAGCTTATTAATTTTGGTGGGGATGGGTGGGTGGGTAGCATAAAAAAGAATTATACAGTGGGTTCACATTCTGTTCCAAAGATGTATAGCTATTTACCAAAAAAATTGTACTTTTCACAAACTGCTACTGAATTGTATATAAATGCAGTTGCTGAGTTGTGAAAATTCTATAAAAGGTTAATGGGAGAAACTGAAAAACATTAAAAAAGCAATGAGGCTATCACTTGGAATCTGTTATTTCAGAGAAAATAACCAAATTGAGATTCAGTTACTCATTCAATTACTTCTAAGTATAGATTCTTTGATACTTTAAAAAAGTAAGAATGAGTCTTCTTTTACTCAGCACATGAAACCAATTAGATATAGAAGACATTGAAAATCACCATATTGTACCATTTTCTCAGCTTCTAAGTTCTGTAGATCTTTAATATTTCAAAATAATAGACAACATGGTCATTATGATTTAGTGAAAAATCAGAAATTATATTTGTTAAGAAATACCCTAATGCTAGGAGTTTTACTGAAGGGACTTGGTTTCCAAAATGTCCATGGACATTTATAGATTTAACATTTAGCACAAGTGTGTACTGGAAGAAGTAATTTCTAATTTGGCTGAGACATAAATATGCATGAAAATGTGTGATATGTATGTGCATGTATATGAGTGTGTGCATGTATGTGTTTATGTGTGCCTGTGTGTGAGCTTGTGTATGTATGCAGCATTCACATATATGAATAAATGAGCTTAGCTGACCCAGCAGTTTTGCTTGGGTTAGCAAATTAATGGGTGCACTGAATGCTTGGCAAATTATACTTACTGCATTTAGCTGGAGAAATTACATAGCAGTGGTATTAGCATTTGGCACTTTGCAAAGGTCTTAGGATGCATGCCTTAAGATCTCAAGGACCAATTTTGCTTAGTAATTGGCCTATAGTCCACAAAAGGCATTATCATAGATTCAAAAATGTTTTAAAAACAATTTTCCCAAAGTATTTCTAGTGAAAATTGGTATATAACTCATTTTCTGCATATACTTAAAAAATAGGTATCACAAAGACAAATATATACCAAGTTACAATATAAATGATTTAGATTTCAAGGGGTTCAATCTGAAGGTGCTAATGTAATGTTCAGATGATTTTTAAACTAGCATTTCATTATCATGGTAAGGAAGCCTCTGTATGAGTACTAATGTTATTATATTGGTAATGTTAGCCATTGTCCATGAGGATTCATGTGGATTTACAGGCTGGAGATTTTGTTTATAATTAGAAAGATAAGTGAATCTTCCTTGAGTGACATACCACCAATAATAAATCCAGCAGAATCAACAGAAACTATAGGCAGAAGGTGTTGCATAAATCTTGCTTGGCTTTCAGCAGAAAAAAACGGAATTAAGTAAGTAAACCTTGAGAGTAGGATGAATAAATGCATATCAAATATTGGTACTATTTGATCCTGAATCATGTGCATAGAACCAGCAAGAAAGGACATTAGAAATTTAAAAGTAATTAGGTGCAAACATTTCTATCCAAATCTCTCTAATTCAAAAGATAGTAGGATGAGTATCAAGTAATAAAACAGATAGCAAGGCCATTTTCTTCCAGGCAAAATTCTATGAAAAGATTATTTAATACATATATTTCCATCATTTCAACTTCCCTTCCCCCCAAATTATAATTTATATTAAGGTCTGTTTCAATAAGCCAATAAGCAGTACATGCTATGGTATAACATGGTGCTAGAAGTTGAAAAGAAAGGAACAGGACAAAAACATATCAATTTCTTCAGTGTGGAAGATATCATGCTATACTCCCAGCCAGACACCAGCAGAGGGGGAATTAGAAGAGGCCAGCGATTTCTTCCCCAACTCCACTTGTCTCTGGGGCTGCAGTAGCAGGAATGATTGACTTCTGAAATTTTGGAGTTCATAGTCTTTGGCCTTCACTGCCACCAAGCATATTTCTTGGTGATATTGAGTGCTCAGGAAACACATGAGCATGAGTTAACTTTAAGCACTTACTTTAAGGTAAAGTGACTTAAGGTAACTTTGAGTATTTACTAAGTTCTGCTAACTAAGAGAGCCCTGTGTCTGTAGCACACAGGGAATGATTTGGGTCATGATAGGTTTTGGATTAGTTAATATATTTGACTTGTGTATTCTTTTCTCTATCCCATGATATCTATTTTTCTAGATTATTGTGACAATGATGTGAGATCATAATGTATATGAAAGGACCTTATCAACTATTTTGAGTTATGTTCTCTGAAAATGCTAGTTTTTGTAAATATTTGAGAAGACTTCATTGTACAGTAAAAACAGCAGGGACCAGGGTGCCAGGGTCAGATTCAAATTTTGCCTACTATTGTGTCAAGTGCAGGGGTTACAGTAATAACACAGTAGAACTGACGTTAAGTTCCTTTGTGTGACACGTGAGCCTCAGTTTCCTGATCTATATAATGAGATAAACACTTTCCTTGAGGGTATATGAGGGTGGTGTGAAAAAACATATTTAAGGTACCTAATGGTACCAGGTACACAATAGATTCTTAATAAATCCTAGTCTTTTTCTTCTGTTGAAATTCTTAATCTACCATTAATCTGAATAATAAAAATGGCAATTTGAATTGACATTTTACAATATAATATTTCTCTCTAATAACATAAAATCTTGAGACAATAGCTAAGCTCAGTTACAACAGAACACATTCGAAGAAGCACATGGAACCATTAATAATGTCATAGAAAGTTGCCTTAAATACTTTTTGGAGAGGCAGTAAATAAATGATAAATGAATAAATGAATGAATGAATGAATAAATAAATGAATAGATAGAAAATACTAGTAATTTTATACTTTAATAGCTGAGTTATATAGGTTAAGTATTATTAATACTTTAATAGCTGAGTTATATAGGTTAAGTATTATTAATTTTTTTAGGAAATTAGAATAAGCATCAATGAGTAGAAACATTAAAGAATATTAAATATTAAAATAATTTGGGGGCTCTTGGGTGACTCAGTCAGCTGTGTCCGACTTTTTTTTTTTAATTTTTTTTTAATGTTTTATTTATTTCTAGGAGAGACAGAGAGACAGCATGAGCAGGGGAGGGTCATAGAGAGAGGGAGTGACAGACTGAAACAGGCTCCAGGCTCTGAGCCGGCAGTCAGCACAGAGTCCGACGCGGGGCTCGAACCCACAAACCGCGAGATCATGACCCAAGCAAAAGTCAGACGCTTAACCAACTAAACCACCCAGGCGCCCCATGAGTGTCCGACTTTGGCTCAGCTCACAGTCTCATGGTTTGTGAGTCTGAGCCCAGCACTGGGCTTGCTGCTGTCAGCACAGAGCCCACTAAGGATCCTGGGCTCCCACTTTTCTATTCTCCTACCCTGCTTATGTACTCCCTCTCAAAAATAAAACATTAAACAATCATAAAATAATTTTGTTGTATTTATTACCATTCTGTTAATATCTTAACAGATTTCATAAAATTACCATAGAATATGTAATTTACTGTTCATAGTATAGAAAGCCTGTATGGGGCTTGTAATCCATAAAAAGTGTTTACTACTTGACCTGGCACATAATAAATATGAACAAATTAGAAATATTCAAAGCACAGGAAAATCTGGGAAAGTCTTTTCATTTACATAACTGTTCACTTCGTAAATAGAAGTACAGATTCTTTGATCTTCATTCACAAACAGGCATATCCTTTAAGTAATTTATTGTAAATGTGTTTAAAAATTTGAAAAAAAAACTTAGATATTTTTGGTAACTTAAATAGAAACTCAAGCCAAAAAACAAATAATACTGAGTCAGGACCTCGGCTAACAGAAATAATGCCTTTCTGTCGGTTATCAAAATGGAGGTCAGAAGCACCGAAAGTTGGCCTCTCTGGGCAACCTGCAAAAAGATAGTCTCAGTGTGACAGAGAAAATACAAGGCAGCTCCTTCTTCTTAACTGAGAGAGGTAAGGCTTGAAAGCAGAGTATGAGGAAAGGGTGTGGATTTCAGCCCTGAATGCTCCCAGGAGTAGGGGAATACCTACACAAAAGGAGCTGCGAGTCGATTTCCATTGCTTAACTGGTAATACATGAAAATGTTAATTTAGATTCCTTCGACATCCAGAGCCATTTACCACAGCACCTAACTAAGGATGGTGTATTGTCGTTTAAGAATTTCATAAATCAAAAGAGCTCCAGTGTTTCCACGAGAGCATGAACAGTTTTGTCAATTTTATGTACTGAAAATGTTTGTTTATAAATTGATCTTACTGTATATTTTCAATGCAATTCTCATGGCTCACAAGCCTTTAGAGACTGCAAAGAAAACTCAAATTGCTGATACTAATTTTTATGATCTTAAGTAGCGAACATGTTGTAATAGGTTTTTATGCAAAGGAAAATAATTTTTGCCTGTTTCCTCTCCTGGTGAAAAGGGTTCAGGGAAATTGAGCCTCAATCATAGGACCTGTTAGCATTGGTCAGCGGAGCCAAGAAAGGAAAATTTTAAGAGAGACTGTCTCTAACCTTGGCAGAAAAACCAAAGAAATTTTCAAATTAAAGAAGCTCTGCAGAAGAGATGTACTCGAGCACAAAGATAATGGGGCAGAGACAGACTGGAAGCCATGGGAGCAAGTAGAGTCTGGAGTATTCTTGAAATATCAGGCACTTAGTACCCATACCTAATAAGGCTCCTGCACTTGCAGCAGGTGGGAAAGGTGTCCAGATGCCCAAAGTTGAAAGTTTATAGGCCTTAAACTGATAATTTGGGGTCATAAGATCTTTTAGGGGTAATGGAGTAGTTGCCCTCTCCGTATTTTTTCCCTCCCTTGCCTTCTCTCTCTCTCTCTCTCTTTCTGGTGAGGATAATAACATACTGATGATAAATTTGTTTTAAGATGGAATCTTTCAATACTTGAATCATTCTTGGTTTGCAATTTAATGAAGCTTCCAAGGAGACTTCCTTTAGGTCATTTCTGTGCCTAACTGAGGAAGGTTGAAAAGTCTCCAAATATGAGAACACTAATATTTCTGATGGAGATGAATCCATTCTCTACACTACCCCACACAAGATCAGAAACTTAATATAGCAACACAGAGGTACTGAATTTATATCTGGAGAACACTTTAGACATTGAAAAATAGTGTTTCAAGATAGTCCTATTTTTCAGAATGTATTTATATCATTTTATAGATAGATAAGCAAATAGGGCTAAACATTAAGCAAAATAAGGGGCTTTCCATATAATTTGAGGGGGTTCAAGCAATAGCTCCCTTCCTATCAACATCTCTCTAATCAGATCACTGAATTTTGAAATTCTACCCTTTTAGTTTAAGGGTTTGATTTCTATCAAGTGCCAAGCCCTCTGGGGAGGGAGGCTATTTAAGTTGTGATGTCTCATTTACTTCTTAGTGCAGATACATTTCAGGATCTTTTGAATGTTGGTTTTGTTAGGGCAGAAGATGAGAACGCTGGGCATCTGAGGGGACATGAAGAGCAGGTGTACATTAAAGCAGAAGTTCCATAGAAAAGGTCTCACTGCTAGAATGCTGGAGCCGACTTGATCTAGCTCATGAGAGCTAACGACTCATGTCCCAATTCTGTGTTCGGTGATGTTAAGTTAGTGCCTTGAATTTGGCCATAGAGGGAGTGGTTACATCACAGACATTAGCAAACACCACAAACCAGGGCTTTGTTCTTTTCCCTGGAAGGAAAGTTACCCACACACCCCTTGTTCTGCCATAGGAGACTGAGGACAGGAAAAACAACATTCTAAAGTTCTTAATTTAGATAGTCTTTTTTTTTTCCTCCCCAAAACGATTGTGGGTGAGGAAAAAGCTGTGAATATAAACGCCTCTTTGGTTTTATTCCTTTATTCATAGTAGAAAGCAAACTATCCAGAGTTAGGAGTTATTATTAAGAGTAATTTGACAATAAAACATGGGTTCGAGGTCTTTTGACCCTTGTTTTGCTGGGATGGGTTTTGTTTTCCTTACGTTCATTAATTTTATTATGAGAGATGTGTTTCGAGGCTACTGTTGTTCTGTTATCCCTACTCTACATTGCTTTTTTCATAAAACTTATTAGGATAATGACTATATTAGAAATACAGTCATAATGACATATGTGTGAAAATGACTCATTAGTCTCCATCAAAATGTAACTAAGATGCATTAATCCATTTCAGCAGGTAAAATGTGCATCCTCAGTTTTGCCTGAATAAAACAGCAGAAATGTTCTTTTGACAATGGAAATGTTTCTCTTCCAGTATATTTCATTTCAAATGAGTCCACAATTTCATTTAAGGCCATGTTAATGTGCTCCTTTTCCATTAGTCTAGGAAGAGTAACAATTTGCTAGCCAAGCAACAAACTTGCTTCTCACGTTTTATTCCTGTGTAATATTTCCCACAAAGATAATGGGCTGAAGAAGCATTTAGAAGTGCCAACTACTTCATTTCCATTCTAATTTAGGTCTCTATGTCTTTTTCCAAAGGAATCAACTGAAATCCAACAATAATTTCTAGCTCTGTTCTCATAATGTGTCAGCAAGGGAAGACCAGGCTGTCTTCAAAAAGGTTTAAAAAATATATGTTTATATATCTACATACAGACGAAAGAAAGGAAACAAAGAGGAAAAGAAAAAGAAATGAGTAATAAGAAAATGAACCTTAAAGCAACTCAAAAAGCCATGTGCCTGCTCAATCCAAAAAGCAAAGCTTTTAAGCAGGAACCTGCAAATCATTCTAGCTCCAAAGATTCATTTAGCAGCTAAGAGTTTGGGCTCTACATTCTTTGCCCTTGTGCTTTTTGGACTCAGGAGAGTCTATAAGCAGGGTTGTATGTACAGCCTAAACACATTAAGTGAACAAACAACATTAATTGGCTTTGGTATGCTGACACATGTAAGGCAGTCCATACTTACTTTCTGAAGAGGTAGTTCTTGTAGATCAAATTTAGACTTAGTCTGCAAGTTTAAAGTCATGCTTCTGCCTGCATGCATTGCTGAAATACCTCCATAGGGCAGCATGCCAAGGTTAACTGTGTTGTGTTTGTAAGCAGCATTCTGAGTAGAGGAAATAATCATGTGACAGGGTGTGAACACATGCTCAACAAACTGATTATTACATGAACATGTTTAAATTTATAACATTTAACTTTAAGCGGGCAAACAGTAACTTCCTTTTAAACATGCACTTGATCAGACAGAAGCATACAGTAAACAGTGTTAGTTATGCACATAATGAGTACCATCCAAAACTACAGAAAACACAAAAAAGCAAGGATACATTCTGTTTTACATTTGCTGCTAACTCAACGGCATAAAACCTATCTCTTATATATCATGATAGTAGTAACTTTGGACAAATGTTGTTCATCTGTGGTAGTATATTGATTCAAAAAATTCAAACAGTGAGATCTTAATCAAATTTTGCCAGCTGCAAATCTCATGGTCTCTTTCACATTGTGAGATAAACACACGCAAAAGACAAATGCCAGCTTCTAATTCTGCCTTAAAATGAATGTACTACAATGTTAAAGCCAAAATCAGTATCCTTTATTTCTCAGTCTATAGATATAATTACAGCAACTAAGAAAAGGAGCTGGTCAAAAAAATAATTCAGTCTGACTATTGGCTAACTGAATTTACTGATTAATTTAGTAAAACCAGTCAAATAGCTTGTATGTGGATCCAATGTTTCTACTTTTTTTTTGTTAGTTTCTTAAAAATTACATTATAAAATGGAGAAATTTCATAATGAATCTAAAGGAATTTTGATTTGAACTATTAATACTAAGTATCAAAAATATCTAAATACCTATAGAGTACTATGGTGATATTTGCATTGTGGTTATCCTTCAATTGGTGTATCTAAGGTTATTCCAAGTGTTTGATAGCTAATTAGTTTTTTTCTACAGAATGTCATTTAAAGTAAAATATGTTGTATGTACTGTTATCAAATAGTTTCCATTAGTACAATCTCCACTTTCCAACTTTCATTAAAATGTAATAATTAACAGTATTTGGTCTTTTTAAGTAATTCTCTTATTTTGGAAAAAAGAAACTACACAAATTAACTCAGTACACTTTTTAAAAACAGAATGTTCTTGAAAATAACAGCTAACAGCTATTCTATTCTGAGGGTATTGTTTGCAAAGTAATGATTTTTAGCATAAGTTTCACTGAACTCAGTTGAAAGACTATTATACTCCTGATGGTATGCGCTTGTCTACCAATCGTATTTGTTATGGATCCTTGATTATTTCATCCAGAGACATTTTTTTTTCATTGTCACCATGCCAAAGTTGAAAAGGACACTGAACATTTCAATCTAGCACTTGAATGATTCCTTAACGTTTAAAATTACTCCAGTCTAGTGCCTCCTTAGTTCCTGGAGAAGAGTAGTCATCTCGGACATATGGGTTCAGGTTTTAAATTCTCTCAGTCACAGTGGGACTCTGTAGTGAGAGCATGAGCCTTGAGGTTAACTATAGGAGAAAACAGCATCTTTTATCGGGAGCTGCCTCTCCAAGGTGAACACCAGGCAAGATCTTTAACCAACATTATCTTGGGCTGCTAAGCTTATCCAATGTGCAGGCCTCTAGGCAGTTCTGTCTTATGAGGAATAGTCAAAGATCTTATACTTTCTACTATAACTATTTGATATCCAGATTGAAATCTTCACCTAAATTTCACTGGGAAAGAAACACATCATATTTCTGGTGCAGTCTGACCTTGAACAGTATGTGAAGTGGCACAGCTATATCTAAACTCGTTTTATATAATAAGTCTGTGCTTCAGTACCCTGAATTCATGTTTGTGAGTAGTTGGAAAGTTTTAAGTAACATACAGCCTGAAAAGCTCAGTAGCTCACTTGAGAGGGGGGGAAGAAATGTTACGTGGAAGAAACAAGAGGAAGAACTTTCAGGATCCAGTGGCTTGAAGCAATACTCTCAGGTAACTTAATTTTGTGGAATTAAATAAGAAGCTATTGAATACACATTGAAGTTGGTCTGAAGAATGACAGACTGAGGGAATTATAAACAAACAGGGGAAACATGGAAACTAATTAAAAAGGAAGGTGTGGACACAGCAAAAAGGAAACACGCATGAGTTTACTTTTAGTTATCTGGATCGGGGACTGGCAGGACGCTTCCAGACTTCTGCTGATCCAAATCCCCCTCCCCCAGTCCTATTTTCCTGTCTCCAAATTCCTGCTCCAGCTAGAGGAGTAGCTCTGATCAAAGGAGAGGAACCATTTATCTGACAAACCAGTAAATAAGTGATGGTACCAAATGCTTAGAATTTTGTCTTCTTTCTCATGCTTTGTTCTCACTCACTCTGTTGCCTCAAATTACTAGTCATTGCACATATGCTCCAAAAAGCTTCTTATAACCTTTCTTGACTAGTTCATCTTACCCTGTTACGTATGGTCGTGTCTACACGAGGCCAGAGTTCCCAAACTGTACTGTATTATTTGGCCCCAAATATTTTCGCCCTCCAAGTTATCTGTCTACATGGAGGGTAAAAGTTGAGGTAAGGCATGGTGACAACTGACCAGGTGTCTCCCACTGACAGCCAGTCATGAGGCTTTGATGAGGCTCCCTTCAATGGGACTGAGCACACCTATTTGAAACAGACATTCTGATGAAATATTTTGCAAGGCAGAACCAATTTCCACATTGAAAAACTAACACCCACACCCCCATATTTCAGTTCACTTTTCCTTAAAAATAATTGTGTTTTTGTCATGTAGACACGACCTACAAACAATATAGTTACTTTAAAAGAGTATACCTGAAAACATAAAATTCAATATTAAGGAAATATATAATAATTGCAGTGACCTGTGTTTTTAACAGGACACCAAATGAAATAATAAAACTATCGAGCAAAACTTCCTAATGGTATATTATTACCCAGAGCCCCAATTTACACTAAATTTTTCAACCCTAGGAAATGAGAAAAAAAGGCCCTATTTTTACAAAAAGGACCCCCGAGGGTTCTAAGGTCAATGCAGAGCACACCAAGCCCTCTACACCAAAGCCATGAAGTACGCTCATGGATAATGGTCAATTGATCATTGTTATACAAAATGAAATACGAGATTTCTCTTAGAGAGATATAGATATGAACAGGCAACAAAAAAGTCATTCTCAGCTTTAAAACAGTGTATATATTTTTACTCTCCTCAATCATTATGCATTCCATGCTTTATTGTGACTCAGTTTATAACTGAATTGGGATTAATTTCTTTTTGTTGTTGTTGTTGTTGCAATATACACACTAATTTTTACCTTTTTAGTGTTCACAAAGACATCATCTATTTTTGTTGCCTATAGTATGACTTGAATTTAAATATTTTTTTTTGAAAGCCAATATTTGAAATGGCAGGATTTTTCATAAAATAATGTGTAGGAGGGCATTCAATCTCTGCTTATTTTATTTTCTGTTTCTTGCTGGGAAGATTATTGCTCATTAGAAGTAATAACTTCAGGAGTCCCATAGCAGTAAATTTATGCGAATTTTATAAACAAATTAGGCCTGACTTTATTATAAGTGAGTCTGTGCAGAAAGGGGCAAAATACTCACTTTTTAATGATTCAATAAAAATCGTACTCCTTAGGTCACTAGAGAACAGTTCTGTGTCCTAGGAGAGGCATTCTGCCGTAACGGCCAGAAAGCAATTGAAGCACCGTCCCATATAATAGAGTCAAATTCTTTCTTACTAACAATATTTAGGCTAGATTCGATAAATCATTCACCTACAGGTTATGGATGCTCAAAGAGCAGTAAACAATATCCATGAGAAACTATTATGATCGATTTCCCCACAATATAAATAAAATGCTGATCATCTATTCATTCATGTAGTTCATGCTTCACTACATGTGCTTAGAAATGCCAATAAAGTAAAACTAAAGGCAGGAGGGATATTCTTACAGAGAAATGCCAGACATACCCTGTCTAACCTTCTAGCTTCTATATGTCTAAGCAGCTGTTGTCTCCAGTCTGCAGGCATTTTACCACAGCTCTCCTCTCCCTTCACAGGAGTAGGCCTCGTCTTTATATCACTGTTATCTGATGGCTTGTCACCATAGTTACCCAAGTTATAGTCAGATGGTATTTTTTCCAAAAGAGCTGCCATAGTAGGCCTAGCTGAAACTGGCCTGGTTTGGGAGGCACCGTAACTCTCTGTACTGTAGCTTCTTGCAGACAGTGGCCTCCTCTGGGTAAGGTTTTTAACTGGAAAACTTCCCGCCTGAGCTTTCACTTCTTGATATGAAGGGTGTTCATCTTCATACCTGCCATTCCTTTTCAGGAACTGGGACTCAGTCACTGAAACGCTGCTTTGGCGATCCAGACCTCCCCTATATGGAGGTCTGCCGTACCTATCACTCGGAGGCAGCTCATGAGGTTCACTGACCCTTCTAAACATGGCCATTTCTGTGGAGCTCGCCAGAGAGTCGGCTCTTCTCAAGAAGCCTGCCCTGGCACCTTGGCTTGCAAACTGGGCATTCACCACAGCATCCTCATTAACAGATGGCTGAGAAAATGAGAACATTTGCTCCATTGGTGGGTATCCTCTGTAAGCTCTAGGACTAACCAAATCCTTGGCGAGGTTTTTGCTGGGCTGTTGCACGTACTCAGAATTGTGTTGAAAGGGGGGCGGTATCCTCTTTTCGGCTTTAACTTCCACTGCTCCTTGGGGGTTGAAGCTTTGGTCAAACTGATAGACTTTTTTTGTCATGGAAGCCTTCTGTTGTTGTGGCCCTTTACTGCTTCCATAAGTGAGCATCTCGTCATCCAGCATTGGGACTGACTGGCTTCGAGACATACTGGCCATACCATGCTCTGGTCCCAACATTTTATCTGGTCGTTCATGGCTTCCTAAGTGATCACTCCCAGTAGCATAGTTTTCTAATGGTATATTATAAACCTTGTACGTCCCAATGTCAATCTCATCGATACTCTGTGACTTTTTGAATTTATTGGACTTGATATCTTTCATTAGTGGGGAAAGCCTCTCTGTGCTTTTGCTAATGGAAATAATACCTTTAGAAGATTCTGGGCGGCAGTGGATTTGAGAAAAGACATTGCTAAGACTCCTGTTGGGATTAGAATCGTGATACTCCCACGGTACTCCTGGAGAAAAAGGACTAGGTATCTCAACAGATTCTTTTATATGTTCTTTCCTTTCAGGCAATGGGCTGGTGGTGGGGGTTGTCTCTAATTTGGAAGGGAAAGCGGTCCTGTCTTCAAAAGGACTAGGGGTTCTAGTCCAATTCTGCCAAGGATTGGAAGGAGGCACTTCTGTTTCTGGTGTGTGTCTGTGTGTAGACTGCTCAAGTTCCAGGGGAACACCAACAATCCTATCCTGCCTAATCAAAGGCCTGCGACCATGAGAAGATGTGCTTCTAGATTTCGAACTTAAGAGAGGATTGTTGTTGGCATTCTCGCCTGTGGTCTCCTCTGCAACAAACCCTGTGTTATCATAATGTGAACTATCAGTCCAGTTGTCAGTGAAGGCGTCACTCATTGGCAGCCGGTCAGGACGCTGTGGTAGATTCCCTGGGGGAACAGCCTCCCGCTGGCTGAGTAATGGCTTTGAATCAAGAGGCTGTGGGAAAGATGGTGCAATCCTGTGAAGACAGTGGGAAGAAGAAATGTGAAAATGAGGAAGAGCTGGGTCTATGCCAGAAAGAGAACAAGCAGCCAAGAATACTACGATCCTTTAATGGGTCATTCATCTACACCTCACTTATGACTAAGATAGCATTATGATTTCATACCCACCCCTTTACTTTTCTCTGACTTCTATTCCAACCTTTTAATCATCAACTTTTAACATAACATATGACTTACCTACCTATTTTATTCATCGTGTTTTGTTGTGTGTCCTGTGCTAGAATGTAAACTCATGTGGGCAGATATTTTTTTTTTCTCCTTAGGCCTTGCATAGTGCTTGGCACATAGTAGGTATTTGTTAGAAGATGAAATGATTAAGAGAAATAGATAGGTCTTCAGTAATGGTCCTGAACCTTGTCTGATAATTAGAATCTCCTGATTCCTTCCTGGTCCTCATCCTGGAATTTCTGATTCTTACATTTCCAAACTACTGGTTGAGAATACCTTTCTTATAAATAGTTGATATACCTAATGAACCCAGACTGTCTTCAAATAGAATTTATTTGAGAGTCAGGTATTGAAGACATTAAATCCATTGTATAGGAAACACTTTTTCCTAGAATGTAAATTATATTATATTACATTATATCATATCATATTATACTAGAACTTTTGGTCATTGGTTTTATACTAGTGACCAAAGTATCTCTAGAAGATGCTAATATTTCTAGGTTTATTTTAAACCATTTGCACAGTAATAACATTGAATTATATATTTTTTACCAGTGAAAGACTTTTGTTTTTGCTAATTGAAAAAGAGTACATTTAGAAAGTACCTTTCAAAGTACCTCATTAATCTCAGCTTATATCACAAATAATGAACCTAAAAAACCAAGTAATGAACTATAAACTGAGTTAAGATTTTACCACAGACATAAAAGGTAGAAATAGTTATTCATTAATTACCAAACAATATCTTGCTAACAGTACTGATATTATCAGTAAAATATGAGTAAAAATCAGTGACTATCTATACGATGTGATGATTTATATTTGCTGTTTATAGCATAAAGTATAGCCACAAGTAACAAAACCAGGGAATCAGAACTGGGTGGGTACTATCTCATAGAGTCACTTTGTTATGCTCTTTGGCTTTTAATTTTTCATCTGTAAAATGGAAGTAATATAGTAGGAACTATTTTGCAGAAAGATTAAATATTTTTACTTACATCCTAACTTTTCCAGCTGATGATAAAATGATGATGATGATGATGATAACGATGATGGTAGCAATGAAAATTTTATTCAATATTTACTTCACACTAGGCAATAGGTGCTTTCAATGCATCTTACTTTAGTCCACAGATATGCATCTTACTTTAATCCATTTTGGACAGTGACATGCCCACATGTGTCATAAATAAGTATCGGGCAAACAGGTCTTTTGGTTTCTGATTTTTAAGGGATGCCTCGGTGGCTCAGTTAGTTAAGCCTCTGACTCTTGATTTTGGCTCAGGTCATGATCTCACAGTTTTTGAGTAAGCCCACTTCAGGCTCTATGCTGACAGTGAGGAGTCTGCTTGGGATTCTGTCTCCCCCTCTCTCACTGTTCCTCCCCCACTTGCATGTGCATTCTCTCTCTCTGAAAAAAAATTACAAAAAATACAATTTCTTGTCCTATCAACACAAACTGATAATCTTCCACCATCTGTTCCTTAAACAATGGTTTGGTGCTGAAACTGGATTCAGCCTCTCCTGGAAGTCCCAGGGGGACTGTATTTGCTTACCTGCCCCTTCTGTCTTCTATGTCACTCATGTGCTGAATACAATTCAAAAATTAAGATTCCATTTTTTTTAAGTTGCTGAAAGAAAGCACTTGGGAACAGAAAAAAAGGGAATTCTAAACACACCTGTTACCCCACAAAGAATTATGTACTGCATCTTTAGCTGTTGTCTGCAAGGACCCCACTTTAACCCGGGTGTTAGAGGATCCTGAGGAAGCCTGGGAAGGCGAGTAGTCTGAGTAAGTGCCTGAGGAAACACTGTTATTCAGACAGTGAGTTTTGTCAACTTCAGACTCATCAGTTGATTCTGAAATGTAAAGGGGAAAATGTTATAACGCTATGAACATTGAAAATAATAAACACAGAAAAGCAAGTATGAAAAACAGATAGCATAACAATGTTAGGAATATATGTTTGTAAAATATTTCTATAGACTATGGTGTATAATCGTTTACAACTGGTGATTCATCATGCACATGCATTTGTGGCATATTTTCCACATCAGGTTAACAATGTTACCTTTTTTGTCCTTCCCTAGCAGAACAAGTTTGGGTGGGTACAGAGGGGTCTCAGCTAATGAAGGGTGAAGTTCCCCAATCCTCATTTCATTAGCTGGATGAACAAAAGAATCCTGAGAGATATAATAATATAGGACAAGGAAAGTAAACATTTAAACATTGGTTAACCAAGATGGCAATATCTTTATTTGGTTCAGATTTAAAGATGGGGCTCTAGAATTTAAGTCACTATGGAGCACTGGGAGAAGTGCATATGTTTCTCTGAACTAAGTACTAAGATATTTTGCTTTTCTAATTTAAATGAGTCCATTTATACATCAGATATTTTTCTGAATCCTGTTTATATGCCTGGCACTGTGCAAAGAACTGTGGACTTTCCAAAGAAAGATAAAATGTCACACATGTCCCCTGGAAATTTATAATCTAGTTGGGGAGACAAGCTATATCTCATTATAACACAGGACTGACTTATGACAGACTGTATGTGAGTATATGATATATACATGTACATATATATGCATACATATATGTATATAAATGGGATATACACATGTAAGAGGAGAACACCCTTAAGAGTTCTAAGAGGAAAGTCTATCACTGGCCAACTAAATTTTTTTTCATCCCTAGTCATACTCATGCACAAGTACTATTTCCCAAGTGATCTTATGTTCAGTTTCTTTAGTTCTACCATGACTTCTAATGTTTCTAGTTTTCTCATGATTAATCTAGCTTGTTGAATCTTCATTATAAATTCATTCATTAAGTGTAATGACCAACATTGGTACAAGAATAAAACTTTATAAAGACAAATGAACATGTTAAAAAAAAACTATGAAGTTCAGCTTCTATACTTAAAATTATTACTCCAGTTAACCAGATAGTGAGAGAGCACTGGGGAAAGTAAAATACAGAATTCTTATTTTCTTCTACATATAAAAATGTCTTGTTTATGCCCACAGGGAAGCAGCGATATAAATTATTCATGACAGTTATCTTTATGTCTTTTTTTCTTAAACCTTAGGTTAATTTCAATTTGAAAGAAAATTTTCAGTATTTTTCAGTTTTCTCATTCATTACTACTTGTTAGTTTAAAATATTAGTGTCACAGTTAGAAATATTTTGTTAAATCAGAAAGAATATACTAGAACACAAAAATGTGTTCCAACTTATAACCAATTGGTAATGGGCAGAAAGTCTTATTTTATGTTTTAATGCCCCCACCTCCCCCCCCACCATAGTGACAAGCTCAGGTGTTTGGGTATTGCAAAGAAACATCCATTTCTTTAAATTGAGGCTTAAGTTCTATTTTTTGGATTATTTTTGGTTAGATTTGTATAAGAATATTTGCCTGTGATAAACCTGGGTATATCTGATAAGTGTTAATTATTTAAAAATATTTCTAGTTGAATTCTTTCATTTTCTACAACTGGGTTTTGAGACTCAGCGAGGTCCATGCTTACAGAGATAATTAGATCAAGATCCAACATAGAGGCAGGATTCTGGGGTTCCAGTCCTATGATCTTCCCTTATATTGTGTGTGCTGCCTCCTCGTGTGCTCAGCTGTGAGCACATCTGAGACTTAAAATCAAGTTCCAGATTTGAAGAGGGATAGGAAAGAGAGTAAGATTGATGGAAATTCTGGAGATGAAGAGGGAAATCTGTGTTCTCATGGATTTTGAAAACTATTTCAAAGGCTTAGCATAAGAAACTTTTGATAAAAATTTAAGGTGACAGAATAGAGAGTAAAGCCTTTACACAACTTTGTAGAAATTTATAACTAAAGCAGACCTGAGTTTGAGAAATTGTACCATGGAAAGGCATAACATAAGTTAAGAATTGTCAAAAATATTTCAATTACCAGGTGGCATATTTCTATTCTATTCCTGCTTTATCATTTATTAATCAGGCTATTTTGGGCAAGTCAGTGTACCTCTCTGTACTTTATTCACTACATCAGTAAAGTGAAGGTAATAGATGAAAGGTATTAATGTTATTTTCGGTTTAGTACTAACACTCTATGAATCTGAATGTAACTTATTTATTGAAATAATACTTTAAAAAGGAAATATTCTTATGATATGTGATAGGGAACTACAGGAATTGTGTTTTAGTCAACAAAACAAACAAAAAAGTTGTACAAACATAGAAATGTAAATACAATTAAGGGTTTCATTAACTTTTTCCCCCTCATGTCTTACACATTTAGTATGGAAGTTATGTTGCATATATAGGTCAATTTTCAGATTCTGTATCCTAACATTGTGGCTGGAGCTTGGCATGGTAGTTATGCCATTCTTGAGTCTCTGCTCAAGAATTTCTGATTTGAATCAAAAACAGCCCTAGTGACTAGGGAGTATGGTATCAGCTAATCATGAACCTGCATCCTTTCTCCAGAGTTCTGTGAGACCCTCCAAGTAGGAGGATTAACACTCCCAAAGCAATAATGATGGATTTGCACTGATCCAGTTAGACCCAATTATCTTTATGAGCAAAATGATAATAATGATGATGACAATGATTATGATAAAGATGATGATGCCATCAGTTATGGAGAATCTATTACATGTCTGCTGCTGTGCTACTATGCTAAACACTTCATCTATACTATCTGTTAATTATTTAATAGATAACCTTGCTTTTCACTGTTATTTATCATTTTTAAGTTATTTATTATCATCATCTTTGTTTTATAGTTAAGGAGATGAAGGCTCAGAAAAGTCATAATTCCAAGCCACAAAGGCAGTGAATGGTAGAGCCAAGTTTTGAACTGGGATCTGTCTTACTTACTATAAGGTCTTTCATGTGATATTATGTACTGTGTACCCAAAAAAAAGCTCACCTACCAAATGGACTTCACAGAAAAGACAAGTTAACTGTCCAACAAGGGAAATTAATCATCGATTTTGTCTCTATCAATTCTTTAATAAAAAGGCTGGAGGACTCAGGTTCATGTTGAAAAAGTGGGTGAAGCTTTTGGGACTACTTCTATGGTGAAGGGACTGGAAGTTATTGGTAGGGAATCAAATATAATGGGGGTCCCATTTTAAGCACACTGAACTATATTTGCTTCTGGTGAGGAGACGGAAGTGGGGGAGAAAGAAAATGTAGACTCTCTTTATTCTTTAACCCCACTGATTTTGTGCCATTCAAACTTAATCTCCACTGCTATGGCTGTAGTGAAAGGGTGCTGAAGATAGAAATGAGAGGGGGGAAGAAAGCTGTTTGAGCTTTCCAAAGTCCAGCACTAGTATTAATAAAAGCATTTAAGGACATTTTCAATGGTAATTGACTACTCTTTATTGCCAGGAGAAAGGATGTATTTTCTCTATATAAAGAAATTGGGTGGGGTCTCCTAACAAAGGAAAAAGTCCAGAACCGTTATGAACTGGTGGACATGGTGAACCGGTATCCAGTGAGAAGTTTTCTGTAATGAAAGATAGTGATCCGCAAAAGGATTAAAGAAAGATGGGCAAGGTTACCACATGATTCTCTTGTGAAAGGGAAAGGAATTATCACTTGCTGTAACTTTCCTCTGTGCCAAGAACTGAGCTTGCAGCTGTATAAAAATACGTGTTTTCATCTGATTTCATCTCCACAAAAACTCTGAGTATTATTTGTATCTGTATTTTTAAAGATAAAGGAAGCAAAGCTTAAAAAGTTTTCAATGACTTGTCAAAGTCACAGAATTGGTAACAAGGTAGATTCAAGAGTTGAACAATGTCTCCTCGACTTGAAAGCACTTCCCCTTGTTCCCAAACTGTGCTCCAAGGTATCTGTGGTGCCGTTGTTAATTCACAGGGATACATGGTTATTTTAAGTATTTGAAGAAACAAAGCAATACTTGACATCAGCCAGATACTGTGTGAACTGGTGGCTCTCAGTTTCAACATTAGATTGCACTTTCCTTTGATGACAATCTTTGTGAAGCTGGCTTTTTAGTGGTTGCTGTGATTAAAAATCAAGTGCCATTCAAAAATCAATATGAAACAAAATTGTAGTGTCTGATGTGATTCCAAGCTTTGAGATGATAAGTGGTGTCCAGCAGGTGCACACATTTCATCAAATAGTTTTGTTATTTAAGCATGAAATAAAACTGTTATTTTCCCTTTTAATGTATGTGTATTATTTTTCAAATGACCACTAGGCAGGGCGTAAATATTTAATAAGCTGTTCAGAACTAAATACTTGGTAAATGGAAGTGTTAGGTACATATTTTGGACTATAGTCCTTGTAACAAAATTATTAAGACACTAATGGCATTTATATGCCAAGAGTTTTGGAACCCCTAGCCTTTACTTATTTTACATCATAGCTTTATTTACCATACTGTTCTTTCCTTCCCTCCTCCTTCCTTATTTTCCTCACTTTCCCAATATTTCATCATGACAGTTTGCCTTTACTCATAAAATTATATTAATGTATTAATATAGTAAATTGTTGTTAAAATACATGTTACTCAACACATAGGTGCTAAAATATAAATAAGTGTGACAGTCAACACTTAGTTCATTTATGAAAGTGACAAAAACCCAGAGATTGTTCTTGCCCTCAACTAACTTCTATTGGATGTAGTAACAGGAATGTTATCATATAAGAACCATTCATGTACTCAAAGGTATTTACTGTGCCTGACTCTGTACTAGGCCCTGTGCTAGACACCAGAAAGGCAATGGAGACAAGACATACTTGGTCCGTGACTTCATGAAACTCACAGTCTGTAGTTAATAATCAAAATAATTAGAAAGGTTTTCATTAGATGTAACACAAATAAACAGGATGATGTGACAGAGCAAATCAGAGGTTCTACTGATCATGGTGATCAGAGAAGGCCTTCCTGTTGAGGTAATGTTTAAACTGAAGGCTGGAGAAATATGGAAGCGCTAGCCATGTGAAGACCTGGGTGCTACAGAATGAATGTTTGTGTCCCCTCAAAATTTGTCAGTTGAAACCTATATGATGATATTTGGAGGTGAGATCTTTGGGAGGTGATTAGGTCATGATGTTAGAACCCTCATGAATGAAATTGGTGCCATTGTAAAAGTGACCCCAGAAAACTCCCGATCTCTTTCCACCATGTAAGGACAATAGAAAGAAGACATACATCTAATGAACCAGAAAATAGGTCCTTAGTAGACACTGAATCTGTTAGTGCCTTGATCTTGGAGTTCTTAGCCTCCTGAACTGTGATAAATAATTTTTTTTGTTGTTTATAAACAATGTAGTTTATGGTATTATAATTTTTTTAATGTTTTATTTATTTCTGAGAGAGAGACACACACACACACACACACACACACAGCATGAACAGGAGAGAGGGAGACACAGAATCTGAAACAGGCTCCAGGCTCTGAGCTAGCTGCCAACATAGAGCCCAATGCGGGGCTCAAACCCACAACCGTGAAATCATGACCTGAGTGGAAGTTGGATGCTTAACTGACTAAGCCACCCAGGCGCCCCTATGGTATATTATAGCAGCCTGAATGGAGTAAGACACTGGTAAAAAGCAAGTGTAAACTTCATAAAAGGAATTTGGGAGTAGAAGGGAGCCTTGAGACCTCCCCATCCTCCTTGGTTCATATGATTCTCCCAGCTGTATTCTCCATCTAACATAACATATATTGAAAGTCTTGGTATAATGTTGGCAAATAAAGTGATCAATAAATATCGATTAACTTTCCCTTTTATTTTTCTTTGCTGCATTTGACATCTATTTACCTTATTTTTCCTTATTGGTTTCTACTCCTGGTTCTGCCTACCTCTACTCTTTCTTTTTCCTTCATTTTCCATATTTAGCCTCATGGGTGAATGTGTCATGCAGTATGGGATATTCTCTTCCACCTTCTTGAAAGTATGAACTAAATAATGATTCAAAATGTCAAACAAGTACGAAACACACACACACAAATTATACACTTAATATGATATAAACTGATCAGTTAGATACTTGGTTATCTGTACTTATTATATCTGAAAGTTGAAAATATGGAGTATGGCCCCTTCATCTAGGTGAGTAATTTGAGAAGGGAGGATAATAAAGCAATGGCTTCTCTTTGGTCTAGGATGGTTAAAAGTTGGGGAAAGAAGGGTCTAGGATGGTTAAAAGTTGGGGAAAGAAGAGCTGGAATATAAATTTTAGAAAAGTAGTGCACTTACCAGTGGGAATGTTATTCAATATAAACAGCCAGGAGAAGAAGAAGACTTAAAGGGTGGGGTGAATCATTGAAATAATTATAAAAAGATTGAACTTCAATTAGATAGGCAATAAGAAGCCACTGTAGTGTTTTTAAGGAGAGCGAAGTTAAATTTGTTTTAAAAAGATCATTAACAAAGTAATGAGGGAGCTGGAGACAATGTAAATCAAGAAGCTGACAGTTTTCATAGTAATGCAGGGGAGAGCTGAGAGCCTGAGGAGGTCAAGGAGATACACTTAGATGAAAATGTATAACTTTAGGTGATTGTTTGGAAGGGGTAATGAATGGAAAGAAAGAAGGAAAACGAATTCAGGATATCTCCCAAGCTTCTAGCTTGAGTGAACTAGTAAAATAATGGTACAAGCTGAGATCAAGATTGGGCATATAGGAACAAAAACAAATTTGGGGAAGATTTTTTCTTTGGATTTTTCAAGTTTGAAATACTTGTAGGATAATTTTAAGATTTATTTTCTCCACTAGGGTTATTATTAAATTCATGACCAAAGCCATCTATTCCTTGCCTCACCTAATCCCAACCCTGAATTTAGAAATTTTAGAATCTTCTTATTTTGTAGCAAAATGACTCAGTTTATGGGTTATCATGACTTCACAGTTATGAAAATGTTAAACTGCGATTACATGAGATTTAAATATGAAGCGTACGTGTCTTTAGTGTGTACCTGCTAAACATTGGCTTTCTTCCTTTTGGTATTATTGCAACATCTTAGAGATAAAAGTCTATTTCTCTGCTATACCATACCTCTAGTATTTAAGAAGGGAAAAAAGGACAATAATATTGATTTTATAAGTAAAAGGAAAGAAAAACAACAAAAATGAGTATTTACTTAAATTTTTCTCCCAGATATCCAGCTGTATTCTGCTTTTCTGGGATGGGCTCACACCTCCACTGGCAGATGTTCACACCATGCTTATTTTTGCTCAAGCTTTTCTCTTTGTCTGGAATGACTTCCTCTCTCCACTTTAAATGAATCACCCAAATATCAATATGCAGTTCAACTTTAAACTGTTTCACATAACTTTGTAATTGATTGTCCATGACTGTTTCTCTTTCCAATTTCTTAAAGTATTATATTTGCCATCACAAACAAGTCATGTGACTGTATTTTATATAATATGTTCTCTAAACACCTCTTCTGTGGTAATTTCACCTGGCTAGGCTCTAAATTATTTGAGGATTATGTGCACATTTTATATTTCTTTTCTGTCTCTCACAGTGCTTAGCACAGTGCTAAATATACAGTTGGTGTTTAATCAATGCAACAAATTGATGCTGTGAAATGCAGATTTGTAAAAGAGTTTCATGAATCTATATTTTTGAGAAGTGGGTATAGTAACTTCTGGATGTACTCATACCAGTTATGTTTCTAATGAAGGTGACAACCAAATTAGCTGAAGAGCTGATGAGATAGTACAGAGGTGGCATAAATGTAGTTGAATTCTTTTCAGAGACCACACAAATTGATAACGATGAATATCTAGTTTATTCTAAAATAGAGGATTTAAGCTTCACATAACTAGATCCAGAAAAGCTAAATTTCTTTTTTTTTTCAGAAAAGCTAAATTTCAAAGTTGTCTCCTCTTTGTCATTTATAGTAATGTTTCCTATAATGGTTTTAACCTAAACCCCAAAACAGACAAAACATTGGCTCTAAATCTGATCCAGAATTTTACTGAGAATTGCAGAGTAAAAAGAAAGAAAAAGAAAGAAAGAAAGAAAGGAAGGAAGGAAGAAAGAAAAAAGAAATAAAAAAAGAAAGAAAGAAAAAAAGAAAGAAAAACTTCATTTAGTCTTTTCTAATGACTCATACAATAAAAGTTTGGATAGCCAAAAGAGTATCATGAAAATGATATAATGCACTTACTGGCCAGGTCTCGCTAGGTGAGCAAGTGTTCCTTCTGTGTGTATTGGAACTTTTGGAGTTGTATTAATAATTTTAGGCCATGAGGGTGTCATTTACCTGTAATTCAGTAAATGCAACTCTCATAGTTTGAAAAAGTAGAGAGACTCATTTGTATTTTAGGGGAAAAAATGCACTTATCAGAGAGAATCTAATCAGTTAAAAAAAACCATTTAATTTAGCAATTCCAAAAAATCCAAACCACACTGGCAATTACCAATAACCTTGAAATACCTCCACTGTAATCTCCTTTGGGGCTACAGGCCACTTGTGTTCATATTTTTCTTTCACAGTTTGCTCCGTGTTAGCAGTTGGATTTGAATTCTCAACACGCACTCCATGGCTTGGCTTACCCACCAGATTTTGAACAGATTTTACCATATTCTTTAAATCCTCTGGGTAAGGAGTTGGATATCGTTTTAGGTTTATTTCAACCTAGAAGTTTATAAAAAGAAATTTCACATAAAAATACCTTCGGCAAACATGTTCACAAAACTACTCCATTTTATGTGCAGTAGTGAAACCAAATGCAATATAGTGAGTGTTGAGCTGACTGAGAAACTGTACTGTTGCTGTAGTGTTCTTTCCATATTCTGCCCGCATGGGGCTTCTTCCCGCCCCGCCCACCTTCTAGATTAAAAACAATTTAGACCTACCCTGCAGATCACTGACATAGGGGTAGGTCAAACATAGAAGTGACTGGTAATCTGAAGATTTAAAGCAAGTTACTATCAGCTGCTTTTATACTTTAGAGGCTGTTCCTTACCTATCTTAGTTATTTATAAGTATTTATTTTCATGTTGAAAATATTTTTGAAATATTAATATAGATGATACGAGGAGGCCCCAAAAGGTTTACAGGTAGAGTTTATCATGTCTTTAAAAAATGGGGAATTGACAGTATCAATTACTGTATGCATCAGCTCTATGTTAATGAGCATGTTATATCAAAAGGCAGGGTAGCTATTTCTTGTTAATACCCAAAAAAATGCTTCAGGGTGGCTTTTACATTTAGTTTTTACTCTAACAAAGTAATATTGTAGGTATTGCCTTAAAATACTTAAAATCCTTAAATACTTTTTTGTAGGTAATGTCTTAAAATTAAAAAAAATAAAAATTGGGGAGATTTTCTAAGATACTCTAGGTAAACATGCAAATGTTGGCTTACGTTTACCCAGATATCTGTTCCCTTTCTTGAATTCGTTTTTGGCATTATCAATATGATTTTAAGGAACATTTATATAGATGATTATTCTCCACATTTAATTTAGGGGGAGAAAATATGAGACACTTCCTTATAGAATATCTCATTATCAGAATATTTAATACATACCTAAATTGGAGTAAATCCAATTTATTTATGCTGATTAAAAGGGAGTGGGAAGAAAAATAAGGAGCAGATTTATTTAGCCTGGCTTATTCCAACAGTCATAACTTTTTGCATCTGAGTAGAACCAACTTTACAAAATGGAATGGTTTACGTGATTGTAGTGAGTATGTGTCTGTGGAAAGTGCGTGTGGGGGTAGGTTGGGAGGAGAGGAAAAGGAGAAAGCAAAGCTGAAGAAGGAAGGAGTGGGAATGAGAGAGGAAAGGAGAAAGTGGGGTGGGTACACGCAACCCCACCTGCCCACACCTATGGAAGTCATGGGATGTAAGAAACTATGATGGTGGTATAGATCTGAGGATTGTAAATATGAATTCAAACACTTTTGCTCATCTGCAGTTTTTAGCAAATCCACCAACTTTGTCATATTCATCTTCCTCGTGGCTCATTTTCCATATCAAGTCCGGGGATTGGACTCCACTAGATGATTTCTAACATTCCTTTTAGGACTAAAAATACAAAATTATTTCTCCAATCCATTTTTGAAAGGCTGATGAAAAACCAGATAATTTTGCTAGTATAAAGACAGCTTAAATATAATTTAGTCTTTTCCACTCAAACAAATAAGAATGAACTTAGTAATATATAGAAATAAAGCTGCAAAAATATAACCCAAGAAAGTTAGACTTTTCAGATAAAAGTGTAAGTTGTTAGAATGTAGTATAAATATAGCTCAGGGTAGTTAATTTATAATGCATTCGTAAATAAACATAAAAAGAAAGATATCCATGCTAGACAAAGTCCACTGGGATGCATGCATTCTTGGATCTGCTGTTTAAGTTGGTATTAGAAATGTTCACTGCAAATTAACTGTAAGTTTTAAATTACATTGAACTCATTTACAAGTACTTGATATCAAAGGGCTAAAAGTCAAAAAACTACATTTAAAAATAGATTGAAGAGTGGTACAGCTATTATGCCAATTAAGAATATCTTTTAATTTTTAATAACCAATGGTATATGAATGAAAAATAATTTTCAGGTAGAGAATTAAAATCCTATGTACCTTAAAAAATCCTCATTGCTAAAATCACACTTCTTAATTGAATCAAAAAGAAAAACATTGTGAAATGTTTTTCTTTAATTGGATTAGAGTCCTCATCAAATAATGTAATCTATTTTTTTGTAGATGCTATGTCTCATCTGACATAATACATGACTGTTTACTAATGGCCATGGTGCCAATATTTTCCGGTTATTTTATAAGCAAATTAATGTGATGTTTTGGTCACATCACCAGAATATGTTTGAGTACTTTATGTCTATAAAATATTTAAATTTAGAAACAGAAACAGATTTGTCATGAATTTAATGAAGCTTAAGCTTTAGAGCCTGTCACTTGCACAGCCTCTTTCCAAAGCCTTTTGAGGGGACCTACTTATATATTTACATAGTTATTTTATATTCTTTTCCTTAAAGAGGCCCCTCTCCAAACTGTGGGAGCTTCAGGTCTCATACAACTTGGATGTAGTTCACCTAGCCAATAAGCTCCTTGCTTCCCATTTGCCAGTCTACCAATAGAAATTGTTGGACCTGGAGTCAGAAGATCTAAATTTAAACTACAGATTTACCTCAAACAAGCTATCAGCCACTAATCTTTCTGTCCAGTTTCCACTCATGTAAAATGTGAATGATAATATCTTTGGTGAATCTATGACTAAAATGAGATAATAACTGTGGCAGTATTTTGAAAATGTGTAAATTCTATTGAGAGATTAGGTACTATTTTCTAAAATCAGACTCTACTTAGGTATTTTTAAAATGTGAATTTTTTTGGCAGTTTAGATTCTACTATATATACTATATTTTCATATATATATAAACACCATGCTACCTGTAACTATCTGGACTTTTTCAGATTGTATGCAGCAGCAACCATTATTTATTCAGTATTTTCCATGTGCCAGGCACATGCAAAATGTTTATAGGGATATTTAATTTATTATTATCTATATGACAAATGATACTTTTTAATTATTTATCATATAGATTTAAATATAAACAGTATACAATTTTAATTAATAACAATTAAATAATTATAATTAAACATAGTTTAAATTTTATAACCCAGTATAGCATCTGTTCCCATTCTACCAAAAGAAAATAGAGCTTATATAGTGTAAGTTCCTTGTTCAAAGTCATACAGCTATAGCAATGTCCAAATTCAAACTCAGGTCTTTGACTCCAAAGCCTATGCTACAGAAGTGTTACTTGGCTCAGGGCTACTGTCTGATAGAAGTGAGCACATATTTGTACAATCTTGTGTAAAAACAGTGTTTATAAATCTATAAAGTGAATTTTATTGAGTTAAATGAGATAATTTCAATTTTTAAAAACATGAAGCTAACAATTTTTATAATCCTTTTTTACATTTAAATAAAACTATAATATTTAATAATTGTTAAGTTTGTAAGCTCTGCAAGAGCATATTTTATACCCATTTATAGATGGTTTTGCCTTCTTACTTTTCTTTCTTTTTTCATGCCTTCCTACTTTTTAACTCATGTGTGTAGTGTTTTGGAACTGAATAAACATGATCATAAACACAATTTTATTAATAGTTCAGAAACGCCCCAATACAAAAGCAGTTTCTTTATATTTCTAAATATATGGGCTAGATATATTCCATTTTTCTAATATGGGATGGAAAAATATGTAAATTCATTTATGATACAAATAGGTGGGAAAAATTGTCACTTATTTTTTTACCAAAATGTTGTATATATCACTCACCATAAAGTATTTGTTCATTTTACATATACATCATATTAAAATGCAAGATTTTTTACTGCAATATGATTTCTCTTCAATTTTAGAAAAATAGAAATGTTTCACAACTTTCTATAGATCTCAGATCTCAAAAAAGTGCAGTAAATGCAAATAGCAGCTGCAAGATGTTGGAGACTCCCAAAAGTTTAGCAATGGAAGAAAAAGCATAAATAGCTAGGCATTTAGAGATGATATCTTGAATTCACAAAGAAAACTGTGGTTTTCTTATTCAATGATTACATTCTAATTTGGTTTGAATATAAATTCCAGTAAGAGAATTAATAGTTAATGCTTTGATTATTGATTGTTAAATATCTTATACTCAGATTTAATCAGAACATTTTACACAGAAAGGAAACCTATAGCAGTTTTAGTTAGGATTCTCAGCTGGTCTTATATTGTGGACAGAATATAAGACACAGAGTAAGAATCTAGTCCATTGCATATGGATGGTAAAGCTCACCAAAAATGTAGTGTTTTTTCACATTCCAATAAGATATTGTTAAAATTAAACTTTTAAACATCCAACCCACTGAGATAAGGATGACCTATTTGCCACAACTCCTAAACCAATCTTCTCTTACAGGAATTCTCATCATCTGTGCCTTCAAATTAGAGGGAAATTGATGCTTTTCCACAGATGTCCATCTTTGTGCTCAAAGTCCACTCTCAGCAAATCTCAATTCAAATCTCATGCTATTTTAAGAATCAGGTGTTAGTGATTTAATCTCCCTCAGAATAGATATTATGCAAAAATGCATGTATGTATGGGGACAATTTAGATGTTATCAATAGTGTCATCAACATTCTGCCCAACTATTGGTATTCCCACACTTGAAAGAAAAAAATCTTTAAAAATGAAAACATAAATAAAAATGAAGCACCCAACTCAAAAATCATGCCGTATCTCCCACCGTTAGACACCTCATTATTGATGTCCCCTCCCCTGACTTGGTTCTCTCCATCCCATTGCCAATGTCAATGAACAAAAACTTACATTGAGATCAAACACTGGCAACTGGATGGTTTCTATAGGATCAACATTCCTTACCCCAAATCATGCAGAACATACCCCATAAACCACTGTTCCAAGGTTGCCTCTACATGGGGGATACTCCTACCCCAGACACCTAGGCCTACCTGTCTGCCACTTAGAGAGGGAAGAGTGGTGGATTGTGCTGCAACTGGCAATGGAGTACACATGCTCCTTTCCTGCTGGAGGCCACTTATACAACCCCATGCCAGCTGTGGGTCATTCTGGGGGACGGGCATATCTTGGATCTGCTGATCACACCTGGCCCATGGTGTGCAGCAATCGCCAGACAGTCTGGCAGGTTGGAGAGTAATCCCACGCTGGCCCCTTTCCCAGGGGGCTTGGCAGGAGTGATCCTGTGGGAGAAGGAATCTCCATTTTCTGGGAGAAAGAGGAGCACTGTAGCAATACTTTCACTTTATCATTTTTCTACTCTTGATTTTTTTTTCACTCTGGGTAATGCATTTAAAACAACCACAGAAAATTAGTTCAAACTCTCTGTAATAAAACAGTACTAGTGTCATATGAAGCTAAAGGGTCACCATTTCTTCACACAATGCAGCAGTCATACTACACTATACACTCTATAAGTAGGGCATTATACTCTAGTCCATTTGGTTAGTGGTTCCTTTTTAAATTTTACATAAACAAAAGGTAAAATGGTGCTAAATTTAATGTATATGTAATGAACCAAAAATATGTGATTGATTTAGTATAAGATTTCCATATATTCCATTCATCATATTTCCATGATGATTTATTTAGAAGTTTGTTTGTGTTCTAATTTGTCCAATAGCCAAAGGCATTGGAAATATTCAAATTAGCCAAAACAAGTACTTGAGACTTTTGAAACATATGTTTCACTAAAATATAAATAAATCAAATATAAATAAGCATAAAGAAATGCAATCTAAAGTATAATGATCCTACTCTGATTATAAACAAACCTGATCACATAACACACAAACAGGGCTTCTAAATAACTGTTTGCATTTACCATATTTTATGTTTTCATTGACACATATACCAGAGTATATTAAATGTACTATTTCTTGTTGGATACTTTGAATATAGATTTTTAGGAATAAGTATGTAGTTTTTGACATTCAGTGAAGTAAAAGAATGAATCAGAGGTCCAGTATAGAATGCATCATCCATTGGTTCTAGATTTAACATATGAAATCTTAAAAGAAGAACTAGATGTTGTAAGGGTCTTTGTTTATTTTTAATTTGTCATTGTTTTTTCTAGGAATTCACATGTTAAAAAAAATGTTTCTTTGGTTATTAGATAGCATTAACCAAGCATCAAGAAACATTTTTTTTTCAAACCCAAATCTTTAACAAAACTATCGTTTTGATTTGGGAATCCATTTTGGGTTCTCGACAATGATGTAGAGGTAGACCTTGTCAATTACCTTACTGCCTAAATCTAGTAAGGTTCCAGGTTGTGTTGGTTTAAGAAAGTTTAGAAAATGTGGGAATGAGGGGAAAGAAGACAACACATTACACAATCTATATCTATTAATAGGATGCACATCACAATAATTTAGGGAATTAGTCACTAAGGGTGAGAGCTGTTAGTATTCATGATGGAAAAAGTACACAAATAATACTACAAAAAATTAGTGAGAGATTCAAGATGTTGCCATGATGATAGTATGAAGATCTGATGTTGAGAAGATCTATATCACTTCAGATAGCTTTAAATTTAAATAATAAAAAACATAGATTGTAAAATTCTACCTTGTTACTTGACTTTAATTAGTTCCAAAAAATTTTTCAATAATATATGTTTGAGGTGAAAAATTGAATATCCCCTGGCATTAGGCACTTGCCTCCTTTAAAACTTGTTTTCACATTTAAGAAAACTCAGAAAATCTTCTCAGATACCTCAGGGACATAGAATCTTTCAGAGATTTTAATGCCAATGTAATATATTAATCTATTGGTTCTTCCTTAAATATGTACTCTGGTCTCATATGGCATGCCTGATGCCTTGTTTGATGATTAAAAGAAAACCATTTCAGTGTTTCAAAAATGTAGTAAGATGCTTAGGTAAAGTCTATCACCCAGATTTGTTTGTTTGTTTTGGCTATCACCTTGAATCTCCTTCATGTTGTTACTCTGTAAGATGTGTATTAAATTTGCTCAGTTAGAATTGGGACATTAGTCTCATTCTGAAGCACACCGATGCTTCTCAAATTACCATTCTGCTATAATGAAAGATACCACCAGGAGACTTGAAGATGTATCTGACCTTCAAGCTGAGGTCACTCAATTTGTCCCAAAGTCGATTGTATTAATAACAATGGACAACCGAAGATAATGAGAAGAAAGAAGAAACAAAATTAAAAATTTCACCTTAACTTTCCCAGCGTTTTCATCATCTTCTTTTTTTTCTTCAAATTCAAAGGCAACAGTCATGCGTTGTTGTCTCTGCTCTTCCCACAGTGTTGGGTTAAAGCTGTCACTGTCTGACTGGAAATCTACAGTTAGATTCCAAAGTATTATTGCTTTTTTTACATGAAGTGTTATTAATAGAGCTTAGTACACTATGCAAAAAAATGGCAATAGGTACTATAAACAAGTACAAAAGTAAAAAAAAAAAGAAAAATAAAGAGAAAGAAAGAAGGAAATAAAGAAGAAAGGAAAGAAAAAGAGAGGAAAGTTCCTTTGATATTTGTTACATGGTCTTTTACATTTTAATTCAAATTCAGCTTTCCTAAGTGCATATTAATTACATATTGGGATTGGGAAGTTTTTTAGTGTGGAGAATAGGCTCTCCAAATAATAATAATAATAATAATAATAATAATAATAATAATAGCTGGACTACACATTAAATTTTTTTTTTAATCTTCACACCAGCACACTATGCATAGTACTAATATATCCACAATTTGTTAATGAGAAAACTATAGTTTTCTCTGGGCCAGGATTCCATTCCATGTCTGTGTGATTACTGAGCCCATACCCATATTTGTAGCCACTAAATTGTATCCAGATTTTATAAAAGGTACTAGGTAACATTGGATTTTCAGTAAAGTGTGTATGATTAAAAGGTTTTTTTTTTTCTTTCTTTTTTTTTTTTTGCTGTGTGTATGTGGCTGGGAGGAAATGTAGGGGAGCTTATTTTTAGGGTTATCAACATATGAAAATGCAGTCTTTAACATTATAGCCTCAATAGTCTAAATATATCCTACATTAATAAGGAAAATAAGTGGCTTATAAGTATTTAATTTATATCAAAATATAGGCTAATAGTAATATCTTCCTTGGCAACATTAATTATGAAGATCACGTGAAAATGCAGTACAAGTACTTAGTTTAGGCTAAATTCTTTTCCAAAGGACAACATTTACCATATATGTACTCATTTGTTGCAAGGGATTCTGAATATTCATTTATTATACTTTTTCCTGAAAAGCCAAAGGGTGACTTGCTTAAAGTTCAAAAAAATTTTTATATTAGCAGCTCTTCTTTCCCAAAAAGAAAGCAAAACAAAATCAAACCCGGTTAATTCCTTAACATCACACCTTGTCTAACTAGATCTACCCCACTCCCTACAATAAATTAGGGATTTAATCTGTACAACCATATCTCAGAAATGACCGGCAAATCTGAGACTCTTTTCACTTTACCCTTCATTTTTTAAATGAAATATTTTGAAAATCTGGGGATATTAATATGAAAATATAAGTAAAGTTGAATGAATAAAGCAATAATTTCTTAAGGTTTTTCTTATAGCATACGTAAACATGATGACTTTTCTTGTATAAAATTCAAAAGATCAGTTTTATTGAAGCCTTAAAAATATAGAATCAATATTTTCTTTTCCTGCTTTTGCAAGTCAAAATTTAAATTAAATATTCTAAAGAATCCCAAAATGATTCACTTATATTTATAAGTCAAAGACTAAAGACATTTATTATAGTTATTCCTGAAAATAGATACATAAACTGTTTCTTTTAAAAGTTGCTCGCATTCAAGTGAATTGGGTGGATTTAATCCATGGGTGGAATAAAATGGGTTTACTCTTCGAAGAATTAGTATTACTGTAAGACTGCAGAAAAGATGTATGTCAGCCTGTCCTGGTGTGGGCTAAGGAGACTATGCAGAGTTTCAAATGGTAAAGAACAAATCTCTATGGAATCTCTCATCATCAAGGATAGAAGATTCAATTTTAAAAAATGTTTAGGTTTTTCAAAAAGTATTTCTATCAGAGCTACTGACATAGTTTAGAGAAACTCAACTTGAAAGAGAAAGAAAGAATGGTCATTATTTTCAAGTCATCTCTTTATGGTTTTAACATGAAATAATTTAGGGCCTGGGATCACCAGACTAAATGTTTAAATTGTGTTCATCAAATTAGTGAACACAGGAAATAAAATAGTTTATTGAGCCTTCCTTAAAATCTGACCCTTCTTAGCTCATTTCAGTTTGCTGGGTACTACATTTAGTTAACTAGTCCTATGTCGGAATCTACCAAGAGAAGTTGCTCTTAAAAATCAAGACTTTCATGTAAGATATGAACAGAAGAGTTACGTTTTTGGGATCTTATTTAAAACATTGATTTTGTGGGGCGCCTGGGTGGCTTAGTCGGTTAAGCGTCCGACTTTCGCTTAGGTCATGATCTCGCGGTTCGTGGGTTCGAGCCCCACGTCGGGCTCTGTGCTGACTGCCAGCTCGGAGCCTGGAGGCTGTTTCGGAGTCTGTGTCTCCCTCTCTCTCTGACCCTCCCCTGCTCACGCTCTCTCTCTCTCTCCTAGAAATAAATTAAAAAAAAAAATACATTGATTTTGTATCCTGCAACTTTACTGAATTCATTTATCAGTTCTCTCAGTTTTTTGGTGGAGTCTTTCAGGTTTTCTACATGGAGTATCATGTCATCTGCAAATAGCAAAGGTTTGACTTTTACTTGCTGATTGTGGAAGATCAGATTCATGCTTAGGCTTAACTCCTGGATGACTTATATATGTCATCCAATTATTTTTATAGCATTGTCCATGTGCTAGTATTCCTGGGCAAATACCGAATAAAATTATTCCCTTTTATCCATAATTGTATAAGCATGGGAGAAATTTTTACTAATAATTTACCTTCATCACCACGAGGTTGCTGGGGAAACATGTAGTTAGTCAATACTCTTTGCTTTGTTTCTGGATGGGCTTCAGTTTGTAAAGGGATAAGGGCTTTTGACTAGAAGCAAAGAACATATAAAATAGATTAATAAGATAGTGAATATGAAGAATATTACTTTTATATAAGTCAATGGGCAATAGTTTGGCTTCATTGAGCTGAAAGAACAATTAAAAGAAAAGGTAAGAGAAAAAGTAATAAAATAAGAAAGCATTACACAAAATAAGACTGTTGCTGAGGAATATTCTCAAATTCTAAGATCTATAAAGACTTAGACCATTTGCAAGGTCTCTTGCTATTGCAAGATCATCTATGAATTTAACTGGGTTAAAACATAAACATTTTTTGAGATATTTTTGTAACCAAAGGCAGAGTCCACATAAAAATAAAAAAAGTATTCTTATTGTATCTGATATATCAAAATATTTCTTGTGGATGTTAATATTTCATTCTTCATTATTAATTTCATTTTAGAAATATGCTTTCTGAAGGGTGTTGTGGAACTCTGATATTACATCCTATTTATATAATATATTGGAAATGATATCTAATGTTTAAAAAATCCACTAATTTCAGGACATTTATTTTTTAATTTAATTTAATTTTTTTTTTTTTTTACAAATAGTTTATTGTCAGATTAGTTTCCACATAACACCCAGTGCTCATCCCCACAAGTTCATGACATTTATTAATAGGAGTGAGGCACAAAGGGGATTTGGGATACTGATGTGTCCCATGAAACTGAGTCAGAAACACATTAAAACACTGTTAAAAATAAAAGTTAAATGATGCAGTTACTGTTCAGCTCATTCTCCCACAAGAATAATAAATCATGATATTAGCAGATGTTTTTTCACAATGAAAGACTGTAGAATAGATGTTCCATTAGCATAGCTCACACTGAATCTAGAAATTATTTATAATGATATATTAATGCTTTGAAAAAAATCTATAGTTCATTGATAAGATTTGGATTTGAATCTAATTTCTTTACTCAGCAGATGGAAGCAAGTACTATGATGACTATAGGGACACAAACATTATTCTTACGCTTACATTTTACATTTTGTAGAGATATAATTTTTCACAGAAGTAGTCCAATACCTAGAAATCTGATTAATTCATTATGCAGTAATGCTACTTTCATGCTCAGGAGATAATGGTAACAAACTAAATTCAAGATGATTTATTTTCATTTGGCTATTCATATTTGGGAAAAGGCGTTTCAAAATTTTGGGATTATGAGGAAAAAGTAAAAGAAGACTAATAAGCCATGTCAAAATTATCTATCACGTTTTCTTTCTGGAGGCAAATCAGATGTCTTCAACTATTTCTTGTTATTTTCCAGTTATTAAAGTTATTCATTAACACTCCATTACTGATTAGATTATAACCTATTTTTGTGAGTATAAAAAATATCAAACCAATTTCACAGAAAATACTGATAATAATTACAAAATATATGTGGCAATTCCCCATATAAAATTTTATAATTAAGTTGATAATTAAAATTATTTTAAAAAAAGGAATACATAAAATAATAATTACCTCAGTAGAGATTGCAGTAATGATTTCTTATTCCTTACCTTTAGAGATATAATTAAAGAACATTCCCTAAGGACACATAGGTACTGCTTAGAAGTAAAAAGCTATAAAAATTATCATTTTGTGTATTCAGTCTCTGAGAATGAAGTTGATGCTAAGTCAAAGTATTTAAAGAAGGTGGATATAATAGTACTGTATTATCTGTAGCAATGAAATACACACTTAAACTGCTATCTTTACAAAAATTTCTCTTCCGGAAGACAAAGGAACATATATTCTGCAGTATCTGCCAAGTTAGCTATTGGGAATAAGTTAGTAATTCCAAATTTAAAGTATAGTTCATCTTAATAAACAAATCAGGTATAACAGTTTTTACCTGATTGTCAGAAAGCCACAAAGCAGCAAGTTCTTTAAGTTTGGTAAATGAGAATGGTAAATTCTTCAACCTGTGAAAACAGAAAAATTCTAATAGTGTGGGTGAAGATGGATATAGTTCATTTTTTATGAAGAATTATTTAAAATACTGTAACTTATAGATTTCATTCTCCTCTCCAATTCTTTCTCTTCAGTAGTCTGAGCAACCTTTTAAAAGTGAAAATCTCCTATTTACAATCCTCAAATGCTTCCTATCACATCTAGGATAAAATCCAAAATTGTTACCATGCCTTGTCGGTTATAAGATCTGGCCTTCAAGCCCCTCCAGAAACTTCTGCTACTCTTTTCCTGGCTTAATCCCACTAGCGTCACTGACTGGCCTTTTATCAGCCCACGGAGAGCATTAGCCAAACTCTTCTCTCTGTTTGGAATATTCTTCTCCTTCACTTCACTAAATCCCACATGTCCTTTAGCGCTCAACTTAAATGCCATTTTCTCAAAGACGCTTTTCCTGCCTCCTCATTTAAATAACTTTCCCCACTGTAGTCTCTAAGTACTTTATACTTTCTTTGATGGAACACATCATGGTTTGTAATTACATATGTATTTTGTGATTACATTTTGCTGACTGAAATCCCCACAGAACTGTGGCTCCAAAATGGGAAGAGGTCATGTCTGTCATACTGCTAAAGGAATCTACAGCTCCTAATGCTTTGATGACACCTGAGAGTGTGTCCTTTTGTTCTGTCACCTTTTGAATTTTGTGTAGTAAATATTCCAGGAGGGAATCTTTAAAAATGCATTTTGAGGTATGTGAAGTTTGGCATCAGCTTTGGTATTCAATTGAAATTATCTGTTTAGTTTTGGCTTCAGATTTTGGAGGATCAAATTGCCAAATGCCTACTTCAACATACTATTTGATATCCCTAAAATGGTGCATGATGAATACATTGTGATTGCATAGGCATATATGTGATTGCCATCATAGTTACTCAGCAAAGTGGTAATATAAATAAAGGCTGCCACTGGATTTATTGTTAATTTCTGCATGTTCATTTTTGAATAGAAAAACGCATTTTACATAGAACTTGGAATGAAAATTTCCTTAAGTCTTTAATGTGCTGGAATTCTTTCAGCCAATCCATGAATACATATATTTTGATAATGGAAATGGAAAATATTGAAATAATTAATAAGGATTGTAGGAGTAGTTTATATTATATGAAAGGAGTGAAGCCATTCAAATAATTTAATAAATATGAAAAGATATTGACAGCCAATACAAATATCAACAGTGTGCATTAGCCAGATAACTTTAGGAAGAATATAATAACCCCTCCGAGCTCATAAATATTTATAAAACATAACTAATAAGTAAGAATATAAAGAATAATGGAGACTAACTTATAGTTCTCTTTTTATGAAATTATTTGTTATACTAGTATTTATAACATGAAACCAAAGTACATAAAGATCATTTGTAGTTTTCAGTTATTTAATTTCATTGAAGCCAGAAATTATAAAGATCTTATGGGAAGAATTTTTCCACATCATATGGAGATGAATTAAAAGTAGACTATCTATCAATCCTGCTGCATAAAAATTACATGAGGTGGAAACTGTCCAGGTTCATATACAACAACATGCATGAAAAATCATCATGAACCTAGTCATAAATGTGGAGTGTAAAGAAAAGAGACTGTTAGAGAAGGATGAATTATACTCATTTCTCCTTACTCCTCCAGTAATGTATGTTAAAAGTGAACCTCTATTTACTATCACAAATGTGTAATACATTGACCATAGGAACAATCTTGCAGCTGACAGTGCCTGGGAATAATCCTAAACCATAATACCAAAACTTTAAAAATGCATTCTATTATAAATGTGAAACTGTGATAGTCATGACATTTGGATGACATTTCATATTTAATCTTTTCTCAAAGTATTTCATATTTAATCTTTTATCCACTTCTTTCTCTGATAGTAATGTTCAATTTGGCCTCAGCTCTCGTTTAATTTGATTTTAGCTCCAGGTTAAGAGTCATTGATTAATTCATTAATTAAAAGATATTAATTTGGCTCTATACTATGTTCTAGTCATTGTAGTAGGAGAAAAATTAAGCTTATATAACTGGCCTGACAAAATATTTTAAGTTCCTGGATATTGTGAGATTCTCAATGTCTAATTCATATCTTTTGTCCAGGCATCTAGCAATATGTCTGTCCCATGGTGGTTATTGAACTATCCTCTATTTGCTGAATAAATAACTTCATTAGTAGCCTTTCTACTTTCTTACACTGTACACAAAATGGATCAAAGACTTAAATGTGAGTCCTAAAGCCATAAAACTCCTAGAAGAAAGCAGGCAATAACTTCCTTGACATTGGCTGTAGAAATATTTTTCTAAATATATCTCCTCAGGCAAGGGAAACAAAAGCAAAACTAAACTATTGGGATCATACCAAAAAACACAACAAAACAAAAACAAAACACAAAAAAACAAAAAGACTGTTTTTATACAGTGAAGAAAACCAGTAACAAGACCAAAAAGCAATCTACTGAATGGGAGATGATATTTCCAAGTGATATATCTGATAAGGGACTAATATCGAAGTTATATTAAAAAAACTTACACAACTCAACACCAAATGAAAAAATAAGTCAATTAAAAAATGGGCAGAGTACCTGAATAGTCATTTTTTTTCCAAAGAAGACATACAAATGGCCAAAAGACACGTGAAAAGGTGTTCAACATCACTGATCATCAGGGAAATGCAAATCAAAATCACAATGAGATAGTACCTTATACCTGTCAGAATAGCTAGAATCAAAAAGACAAGAAATAACAAGTGTTGGCGAGAATGTGGAGAGAAAGGAACCTTGCTGCACTGTTGTTGGGACTGTGAACTGGTGCAGCCACTATGGAAAACAGTATGGAGGTTTCTTAAAAAATTAAAAATGGGAATATCATATGATCAAGTAATTCAACTACTGGGAATTTACTTGAGGTAAATAAAATCTAAGCTCTAATTCAAAACGATATATGTATCCCTACATTTATTGTGGCATTATTTACAATAGCCAAAATATGGAAACAACCCAAGTGTCTATCCATAGATTGATGGATAAAAATGTGATGTATAGATATATATACCTATCTATATCTATATCTATATCTATATCTATATCTATATATTACTCAACCACAAAAAAGAATGAGATCTTGCTATCTGCCAGGTCCAACAAGGATGGACCTAGAGGGTATACTCTTAGGTGAAACGAAGTTAGACAAAGACAAATACCATATGATCTCACTCATATGTGGAATTAAAAAAAAAAAACAAAGAAGACAAGAAACAAACAAAAAAAGACCTTTAAGTACAGAGAACAAACTTGTAGTTGCCAGAGGGGAGGTGGGGGAGGGGATGGGTGAAAGAGATAATGGGGATTAAGAGTACATGTATAGTAAAAGGTGAAAGATTTATGCGATCTAAAGAGAAATCAGAGTATAAGAGTACATGTATAGTGATGAGCACCGAGTAATGTATGGAATTATTGAATCATTATATTGTACACCTGACATACGTAACACTATATGTTAATTATGCTTCAATAAAAACAGTCAAAAAATAACTTCATTAGTAGTACTTCTAACTATGGGTCTTTTTAAACACTTAATAAGCATAGTTTCTATATCATCATTCAGATTATTACTGAATAAAAGTTGAGTAGACCAAGAATTTAAGAGAGACTTCTATAGCTCATTATGAAAACCTCCCTCCAAGTTAAAACAGAGTGGAGCCCAGTTCCATTGGGGACTGTAATGAAATCTACTGAGAATCCATCTTCCTATTATATCTCTATTACCATATTTCCTAATCTCATTCATACAAATATAATTAGAAGATTTTGAAAAATGTTTTGCTGAAAGTCATGTAGAACATTCAGTGTATTTCTCTCATTTTCTTGTCGGGTAACCCAGTCCAAGCAGGAGATGAGATTGATTTGATTGGACTTGCTCTTGTACCAAGCTATGAAGCTTGCTTATCATCTTAATTTTAAAAATGAAATCACAAACCTTTTAATAAAATGCTTTATTCTCTTACATGGGAATATTACTGAAGTACTAAATAAATGTGATTTTTGAAAATCACATTATTATTATTATTATCATTTTCTTAAACAAACGAACACACAAATGAGAACTCGTACACTCATCTTGAAACTTACAGATCTGAACATTGTAAATGATCCATAAAAGTCATCTTTGACTGTTTCATTGTAACCTCTCAGTTTCTCATTTTGTCACCTGTCTGACTGAAACTTATTGCATATATTCTATTCTGTAATCATTTTATCTACTTAGCAGTTATCTTCAGTCAATACCTACTTTTATCCTTTCCTATCGAAGGACAGTTGTGGTGGAAACAAAGATGAATTGCAGTTTTACTTTTACCTTTTTGCCTATCCACTATGATAACACCTTAGTCACAAGAAAGAGATCTATCTTTTCTTTTCTTGCCTTGGTCTGAACATGGCTAAATAGCCATTTGGCTGTCCTTACCATAATGTACAAACTTTATGGCTTTTGATATTAGCTAATTGGCAATATTCTTCCAGGATTCTGGTGGTGTTGACAAGACGCACATTGCCAAGTTAATTTACTGGAGACATTAGTATATACATGAAAATACATACATATGAGTATATACATACATAGTTATATACATGCATATTTTAAGTCATAAATTTTGTAGCTTGTTAATATAATTTTTCCCTGTTTTCATAACATTATGCTTTCTGAATATAGAAGGGGTTTGGTATATAAATTTGTGTGTATAAGTTTTATGTTATTTAAAATACAATACAATAAAAATATGATCTTAATTTTATCAAATAATAAAATTTAGAATATCAGTGTAAAAACAATTTATCTTGTGCTTTTTTCTCAATAAAACATGGATATCTACATTCTATATACTTCCTAAGACACAGAAAATGTTTTTAAAGTCATTAACAAGATACAATAATTTGCTGTTAGTAAATAGCTAATATGTGATTGTTAAATGTTGCAGAACTACCTGTTGTCACTCAAATTTAAGACTCTTAATTTCTGCATCTGTCCAATCTCTTCAGGAAGAAATTCCAGTTTATTAGAACGTAGAGACATAACTGTTACATTCTTACAGCTTCCAATCTATGGGTGACAAAAGAAAATAAGGAAATATATTGTAAACCATTTATATTAACTTTTAATATTAAAATAATTATTTTACAGATTTTCTTGTCACTTTAAGACTCCCTTAGTATGTCTATTGTTTTAGTTTTTATAATTTCACTCTTTAAAATATGTGCACCTATTATTTATATTCCTTTAGCTATTAAAGCAACATATATCTCACATTATTTTGCATATTAGAAAGAATTTTCTTTATAATTTTATTATTAGAATGCTAATTAACTTCATTATTTTAATAAATCACATTGTTTTTGTCCATCCAAGTAATTGCTAACACATCTATGTTTCTGATAGATTATACATACTCAAAAGATGTTGACATTGCCTTGACAAAGTTAGTTTTATTTCATGTTGCAATAGTACTTGTCATTTTTATTCATAACTTTTGGCTCTAAAATAATGGCATACTGATTATGGTTCTTTCATTATGGAAATGTTTAGTAGAAAATACTAAATTGAAAATTCACCCCACATTATTTTCTTGACATTAACAAATAAAATCCCACTCAGATATAAAAACCAATGAAAGCTCTTGATGAATTCTTAAATAAAAATAATATTATTATGCCACATGATACTTTAAAAAACATGTATATGTTAAAAATCTTTCATTTCAGAAATGGAAATGTAATTATCCCAGAATGCTATTTATCACTATTCTAAAGGCAAAATATTTAAATTCTCTAAAACGTATTCCTTAGCATTGACTAACTTACAATATTTTATTACTTTTCTTTTCAAGTAGTGTTCAAGTCAAATGCATTTTCTGAGTCAAATGTAAGAACTTACCACTTATTATTTAAAGGAGAATAATTAGCAAATATTATATAGATAACTCTTACATACATTGACAGCTCAACTCATGAATCTACATTGCTACTGCACTAGTTAAGACTTAATCTTTCAATATTCATTTAAAGTTAATTAAGAGAAACAAATGCATTTCTCACTTCTCTGGGTAATTCTGGAAGAAAATTCTCATCGACCGCTAACGTTCGAAGACTATGAAGGTAGCCAATAGTAGAAGGTAGACACTCCAATTCATTACAGCTACAGTCAAATTCTTCTAATAAAGATAAACTGAAAAGTTAAATACATTAGTTAGACATTTTAAAAGGTAAAATGGCAAAAGAGCTTTTAAAAACCACATATCCAAGTTCACTGAACCAAAAAGTTATTCATCTAGTGACAATACCATCATATAAATTGTTTTACCAGTTCAGCCAAATGGTTCAATCAATACCATACAATAAGTGGCTCAGTTTATGGGGCACCTGGGTGGCTTAGTCAGTTAAGCATCGTACAGTTGATTTTGGTTCAAGGCATGATCTCACAGTTTCATGAGTTTGAGCCTTGCATTGGGCTCTGTGCTGATAGTGCAGAGATTGCTTGGAATTCTCTCTCTCTCTCTCTCTCTCTCTTTTCTCTCTCTCTGTTCCTTTGTCTGTCCCTCCCCCACTAATGCTATTTATCTCTTTCAAAAATAAACTTTAAAAAAGATTTTAAAAAATGACACAAAGTTTTATTTGTTTGTTTTTATACATTTGCACATTTAAGTCCATCTGTGGCCAAGACTATGGAGAGGGTCATTTCAGCCTGCAGGTATGTTCAGTCTGGTTTATATAGTATCTTAAAATGTGGTAAACTCTACATAATGATCCAGAGTTTTGGTGCCTCTTGAAAGGGGAAGAGCTGGCAATACTGGGCTGGTATTCCTCCATGACAGGCAATAGAATCAGAGTAATGGCCACTGCCTTCACATGAACACTGTTCTTCAGTCTGTCACAATCCCTACTACCCCATATATAACCAGTTTTGACTCAGATCTACAGAAAGAAATTCTATAAATGCACATTCAAGTTATCACCAGCAAATAAGACATTTCAATATCTGGTTTGAGATAGCTGGAAAAGAAAGATGGCCTGTCACTGGGGAAGCACTATCTGTATTTAAGTTGTCATTGATGTTGTTGTTAATATTATTACACTGTTATTACCATTCATAACATCATTATTACTGTGATAGGAAGAACTCCCAAGAGCAAGGATCTTGCTGTTATAAAGGGAAGGCTGAATTAGAGTTAGTTGGATTTAAAGTTGTAGAATCAGCTTCCTTTATTTGTATATATATAATATAAATATCTATACATATCTTGCTATTAGCTTGAATGCATAGCTTGCTGGCTTGAATGCAATTTACTCCCATCATTTAGTTAATGAGTAAACACAGAAATTAAATATATAGGTTTTAAGTCACTCAGAATGGATTTGTGCCTCAGCTCTATCACATACTAGATGTGTTATCTCAGCCACCAAATAAAACAAAGATCACAGCTCCAACACCAAAGATGATTTTATTTACCTGCCAGGCACAGGAACATACCAGGAAAGAAATTCATAGAGTAGTGCTCTGATGGGGAAAAGTCAGTGTCCAGAGGGCAGTGGGTAACAGTGGAATAGGCTCATTAAAGATTAAACATCTGCATTATGGAGAGGGTGGAATGAGTTCACAAGCCTGTGTACAGTTAAGTAAATCAAATCCTGTTAACCACAAATCATGAAAGAATAATCTGGTAGGTTACGTCTGACCGTGAACCAAGGTAACACATGATTCATGGTCCTTAACAGTTTCAGCTGCTTAGAACCAGATGTAGTGAAAAACAGCATTCAGCTTTGAATATCTCATAAGCAAGTGCTCCTTAAGTGAACAATTTTCCTTTTTCTCTGAGCCTTGGTTTCTTCATATTTGCAAAGAGAATACTAGCAATCCCTGCCTCATGCAGTTGCTCTGAGTATTTTATGAAATAATGTAAGTAAAGGATTTAGCACAAGACCTGTCATAAAATAAATGCTCAGGAAATGTTTTCTCTTTGTATTAGTGAACCCTGATAAATTAATTTCTTAAATCTTTTGAGGCCCCACATGCAGGGGTGGCTATGTCACTGGGTTCCAGGTGTGTATGGCAGTGTGAGTGAGTGAGTGAGTGAGTGAGTGAGTGAGTGTGTGTGTGTGTGTGTGTGTGTGAGTCTGTGTCTGTATTGGTGGGGGCAGAAATAGATGTATGTGGGAAACCCTGTAACGGTTTATTTCTTTAAAAAAAAGTCTAACACAGTGTCTTACACATATAATGTGCTTAATATAGTTGGTAGAATTGAATAAACCATCCCTGGATGATTTCAGGTTATATACTCAGCAAGTGGTCATAAAAGTACCAGAGGCTTTCAAAAATAAAAATTTCAGATGTATGTTCTGAGAAGAAGTCAAAGACTTTAACAGTTAAAAATATAATAAAGGTTTTTTGTTTTTCTTTCCTTTTATGAAAACATGTTTTGAAGTTAATCTTGAGTCACAGTAAGGCAGCCTTTTGTGCAGTTCTGATATAACCACATTTCAATCACCAAGGTTTCATTAAATAACATTATACCCCCACCAGCACAGCTCAAACTTCAGTATACTAACTGTGAGAAAATGCATAACATATAAACTTCGCTCTTAACTCTTGGGTCCACAAATCACACTGTAGATAAGAGATAGGCATCATGGTCAGTGACTAGTCACATTACTTCAAAGTCTATCAGTGACTTGTGTGTGTCATTCATTTCACACACAAACAGTACGTCATGTAGTTGTGTTCCCTTCTTGTCAATCAGCAGTAGAGAGATACTATAGGTACAATAACTCAATATATTTTTCTTCTTTTTTTTAATAGAATGTTTTTAATATTTTATTTATTCCTGAGAGAGAGATAGAGACAGCATGAGCAGGGAAGGGTCAGAGAGAGAAGGAAACACAGAATTTGAAGACAGGCTCCAGGCTCTGAGCTAGCTGTCGGCACAGAGCCCAATGCGGGGCTTGAACCCACAAACTGTGAGATCATGACCTGAGCTGAAGTCGGACACTTAACTGACTGAGCCACCCAGACGCCCCACAATAACTTAATATTTACAGCATTATTGAAAAATAATTGAAAAATCTCTCGGTCTCCCTAATTCTCTTGGTGAGTTAAATGAAAATATGAAAACTTGCTTTTGATCACCAAGAACAAATTCAGTAATCCAGCCAATGGACTAAGGAGTTATTTCAACTTTGAAAGCCTATTATCTTACATAGACTTTGGAATAAGTCATAAGTGCTACAGCTGGAGATCATGCAAATTCTTTAGCTGAGTTTTGGGAGCAATATGACATAGGGCATACAAATGAAAATGTTTAAGCATCAGGGCAGGAAGTAACAGCAAGTAGTACCTGTGCACAACAGCAGGAACTTTAAACACTCTATGCAAACAAGCTTGGAGGACTTGAATCAAATATAACTGGCATTGGAGAAGAAATAGAGGCTGGGTGGCTCGGTTTGTTAAGCATCCAATTCTTGATTTTGGTTCAGGTCATGATTCCACGGGTTTGTGAATTTGAGCCCCATGTCCGGCTCCTGCACTGGCATTGTGGAGCCAACTTGGGAGTCTCTCTCTCACTCTCTGCCCCTCCCATGCTCTTGCTCTCTCTCTCTCTCTCTCTCTCTCTCTCCCTTTTTCTCTCAAAATAAATAAACTTTTTTTTTTCAAAAAAGAAGAAATAGTTGATTGTGGAGATATTGCCTGCCACTACTCAAGGCACTGTAGATACGCTGCCAGAGAAACTTAGTGGTAACCTTGTTGACATAAATGAAGAAAGTGGTTGAATGAAAAAGATGAAGATATCCTAGAGGAAATGATTCTGGCAATAAACTTCACATTAAAGGAACTCTCAGAGATGTTTCATGACATTCAAAGCACAAAGGATAAAGGTTTGGAAGCTGATTCAACCTTAAAAAGTCAATTCACCAAGGCATAGAAAAAACGTTCACTATGAACTATAATTTATATGGTGAAAAGGCAAGTAATGTTCAAAGTAATCATGATAACTTACTTTTACAAAAAAATACCACTTTAATTCTTGACGTTCCTACTGTTTACAAAGACAGTGAACTGAATAAATATTACTTTTACTACTTTTCCATTTCCCTATACACTTATAACCAACCATAACAGTATTTAATGTTTTGAAAAAAGTTTTAAAGACCTCCAGGCAGTTCTACTATGGTTTTTCCTTATTGATTATTAAGACTGCTCCGTTGTTTCAGCTTCCATGGCCATTTCCGCAGTCCTCCACTACTGTGCAAAGTGAGAACTTCCTGCATTAAAAAGACAACATTTTGACTGCACTAAGGGCTGTACTGAATTAATAATTTATAGTCGAGGTATTTTATGTCTCTTGGTTAAAGAGAAAGCTAGTGGTGCAAAACACACCCTCTTCAATGATCTCTGACATTCAAAAGATTTAAACTCATAGCATTCCAGCTGACTTTGCTGATGGTTATCTCGTTAGAAATCGCTTAAGGTATTCTAGTACAGGACCCTTGCTGAAACCAGTTATATCACATTTACTCAGATTGTCACTGACTTTCAAAAGATAGACTAAAATAAGTAAAATAGGTCACTAGAAAAAAACAAATACTGTCTGATATTACTTATATGTGGAACCTAAAACAGAACAAAACTGAGCCCACAGGTTTAGAGAGCAGATTGGAGCTTGACAGATGTGGAAGCAAGGGATGGGAAAAATGGGTGAATGTGGTCAAAAGGTACAAATTTCCAAAATACTTCATGGGGATATCATTAATGTACAGTATGGTGACTACAGTTAATAATGCTGTATTATATATTTTAAAGCTGTTAAGAGAATAGATCATAAAAGTTTTCATCACAAGAAAAAAATTTTTGTAATTATGTATGATGATGAATATTAGCTAGACTTTGTGGTGATCATTTCACAATATATACAAATATTGACTCATCATGTTGTACACCTGAGATTAATGTAATGTTACATCAGTTATTTCTTAGTAAAAAATACATTCATTGTACTTTTTGGGGAAAAAGATAGACCAAAGTCCCCTTTTTTTCAGAATTGTTATCTATAGTCTATAATTGTACATAGCAACAGGAAAAACAAACAGCAAAGGAATTGTAAAGTACTTTAAAGCAGTGCTTCCCAAACTTCAGTGTACCTATGAATCACCAAGGGAACTTATTAAAATGTAGATTCAGATTCAGTGGTTGGGATGAACCCAGAATTTGCATTTGTAACAAGCTCATAGGTGATGTAAATGCCCCTAGTCCTAGGGCCACATACTGCGTTCCTTGTAAGGCTTTAAATAAATAAAGCTCTTGAAAATATTTCAAGAGTAACACACACACACACACACACAGGACATACTCATAAAAGCTAAAATCTCTATAAATATTACAAGAGTTGTGCTGTGTAGACCTTTGCCTTAGTTTGCACATCAGTACTACTACTGAACTAAGCTACTTAAGGTAGTAATGCTTGAAATTAAACAATAATGGTATTGACTTAATTTTCTAAAAACACTCTGCTTTCCTCCAGTTTGGTTTTCATGAACTAGTTTTGGCTGGGAAGATATGACTGTAACATTAACCCCCAATTACCTAGCTAAACAGTAAGAGAGACTGTGAATATATTATGTGGACAATTTATAATTTCACTTTAATGTCATTCAGGACCATTAGAAACCATTAGATACTAAAAATCTTCTATTAATGTAGATGCTAACAAACATAAAAATAAATAGGTTTGGACTTCACTTTATTTGTTCAGTTTTAACTCATTAGAAATAATGTAATTCAGTAGAAAATATTCAGACAGGCATGAGTTCTTTTTTTTTTTTTTTTAATGTTTTATTTATTTCTAGGAGAGAGAGAGAGAGACAGCATGAGCAGGGGAGGGTCAGAGAGAGAGGGAGTCACAGACTGAAACAAGCTCCAGGCTCTGAGCCGACAGTCAGCACAGAGACCGACCGCGGGGCTCGAACCCACGTACCGTGAGATCATGACCTAAGCGAAAGTCTGACGCTTAAGCGACTAAGCCACCCAGGCGCCCCCAGACAGGCATGAGTTCTAATTCTAGTGTGGTCACTTAATAGCTGAGTAACTTTTGTCTACTATTACTTCCTGTTTTCTCATCTATAAAATTGGTTGCTAATGCTTAACATACAGAGTTTCAAAGAGGATTAAATGTATGCTAAGCCCCTGGTAGAGATATGAAACTCCATTAAAATGGCCAAGATGTAGAGTATCCTGAAAAAAATAATCATGAAAAATGTTTCTGAAATATGTAAAAGTTATCTTGTGATATTTCAGTTTTTAAAATGAGTTGTTTCATATAAACAAAACTTTCTAGTAGACAAAATGTAAAACTACCTGCAATTGATTAGTAAGACATAGGAGCTAGATAAATTTAAGGTGATGTGAAAGAAATTTAATTTAATTTAATTGTATTTGCAAAGATTTAGTAGAAAGAGATATATAGGCATAACATGGAGATATTGTGGGTTTGGTTCCAGACTGCCAAAATAAAGTGAAGGTCATAATAAAGTGAGTCAAATAAATATTTTGGTTTTCCTATTATATATTGGTGCATGTAAAAGTTATGTTTACATTATACTATAGTCTATTAAGTGTACAATAGCATGATGTCTAAAAAATAAACGTACCATAATTAAAAATGTTTTTTGCTAAAAAATGCTAACCATCATGTGAACTTTCAGTGATTTGTAATCCTTTTGCTCATGGAGGGTCTTGCCTTGATGTTGATGGCAGCTCTGACTAATCAGGATGGTGTTGTTGAAGGTTTTCATAAAATTCTTAAAATAAGACAACAATGAAGTCTGCCATATTAATAGACTCTTCCTTTCATGAATAGCTACCTGTGACATGTAATGTTGTTTGATAGCATTTTGCATACAGTAGAACTTTCAAAACAGGGGTCAATCCTCTTAAACTCTGCTGATGCTTTACCAACTAAGTTTATGTAATATCCTAAGTTCTGTGTTATTTCAACAATCTTCATAGCATCTTCACCAAGAATAGATTTTATCTCAAGAAACCACCATCTTTTCTCATGCATAAGAAACTCCTCATCCATTAATGTTTTATCATGGGATTGTGGCAATTCAGTCACATCTTCAGGCTCCATTTCTAATTCCAGTTCTCCTGTTGTTTCCACCTCATCTGCAGTTACGTCTTGGCACTGAAGTCTTGAACCCTTCAAAGTATCCATGAGGGTTGGAGTCAACTTCTTTCAATTTCTTATTAATCTTAATATTTTGACCTCTTCCCATAAATTGCAAGGGTTCTTTATGACATCTAGAAAAATGAATCCTTTCTAGGAAGTTTTCGATTTACTTTTCCCAGATCCATTTGAAGCATCACTATCTATGGCAGCTATAGCCTTACAGGTTCTATTTCTTTATTTAAGTTTATTTATTTATTTTAAGAGAGAGAGAGAGAGAAAAAGAGAGAGAGAGAGAGCCAGTAGGGGAGTGGGGGAGGGAGAAAGAGAAAGAATCCCAAGCAAGCTCGTGCAGAGCCTGATGTGGGGCTTGAACCCACAAACTTGAAGATCATGACCTGAGTGGAAGTCAAGAATCAGACATTTAACTAAGTGAGCAACCCAGGTGCCCCATTGCAAATTATATTTCTTAAATAATAATACTTGAAAGTGAAAGTGACTCTTTGGCCCATAAACTGCAGAATGGAGGTTGTGTACAACATCAAACTCATTGTACATCTCCACCAGAACTCCTGCGTGACAGGTACATTGTCAATAATATATTGAAAGGAATCTTTTTTTCTGAGCAGAGGTCCCCTTTTAAACGAACTTTTCCTATGCATTCACAGTTTGGCTGTTTGGCAGTAGAGGCCTAGATTTAGGCCTATCTTGGATTTTGACATGCCTTCCTCACTAAGCTAAATCATTTCTAGCTTTTGATTTAAAGTGTGAGATATGCAACTCTTTCACTTCAACACTTAGAGGCTGCTGTAAGGTTAGTAATCGGTCTAATTTCAATATTGTTGTGTCTCAGCAAATAGAGAAGGCTAAGGAGAGGGAGGATGATGAGGGAATGGCTGGTGGGTGGACCAGTTAGGACAAAACGACATTTACCAATGAAGTTCACCATCTTGCATGAGTGCAGTTCACGGTACCCCCCACCCCCCCGCACAATAACAATAGTAATATCAAAGATTACTGATCATGGATCACCATAACAAATATAATAGTAATGAAAAAGTTTGAATCATGGTGAGAATTACTGAAATGTGACAAAGAGACAAGACATGAGTAAATGTTGTGGGAAAAATGGCACTGATAGTGTTGCTCAATGCAAGGTTACCACAAACCTTCAATTAAAAAAAAAACAAAACAGTATTTGTGAAGTGCAATAAAATGAGGTATATCTCTAATGACTAAAGGGAGAGATATAAAACTTGTTTGGAAAAGGCAAGCTGCTTAAATAGCTACTGCCTTAAAGCATTAGGATATTCTAGGAATTAAGAGACAAAACTGCAGCCAGCGAGCTGGGATTGGAGTCTGGACTTGAACAATTACTAGTGGCAATATCTTAGTCAAGTTACTTAATTACTCACTACCTTAGTTTCATCACTGGGCAAAATGGGTGATAACAGTAGTTAACCATGTGTTACAGGGACTAAATATAGGTTAAAAACACTTAGAATGGGCATATAGTGAATGCTAAGTAACTTTTGCCATTATCCTTAATTTTAGAGATTGTAATAAAAATTTCATTTAATTTAGGCCAAGAATCAAGTTTCAGACTCTATCTTTAATTTTCTCATTAATATTAGTTAAGTCACTTGTGCTGCTTCTAAACGATGCAAGAAATTAACAAAATTGAAACTAATTCTTTTCTCTGAGCTGTCAGTGGAAAACCAACATGGGGCTTGAACTCATGAATTGTGAGATCATGACCTGAGCTGAGGTCAGAAGCTTAACAGACTGAGCCACCCAGGCGCTCCTATGTCAACAGATTTTGAACAGAGTCACCATCATTGTCAAGACAATATACTTTTCATTTGTCTCAATTTTTCCCATTTTTCTTTTCTTTTTTTTAAGATTTTTAAAAATGTTTTATTTATTTTTGAGAGAGAGAGACAGCATGAGTAGGGGAGGGCCAGAGAGAGAGGGAGACACAGAACTGGAAACAGTCTCCAGGCTCTGAGCTGGCTGTCAGCACAGAGCCCGACGCGGGGCTCGAAACCATGAACCGTGAGATCATGACCTGAGCCGAAGCCGACGCTTAACCAACTGAGCCACCCAGGCGCCCCAATTTTTCCCATTTTTCTAAAGTAATCACTGATCTTTCCCTTCTTTTCGACTATTTAGGAAGTTAATTCGGCTGATTGAAAAGAAAATCTGTGTTTTGTTTTTTTTTTATTATAGGAAGAAAGTACCACCCAAATGTAAAATTCTAGTTAAAAGTACTGTTTTAAGTGAATGTATCTATAACCTATTAGTAGAAAACAGCTTTGCTCTTTGCAGAAGACCACTGAAAAAAAATTCTATACAAGGTGCTTGGGTGGCTAAGTCAGTTAAGCATCCAACTCTTGATTTTGGCTCAGATCATGACTTCATGGTTCATGCAATTGACCCCCTGTTGGGCTCAATTCTGACAGAACAGAGCCTGCTTAGAATTCTCTGTCTCTACCCTTCCTCAGCTTGAATGCATGCTTTCTTTGTCTCCATATAATAAATAAATAAACTAAAAAAATTCAGGATAGGATATTGAAAGATTTTTTAACTAACTAAAATATAGAAACATTTCATTCATGCAGCATTTATAATTTGGCCACAGCCCATAAATGGTCACACTCCTGAAATATTGGAGCAGTGAGTGAAGGAAAAAATAGGCAGTAGAGGACAATGGCTCCTAAATGGAAATCATCGCTGGTTTTGTACCTTAACTGAAATCTTATACATTCATAAGTGAAATTCCATTTGATCATTTATCTGTACTTCTCTCAGTAACTACTTTTTCTGTAAGGGTAACTCTATCATTTCAGGAAATACATTATAATCTTTTTCTTTTGTGTCTTAAATTTCTCTCTCTAGCTCCTTAGACTTTTCAACCAAATACTATGATCCTAAAAGCTTATTCTTGACGACTCTGCTAAAAAGCATAGAAACAATTTCAAACACTGCTTTTCTTTTCTTTTTTTAAAATGTTTTAACTTATTTTTGAGAGAGTGAGAGAAAGACAGAGTGCAAATGGGGGGAGGGGTAGAAAGAGAAGGAGACACAGAATCAGAAGCAGGCTCCAGGTTCTGAGCTGTCAGCACAAAGCCCAATATGGGGCTCAAACCCAAGAACTGCGAGATCATGACCTGAGCTGAAGTAGGACACTTAACTGATGAGCCATCCTGGTGCCCCTCAAACACTGCTTTTCTTGAGAGTATATTCTATAAGTTTAAATATGTATTTCATGGACTGAATGTTTATGTCCTACTTGCCAATTAATATTTAAAAGCCTTAACCTCCAATGTGATAGTATTAAATATGGGCCTTTGGGAAGTAAATCGGAGTTAGATGACATCCTTGAGGATGGGGCCCTCATAATGCGATCGGTGCCCTTCTAAGAAGAGATGTTAGAGAACCAACCTCTCTCCATCTCTCTCTTTCTTTCGTGCATACACTAAGAAAAGGTTGTGAGCACACTGAAAGATGGTAGCTGCTTGTAAGCCGAAAGAGATCTCAGAATAAAACCTCTCTTGCCAACACTTTGATTTTGGACTTCCCAGCCTCCAGAACCGTGATACCTAAATTTATATCGTTTAAGCCACCTAGTCTGTGATATTTTATTATGGTAACCTGAGCAGACTAAGATAAAGATTATATTTGCAAAACAATATAAAACATTTTTAAGAACTTGATTTTATGTTATTTTACTAATCCTCACACAAATTAACATAAACAGCAATAAATAAATATCTTTTTGATTATTACTATTAAAGACTTATAATTTCTGGAAGGATATCTAACAGTAAGTCTCACAACAACTTCTGAGATGAATTATTATTTCCATCTTTCAGATGAAAAAATTGCAGTTCTGAGATCTGAAGTGACATATCCAAGGTCAATTAGTTAATGAGTGGAGAAACCAGGATTGAAATCTGTCTTGTTCCAAGGCTTGCAAACATTCACCTCTACCATACTGCTTAGGTAAAATGAAGATTAAATATTCTCAGACATGATCCTAGACCTTAAGGAGCCTATATTCTAGTTGGTAAGATATGGCAAAATAACAGAAAAGTTAAATCATGATACAAAACATAAATAAGAAACTGAGATAACAAATGGAAAAATATCACAACTTACACTGTTCCCTAATTTGTATACATAGTTCCCAAATATTATCTATCCATGAAATTTATCTTTGTGTCATACCTATTAAAATCCCCAACAATAACTGTTTTTGAGAAATATAATTAGAAAATGCTGGTCTAGTTTGTAGGTACTAGAGCTTTTAATTTTGAGGAAGAAGCTGTAGTGGTCGGGGTGGGCAGAAGAGAGAAGAACCCAAGTTGTAAAACCAATAAACATATATCTTGAATCAAAATCCCAGCGCAAATTACCTAAGCCAGTAATTTTTAACTTTATCAAACTATCTTTTGAAAACTTTTACTAAATATGTGAGCACTTTCCATTTATTAATACATCCAATCCTCCCAACATTCTTATGAGGTGGGATTATTGTGATTTCTATTAATGAGGAGGGATCTAAGGCTCTGTCACCCAATAGTAAATCAAAGAGCCAGGGTCTGAACCCAAGAGGTCTGGCTCCAGGGCCCAAGCTGTCAACCACTACAGTCAACTTCCTCTCTAAGGCAGCTTCATTTCAAGCCAGCATGTCAGGTAATTCTGATGCAGGCACAATAGATTATGGTTTGAGAAGATAGTTACCTGATAACTGTAAACTAAATTGAGATAGTTGTTCTCAAACTTTAGCATATTAGAATCCCCTAAAGGTCGGTTTACACAGAGATTGAGGGTCCAATACCCAAAGTTTCCCATTCAGTAAACCTGGGTTTGTCTCTGAATGTGCCTTTTTAACAAGTTCCCAGTTGAAGCTGATGCTGCTGATCAGACAACCGCATGTTGAGAACCACCAGTTTAGACCACATAAAAACTTGAATATTTATGTAAATGGATTTCAGTTTTATCTAGTGAATATCTAGTTTTATCTAGTGTATATGTGTATATGTGTTTGTGTGTGTGTTATCTTTAATTTTTTATCTAGAATAACATTACATAATAGAAAAGTCCAAAACTAGAGTATTTGATAAAATCAAGTCTCCCTATTTATTCTATTCACCAGCTACCATATTCTCCCCAAAGTCGTGTACATTTTTAGCTTCTTATGTATCTGTCCATGGAACAGGAAAACAGAGGGAAGAATGTTTTTAGTGTTTTATTTTTTATTTATTTTATTCTAGTGTTTACCTAGAAAAAGTTCACTTCTTTTCTTGTTATAAGTAGTCTAATAAATAGACTACTGGAATTTACTATCTAAGCTATTGATATCATATGGGATAAACATCTGGATCAAAGAACTAGAGAATTTTAGATGAAGGTAGAAATTGTAAATGAGAAAACTAAGCCACTAAGCCAACTAAGTAAATTTGCCCAAATTCACACAGTAAGTAGCATAGCCAATATTCACATCCATGTTGTCCGATTCCAAAGGCAGTGCTCCTTGCACTATCCCTCAGGAACCTGAGACCTATTGAGAAGGGGCCTATCCAGCTTTGCTTAGTTACATACATTGTGTGATTTCTGGTCCAGAAGTATTTCTGTTTGACCATGTTCTGTGAGGGAATGACATTTTAAAAATTCCATTCAAATTTTTGAGTTTTTATTGCTTTTTTAAAAAATTCTTAAAAATGTTTATTTTTGAGAGATACAGACAGAGTGTGAATGGAGGAGGGGCAGATAGAAAGAGACAGAATTTGAAGTGGACTCCAGGCTCTGAGCTGTCAGCACAGAGCCTAACAAGGGGCTCAAACTCATGAACTATGAGATCATGACCTGAGCCAAAGTTGGATGCTCAACCGACTAAGTCACCCTGGCACCCCAAGTTTTTACTGCTTTTGACCAAGACTATGAAGCTAAGAAAGAGATGGGTTAGTATGTAGTTTCTCTTTCTATCGAAAATCCTTTTCCTCTACAGAAGTGAGACCCATTAAATTACCAAATATTACAAAATATATGACAAAATTATCATATGTATTAAGAGGTATCATAAGTCAATTAACAGCTTAGATTTGAAATCTATTGACTTTTCTCAGCCTCAGTCTCTATAACTGTTGATGGGAAGATAATAATAATGGTGTTTATGGGGACTTTAACTAAGTAAGAATTTGGGTAAAGCACCAAACATGGTGTCTGGCACTATGTGAGTGTAAAAAGAAAAAAGTTATTTGCTTTCATTGTACATTTGATTCTGAGAGTGGATGGAACTCCTAGATACACTTTAAGGTTAGACAACAAAAATAATCAATTTTACAAGTCATTTCACATAAAAGTCATGGAATCTATTTCAACTCTGAAAAATGCTGAAAAATAAATTCTTCCAGAAGTTTTTATTAGTTGGACTATTAAATATGACCAAAGAGGGGCACCTAGGTGGCTCAGCCAGTTGAATGTTCATGTAAATGACATATTTTTATTCAACATAATGATATTTTTCTAAACAAAAACAGGTAGTGAAAAAGGTAACATTGTTCTTTTTTTTTTTTTTTTTTTCAAATCTTTTCAATGCTGGGTTTGGTAGACGGTACCAGATTCTCCTATCTACTTATGTATTCAATCTGTTGTGATATATTGTTTTGATGGAATTATATATAATAATATCCAGCTTCACACAGTTATATAGTTGGAGAAGGGAGGGGTATTTCAATAGTTGTTTTGGATAATTGGGTTATTCTTTGATACTACATCAAAACTCAACAAGTAGCTGTTTTTTTAGGAGGTAACTGCAATGTAGAATAGAAGCTGTATCAACTTTTCTTATTCTTCATACCAATACTTTAAAATCAACTGGTCTATTCTGCATTTTGAGTGGGTCTTTTACTCATGCCTGATCCTGCTACTCAGGCATTGGTTATTTGGAAAATGTTGCTTCACTGAGTTCTACAGATTTTCCAGATGTTGACACATTTCAAAATACAACATCAACAAATTAAATTAATTTATGTCATACTAGTCTTATCAGAAAAGGCTATAGGTATTGGGAAGCTGTCAACCTCACAGTGGAAGATAGGAATTTTCCAAAATTCCAATTTTTTCTTGTCAGCAGCAAATTCTGTCAGTTGTTCTCCTTGAAGTGATGAGCTTACTTTCTTCATTTTTGACAAAATGGCAAAAACCCAAGTTTAAGTAACTAGTTTGTCAGTCATTCTTCTTTTGGTTAAAACTATTTTTTAGAGTTCTCTTAGGTTCACAGCAAAATTGAGTAGAAGTTATAGAGATTTCCCACACACTTCCTACTGGCTTCTTTTTGTTTGTTTTTTCATCTTTTTTTTTTTTTTTTTTTTTAGTCCATTTCTCTAACACTTCCCTTTTATTTTCCTGGAACCAATAATCAAATTAAGATAATGACACTTAAAAAAATGAGCTTCTATGATAAAATTCTTAACCTTTATCCCTCTAAACCAGTAATCAACTTCTGAATTGAATAGGCCCATTTATATTTGATGAATCTTTTTTCATGCTTTTTAAAGGCAAAGAATGATTCATTTTTAAAAATTAAAATCATTAAAAGAAGACTAATTATGTAAATACCTAGCATCCAAATTCACACCAAATTTACACCAAAAGTTGCATACTTTTTTAGTATGCAAACTAAACTATTATCAAACCTTTTTAATTTGTCTTCACAGAGCTAGGGTAATTCATTTACATGATTTTATATAAGATATGTGAACATGAGTGGCAAAATACCAACCATGAGCTTGGTAGGGGTAAACGGAGTTAAATTCAGTTTCTCCTGAGTACTGACCTAAAGAAGAAAATTACTACCTCAGGATATAATTATATTGGAAGAGTTTTTTAAAAGGATCAGGCCAATAAAGATGATTACTTTTGTGTACCCCAAAGGAAAGTAAATTTCTCTCTATATTGGAGACAAAGGGAGTAAATGCAGAGAGAAATATATTGCACCTTATGGATATTATAATATTAAAAATAGGTGAGATTTAAAAAATAACTGAAATTTGTACTATTTCTAAAGCTGAATATTGGAATTTGAATTTAGTCAAATTATTCTACTCTTTGGAAGTAAGATTTTCCATACCAGCGGTTACGTGCCAACTTAGGGTGAGTGGGGGAGAGAGAGAGAAAAAAGGGTATGAGAAACTTTTGGGATTGAAGAACATGTTTACTATCTTGATCATAGTGGTTTCATGGCTTTCAATATGTCAAAACTTATCATATTGTAGTTTTTAAATATGTGCAGTTTATCACATGTCAATTCACTTATTAAATTTCACTTTAAAAATTTTTTAATTTTTTTTTTTTGAGAGAGAGAGATCAAATGGGGGATGGAAGAAAGAATCTGGGGAGAGACACAGAATCTGAAGCAGGATCTAGGCTTTGAGTTGTCAGCACAGAGCCTGATGTGGGGCTCGAACTGACCTGAGCTGAAGTCAGATGCTTAACTGACTGAGCCACTCAGCCACCCCAAATCTCACTTTAAAAAATGGCCACTCTTCCCCCACTCCTCAAATGTATCCAAATCTGTTAAATTATGGATTCTGTAATTCTTCATACTGAGTCAAGATTCCTATAAAATGGGGTCACATAATTTTAGAATGAAGATAGCCTATCAATTTCTCACTTCACACAGGTTATAAACAAAAGCATTTCAATGAAACATTGATAACAATACGTATTTCTTAAGAATTGTGAACCAAATGTTAATGACAACATAAAATTAGGAAGAAATTGCTAATATATTGGAATATATATATCCTTAATATATAATTAAGGAATATATTTTATCCTTAAAAGGCAATGATGAGGTTCATCTAACGCAAGCTAATAGAGGGTATAATCGTAGATGAAATAAGTCAGAAAAAGACAAATATGATTTCACTTGTGTGGAATTTAGGAAACAAACAAACAAAAACAAGCAAAGGAAAAGAAAAGAGAGAGAGAGAAACCAAGAACCAGACTCTTAACTATAGAGAATAAACTGATGCTAACCAGAGAAGAGAGGGATGGGGAGATGGCTGAAAGAGGTGAAGGGGATAAAAGAGTGCACTTGTATGATGATCACTGGGAGGTGTATGGAATTATCGAATCACTATATTGTACACCTGAAACTACTATAGCTCTATATGTTAACTATACTGGAGTTGAAATAAAATCTTAATTAAAAAATTCAAAAATGATCACATAAAAATTTGTAATAAAAATTTAAGAGAAATTCTATATAATTTACTACAAATAATGAAAATTCAATTGAACAGGCTCCACACTTCCTTTTGAGTTTTTAGTATTTCATATTTATTTTTTATTTTTTCTTGCAAATTTTTATTTAAAATCTAGTTAGTATATAGTGTAATATTGTTTCAGGAGTAGAATTTAGTGAATCATCACTTACTTATAACACCCAGTGCTCAACACAAATGTCCTCCTTAATACCCATCACCCATTAGTATTTCATATTTAATGCTAGCATTGATATGATAGAATTGACATAGGCCATTTTAAAAAATGCATATTAAACAGATGCTTATCTCCTTAGCTTCTAAAAATACATTAAACTGTGACTATCAATTAGCAATATCTTTATCATACTATTATAAGTAATATTTCCAGTATTGTATACAGTACTATTACTATGAAACAATTACTAATATAATACATAAATCTCTTATAGTGTAATGGTAACATATACTACAGAGCTCTACACAAATTGATTTGATATTTTAAGACAAATTCAAGTAAATTTAGAGCTGCTACTCAAAAACATCAAACTAATAGTATCTGGGAAATTATAGGCAATGACATAATTAAAGATATGGGTGATCTCTTTGCTTATGAGAAAGTCATAGTTATTTCTAATGGTATTATATAGTTAAATGTCAATGCAGTGTTTAGACATAAAAGTAAATTAAGATAGGAGAATATGTTTGAATTTAAAAATCCAACATATCCTTTTGTTTTTGGCTTAGAGGGGCTAACTGGTATGAAACTTTGGCACTTACTTTCCAATTGTATTGGGTAGCATTGTAAGTTGATTGTCATCTACTTTTAGAGTAGTTAGTTTTTTCAAAAGACCTAAAACAGAGAAGAAGTTTAATTAATACATAAGAACAGATCTCTGACAGAAAAAACAATATGAAAGAAAAAGAATCACTTGTGATGAATATTTGTCACCAATAGGCAGCGCTCTGCTAATATAAACCTGGAAGTAAACCTACAAATTTGAATGTTCTCTAGTTTTGACTGTCCATCTGTAAAAACTTTACCTACATCAATTGGAGTTCAAGTACATCAATGCAAACAAATAAACAAAATGTAGAGCTCCATAGAAACCCAAGTTGACAGCAATACTACCATATTTCCCTTATCTAGTATGCTGCAAATGGACCAGATGAAAAATTTTAAGCCAGCTGTGATTTAATATTTAATTAACTCGTACACACTGATAACTAACATTCTTGTCTGATACAAATTAAAAACAAATCTCAATTAAGCCTGATGATCAACGAATGGGTACTGAGGTATTGCAATGCAGTGGCTTTAATTATGGACTTGGAAATTTACAACATATGACCTCATACTCTTTTTGTTACCATAAATCCTTGAACTTGGATCAGCAGAAACACAAACTTGCAACTTTAATATGCCAAGTAGAACTGACCAAGAATTGAAGTTTCAACTATTTATATTTCACTGTCAGATTTATGCCTTCCATACCCTTACTGCCTACTCTATTCCCAGGGTTCTAATGAGTAATAGCCACAGAGTAATTGAAGAACAGATTCCTTTACCTAGCCATAATTTAATCTTAGTATCAATATGGCTTAAATAGCCAAAGTCCAAGGGCAAAGCATGGTTAATTTTTGTTTTACATTGGAAATATGCATATACGTTGTAGGCTAGTTGTTTTGCAGAAAATTTGTTTTGATGGATACACTAAGTTCCATGGTCAAACATGCTTGGGAAATGCTAAATTAAATAACATTAAACATATTTCTTTAATGAAGTTTCCTAGGAGCTTTTAATATATTAATGTAGCAATGTGACTCTCGAAAGTTACTGCAGAATGCATGTGAGTGTGCAGGGTGTCTTGTTCAGCTAGTGTTTTATGAATGTTCTTCGAGACGTATCGCTGTAAATCATTCCCACCCACCTCAAGTATTCTGAGGATTCCTTAAAGACATGAAGTCAGAATATATCTGAAATAAAAACTAATTACTGCACTTAAAATTTCAGTATGTTCAGTTACATATTCTGTAGAAGCACTCAATCTCTAGTGGAGAGAAAGGTTCTCACTGTCAGACTGCTGTGAGAAAATATCTACAAAATACTGAAGCTTAATACATCAGCTTGTGCCCCCAGGATACACTGCTGAAGACCTCTACACCTGGGAAAGAGGACAGTTCTCACTGGGGTAAGATTCACGGGGGATTTATCTCTGAAGTTTGCACACCCACTGCCATATTCATCTATGTTTAAAGGGTGACTGAATCACTGCAGTTTCTCCAGTGTGTAAAAAATGTCAACCTTGGAAATACAAAAGAACTCCTAAGCTTGTTCATCAATTGTGAAAAGAAAACAGGGTACAATGAATTACAGATAAATTTTGTATGACTTGGTAGCCCTGATCAATGACTGCATCTGCCCACCAGGGGAGCTAGAGGGGGGTTGACAGTCTCCCCATCACTTGACTGGGTTGTAAGAAGATTTGGGCTGAGTCACAGATGGCTGTGCATACACCATGAAGCCAGGTTGCAAGGTAATGTTTAAGAGAACGACAGTACTTAAGTCTAAAAGTAGTGGTGAAAAAATCTTTTGGTATGTTAGGGACTAAAATCAAAAGGTTGATTCAACAGAGTTTCTCGAAGAATGGAGTAGTGGTTCTGACAGCTGACAGAAGCTACTATAGCTTTAAAGGTGGAAGCAAGTTAGGTCTCTGTGCTCTAGTTCCATGTCTGTGGGTTTAAAGGAACCTCACTCATTTGTGATGTGGCAACTTTGTCACTCACACATTCTATCTGAGGAGATGCTCTTTGGATAGATTCTGGAGCTTCTGTAGGAATCTGGTTGTCTGTAGAGCAGAAATAGAGCATCAACCTCACCTTCATTGCTCATGACTTCCACAGGCAGATAATTCCTTTACTGGATCTTTATATCATATCTGCTTGGACTTTCTTCTTCTACTTTACAGGAAATCAAAGGTATTCTATCTTGTTCCTTCCCTCTCTTTGGGTCCTTCCCTAATTCCCCACCTCTTTATCCTATACTCCCAACTAAGAAGTATTGAAGAGAAAAAAAATAGGCCTTTTACTATCATTTTAGCTGTTTATATATAAATATATAATAAGCAGCAATGTTTGAAACATTAACGTATTTTGCTATCAATATAGCTAATATTTACGTGACATGTAATAAAACTTTGAAAAAAAAACAGCTGTGTACTTATAAAATCTGAGATTATAATAATTGTATTATTATAATAGCTAACACAAGTACTTACAATGTGCCAGTTATTGTCCTAAGCAATTTTATATATATGAATTCACTTATTGCTGAAAATAATCCCATGATGCATCCCATGATGCTCCACTTAATAGATGAAGAAACTGAGCACAGAGAGATTAAATAGCTGGTCTAGTGTCACAAAGCTAGTGAGGTAGAAAAGCCAGAATTTGAACTCAGGTAACTAGACTACAAAGTCTGTCCTTAATCACCAAGTGAAGAAGATAAATTATTTTGGAAAGTAAAAAAAAAAAATAATTAAAGTTCTCTCTAGAAAAGCAAAAAAGACACCCTTCATCTTTCCTGGAACCAGATAAAGAAAGGGACTCAGCATGCAGGGTTGGTTGAGTAAATCACTCCATTCAAATACCTCATACCTGTAGAAGAACTAAAATAGATGTGAAGGAAGTAAAGACTTTAATTTTAGTTGCTGTTTTCCTTTATCAATACTATGGAATTTCTTATCTTTTGTTCTTTTAAAAGTTGGTAGTACAATAATGTCCAAATAAAGAAGACAAGATTCAATTTCCCATCCAATTAGAATCAATGAATTCTTTTAGGGCTTTAGGACACAGTTCTCTGTCTCCTATCTCAGATACTTTTCTTGATCAAGAAGGAGATTTTTGGAGGAAAGTCAGCTATTCTACATGTATAATCAGAGACTCTGGCAACCCTGCAGATGCATAACTGTAATTTTCTATAAAAGGTCAATAGGGTCCAAAGATCTTGTCTAAGAAGTAAGTTACTATAAGAAAGTTACTCTCCTAATTTGAGGGCCATTAAGATTCTTAAAGGTGTTAAAATATATAGTAAAATGTCTATCCTACTCTGCTTTATGCTAGTCAAGTAGCTAATCTGATATTTTTTTAATCACCTTTAATCTGTCTTCCCTAGAGCAGGAGGCTAATTTCCTAGTCTGCTTTCTTAAAGGAAGATATTTTAAACAAATAATTATAACATCTTTTATTTTACTATGTGTCATTTTTATTTCCAGGGTTTCTAATTTTTTTAAAACCACCTATTCTTAGTCAGAATTATTACTTTTTAATTGATTCTTAATTTTTTAATGAATGTTATTCTAATTATTGTCTATTTGATGATCTACACATACTTAAAAATCATTCTTTACATTGCTTGGTGACTCCGGTTTCTCCTGGTTAAATTTTCCTATTTGTTTGAGATTTTGGTTGTAGTTACATTAGTTTCCCTCTAAAATTTTCATGCTCATTTGTGAAGGTGAATGTTTTCTCTTTACCTATGTTTACCTCTCCCTGCCTGATAGTTTTGTGGTTACTTATCCCTAATTCCTAAGTTTCTGAAGTGGGAGTATAAGGCATGTATCATGACTAGGTGGTTATCTTGACCAGATGATTATCAATGTCATCTTAATTCAAAGATGCTTTTTTAAAACCATTACACTTCCTCAGTTTCTACAACATAATAGAGTATTTTCCAAACTTATTTGATTATAAGTTTCATCTAGGATGTTTAATAAAAACAAATTAGACGGTGGATCACAAACTTACAGAATCAGAATTTTCAGAGAAAAAGCCTGGAAATGTGTAAGTGTTTAATAAAGCTCTCAGTTAGGTCATACAATGGGATGAGTTGGAAAAACACTGTTATCAAGTATGTGATTATATAAATCAAAAAGTTATCAAATCAGGAAAGAAAGAAAGAAAGGAAGAAAGAAAGAAAGAAAACCTAGCCTTTTTTTCCCCCAAACTAGTATTCTCTATTAGCCTGAAAGAATTTGAAAATGGAAGTAATCAAATATTGAAGGAAAATTTGGAAAAACTGCCTTATCTTCTAGCTTCCTTCTAATTAGAGTACCTAGGTTGTAACTTAATTTTCAGAAGCTTTAATAAGTTTAAGAATATATGACAGATTGGATTCAAAGAGTGTAAAAAACTCTTTTAATATCTAAATTTAAGTAATTTGCTGATTATCTTCCTAAATCCTCTTATAAATAATAGTAAGATATCTATACAAAACAGTTTACTCATTAGTAAATTAGATTCTTTAGTTACCTTACTCATATAAAAATTTGTAAGAAAAATGGATTGGGTGTTTGGTAAATACTAACAGACAAATTCTCTGCTGTCATGAATCTTAACAGCATATAAAAGAAAATGCATCTTTTTTAAATAACAGAACTACAAAGAGCTTTTATACTTACTATACCTTTATATTATTTTCAGATTATAGCAGTGTTATAATAGTATTGAAACTAGAATATAGCAACACTCTGTGGATAGAAGCTACTGTAATTCTATGGTGATAAAAGGAGATAAACATGGTTATCAATTACTCTAAATCTAAGAAATATACTTTTTATAATAACATTTTACAAATTAAAATATTTGAATTGAAAATACATATCAATTTGGTAGGATCATTTTAATAGTAGAGCCTTCTTAAATTTTATAATTATTTACGATTTCATTTTAAGATATTGGTAAAATAGAATTTTATCCTCTCGAATAATAAACTTTGTAATTTATTATTATTAGTCAGGCTAACAGAATATTCCCTATATCTACTGATAAACTATGACTATGCCACAAAAGAAAATTTTATATATTTCATATAAACATTCATGACACAATAGAATATTCTCACCTATAGAGTCAGGCAACTGTTGCAACATATTGGATGATAGTAAGAGGTCTTCAAGAGCTTCACATCCAGAAATTTCCATGTCAACCGTTTCTATTCTATTTTTTGACATATCCAGGTATACCAACATCTTTAACTTCCCTATAGACTTGATAACATTGCATAAACTCAGAGTTAGTTGAGAAACTTTCACAAGACAGTTGAAAGTTGTAAAAACCACAATACTGTAAAACTAATTTTAAAAGCAACTACAATAATAATACATGTTGGCAAGTATGCCGAGAAATTATAAGCCTTGTACATTGCTAGCAGGAATTTAAAATTGTGCCGCCACTTTGAAAAACAGTTGGGCAGTACCTCAAAACGTTATGCATAGTTTCCATATGACCCAGCAATCCCTAGGTTTATGCTCCAGAATGCAATACATGTCCACACAAAAACACAAACCTTAAAGCAGTATTATTCGCAAGAGCCCAAAGATGCAAACAACCCAAATGCCTATCAACTGATGAATGGGTAAACATGTGGTATATCCATATGTTGTAATATTATTTTGCAATAAACGCAAGTATATGTTACAAAATAGATGAACCATGAAAACATATGCAGTAAAAAAATGCCAGTAATAAAAAACCAAGTGTTGCATGATTTTATTTATATGAAATGTCCAGACTAGGCAAATCTATAGACACTGAGAGTAGATTAGGGTTTCTAGAGGGTGGGGTTAGGGGACATGAGAATGATTGCTAATGGCTTCAGGGTTTCTTTTAGAGATAGTGCAAATGTTCTAAAATTAGATTGTGGTGATAGCTACTCAACCATGTGAGTATTCTAAAAGCCACTGAATTATATATTTTAAATGGGTGAATTTTATGGTATGTGCATTTTATGGTATGTGCATTATATATCAGGACAACAGTTAAAATACAACAATATCAAAGTTGCTACTGAATTAAATAATTTACTAATAAATAAATAAATAACAATTGTCACCCAAACAGCACATGTTGACATGTTGATTCTTATACTTTCAGATACATAATAAACGGTTTATATCCTACTTAACAGATTCATTATTTTGTTCATTCAACAGTTCTGAGAATATACTATGTATTAGGGCTTGTGTTATACATAGGAGACCAACCATGAATAAGTCAATTAAGTATGAGGAGAGACTTGTCATGATACAGACAAAATCTGTATCCTTATTGAGCTCACAGTAAAGAAACTGTCAAACAAATAATTATAATACCCTATAATATATGAAGTTAAAAAAAAATACATGTAGAGAATGCCATAGAAGCACAGGGTTGCGAATCATTTGGAAGACACAGCTTGTTAAGAAAAGGAGAACTTGCACCTAGAAGAGAAAATGACATGTACTATTCATAGTGAAATGTGAAAAGTCATGGCATGTTTGAGCAAGAGTGGGAAATTTGATTTATAGGATTATAAGCAGACAGGTGTTAAAAGGCCTTACATATTATAGGAGGAGATGTAAATTCTACCCTATATGGAAGGAAAGCTATTCAAGAGGTGTTTTGTTTTGTTTTGTTTTATTGAAAGAGTAACAGAACTTACATGTGTGCCAAGCGCGCCTGTGAGCACAGTGTAAGTAGGGGAGGGGCAGAGAGAGAGAGGGGAGAGAGAGAGAATCCCCAGCAGGATCTGTTCTGTCAGCACAGAGCCCAACAAGTAGGTCATCCCCAGGAACCATGAGATCATGACCTGAGCCAAAATCAAAAGTTGGATGCTTTACCAATTGAGCCACCCGGGTTTTTAAGATAGAGAATGACATAATCAGATTTGTGCTTTAAAAAACCAACTTCAGGGAACTGCAAAGAATCAAAAGATTCTTTGATGTGAGTTGCAGAGACCTATCACAAGGATCTGGATATAGTTTTTTTTTTTTTTTAATTCATTTTGAGAGAGAGAGAGATAGCATGCAAGCAGGAGAGAGGTAGAGAGGGAGAGAGAATCCCAAACAGACTGCACTGTCAGCACAGAGCCAGATCATGACCTGAACCAAAGGCGGACACTTAACTGACTGAGCAGCCCAGTTTAGCTGAGGAGATAAGGATTTGAATTAAGGAGGCAGAAGTGAGGAAGAAGAAGGAATGGGCTCAAGAAAAATTTCAGAAGTGGAATAATTAAACTAGTAACTAATTGCTGAGAACAGGAAAGGAAAAAAGTCATACTGTGAACAGGAGTAACAGGGACTGCTTAGCCTGGACATGGAACACAGGAGTCAGGGCAAGATAAAAGTCTTCATTTTCATTTTCTTTCAGGGCATATTTTGCAAATAAATGCCCTACACATAACTGTGTTCAGTAGGTCACCCATCTGTTTAATCCACCTGTGTACATTTTAATATACTGTCTCTACTTATTTGACAGAATATAAATAAATAAATAAATAAATTTATTACACACACAAGGACACACTTGGCACTGTGCTAAATACTTTAGATATATTATTTGATTTAATACTTCATATCTTTGCTTCTCAAAATGTGTTTTGCAGACCAGCAGCATTGGTACCACCTGCAAGCCTGTCAGGAACATAGAATCTTAGAAATCAGACTCACTCTGTACCTACTGAATCAGAATTTGCACTTTAATGCACATTGAAGTTTAGTGATCAATGTCACACCCTGGGTTCCTGGGAAGCAGAGACAGAGAGGAGTTTCTGAGAGCATATTCTTAGGATCAATACCAGTGGGAAGAGAGAGAGGAGAAAGGAAGCATGACTAGGCAGATGAGGAAGCTGATCTGGAATGAAGTCTTGAGGAACTGCTCACCTGGCCCTTCAAGAGTCCCTAATTTGGACTGCTTTGCAGTAGCGGGAGTCTCCATAAGGGTGAGGAGCCAGGCCTTTATCATTGGTCATTGTGTGGAGTCTCCCAGACTAGGGATATGACCTGGGTAAGAAGGTTCTCTTCAGCTAGAGCAAATCCTGAAGAGGGTGGAAAGCTGCAAACAGCATTCCCAGAAGCTTCAGGAATAAAGTAAGTTCTTCATTCCAGGAGATGATTCATGACAGCAATTACTACATGTAACATTCCAAGGTTACCCCATTAACTAGGGGTGGAGCTAAAATTCAAACTCACTTTTCTCAGATTACAGACCACATGGCCTGTTGATTATATCAGCAGTCACTAACCTCTAACCAGCTAATTAACCCAGCACATATCTCTAGGTCTGTGACCTCATGCCCCATGGAGGCACAGAATGTGCACGGTCTCGGAGTGCACCAATAGTCGCTAGGCTGGGAACTGAGTACTGGGTGAGTGAGGCCACGGGACTGAATTCTCCCTATACCTGGAAATATGTCACTTGGAAAAATACTGTCACTTTACTTATAGATTACCATCCTAAGGAGCTGTTACCATAGTTTGTTCTTCTCTTCTGGTGAGCAAGGAAAGAATGATAAATGTGTTTGTGTGTGTGTGAGCCTGTGCGTGTGTGTGTGTGTGTGTGTGTGTGTGTGTGTGTGTGTCTGGGTTTCTTTTTTGTTCCTTCATCATGAGAAAATTTATTTACTCTTTGTAGCCCCCTTCATTGTTATCTCCAGTGCAACTCAATATTTTGGTGTGAAGCTTCTACACATCATTTTTAGAAGCAAACTAACACTTTGGTGTTTATTTTTGAGTCTTTCTAAACCTTCACTTTCAAACACCTTATAAAAGCAATAGTAGCCTGCAGTGATAAAGGCCTTTGAAGTCTAATGTCTCAGAATCCTTGGGGATATTGAGTGTTGCTCCAATATCTCTCAATACACAGGGCTCTGTAAGTGAGCAGTAGATAGCAAATGAAAAGAGGAGAAGCCATCACAAACAAAAGAAGATATTGGAGTTTGTTTAAAAATACTGATTCAATAAATTGTTTAATCTCATTTTGGCTGATTGATCTTCAAGTGACAGTCAACAAGACAGCTATGTAGAAGACTTTTGATCATTATCTACTTGCTTCTCTATTTATGAAAAAAGAGAGCAGTAAAATGATAGCTCAGGCTTTCAAAGTATTTTAAAAGTATGTTACTTTAATATATAATGATACATGAACTAACATAAGATGATGTTGCTTTTTCCCCCTGGGTCTCATAACACTAAACATTTAGGATTAATCATCCTGTGAAACTGATTGCCACGGGCTAGCTTATGGCTACATTCAAGATTAATCTCCCAAAGACATGCATTTCTAGGTCCTTGGATAACAACTATTTGCCAGCACAAACATTCAGAAAGCCATGCCTCTTTATGGCAGCGAAGTGGGGGTATTCCCACAAGGAATATAACAAAATATGAAAACTCAAGTGTACTAACTAAAGTGAGAAAACTACTGAAAGCAGGGTATAAGAAAAATCTACTCATGCGACACTTATCTGTTATCTGTTCATAAGACATTTTCATCGCTACTTTTCCATTTAGATAATAAGCTTACTAAACAATATGAGGTCTGAGTTGATTTTTAAGGTTGGATTTTGGAAATGTAATGACTATGAAAAGTAAGATGAACCTAATTCTCATCTGTGCCTTCTGCTGATTCTCTAGCAGCAGCATTTGGGGGCATGAGAGTGAACAACAGCCCCTGGTGTTGGCTTGAATTACACTTCCACCATTTATTGGCTGCCTGACCTTGGGCCAGTTTCTTATTCTTTCTGTTTCACTTTATCATTGTAACATGGGGATAGTAAGAAACCCTACTTCACAGGATTGTTATGAGGACTCAATAAGTAAATATTTGTACACTCATCATGAGCTAGGCATTATCTAGGGGTTTTTTTGAATTAATAAATATATTGAAGAAGCAGGTATAGATGTTTCTAATTAGACATACATTATGATTCTCAGTCCCTGCACAGGGAATTGGTGAGTGTCTTACCTGTGTTGCCCCCGGATTTGTACATACCTTGGCTGTGGCACAAATCAGGCTCTACTACATGTAGTGGAATCTAAATCTGTCTCTCCTGTTATGCGTGAGCTCCTCAAACAAATATATTCAAGGTCATTGAATATATTATTCTTGTAGCTCTAACATTAGCATAGTTTATGGTTCATAGAGGTGTATTTGTAAATGGTTTTTGAATAAATCAATATATAAAAGATGTGCCTGCTTTTTTGTTTTGTGTCTGTGATGATAGTATAAATGTATTCTTTTGATAAGAGAAGAAAGTGTTTTTTTCCTTAATCTTTTGCCAATTTTTCTCTTTTATGTGGTCTCATGCTTGTTCAAAAGAGGAAAACTTCTTGTTCTTGTTGTTTTTGCAATCATTTTAAGGATTTTTTAATGTCAAGTCAAAAGAAGAATAAAATTGGCTTTGGGAACATACATCGAAATCTCAGTGGCTGAAGTTATTACAAATCCAGCTGCCTTGGCTACTCGGCTCAGTGCAAAGGGTTTGGACTATTACCAAGAGGAACACTGTGGTTGAGGTGTGTGTGTGTGTGCGCGTGCGCAAGTGCTTATTTGACTGCATGTGTTATGAGTGGCAAGAGGCAATGTTTTATGAGAAGCCATTCTTTCACTGAATGGAAAAGGCTAAATACTCAAACTCAGTGAGTTAACTGATCATCCTTCTCCTTAGGATATATTACTGAATTGTCTCTGTGTTAGAAAAAATATTAACTCTTGTTTAACTTTCTATTTTCAATACCTTATAATTTGCCATTTACCATTTTCAAAAATTGAAATGGGTTCTACTGGAACTCACACAAACTGGGAGAAAGATTTTTACTTTATGGAAGAGCTCCAACAATATGATCAGAAACTATTATCTAGTTACCTATAGGAATAAGTTTGATTTTGGAAAAATAAAACTTGGTATTATATGTAGCATTTTCTTTTTCTGTATATAACAATATAAATTTCTCAGTTTTAAGAATCAGTATGTGGAGAGATGAAAAATATAATCCTAAGAGAACAAGAAAACTTTTTCATACATTTCATATACCTAGACCACTTACAAAAAAGTATGTGAAATATAATAAATAAATAAACTAGTGAAAAACACTTGATGACTAAACAAATATTTTATTTTGAAAGGCAAACACTGAGATTTACAAATCAAGATTATTATTAATTACAATTTATATATAGCACAGATGATAGACAACATGGCATAATAAAAACTTACATACCCCTGGTAGCACTTGCAATGCATTATTATCCATCCACAACTCCCTTAAATTTTGTATTTGATCCAGAACTTCAGGCTAGAAGAGAGTAGGAAGAAAGACAAAAATTAGTTTTTTCTTAGCACAATACAAGTGTAATTTCTTGAATCTGGAAACTTTATTTGGGAATCTGGTGTTAATCCTTTAAGAAGTTCTAAGTTTCACAGATTCCCTCAAAACTGGGAGTCCCTGAGGTAGCCAACTTAGAATTGATCTGGAAACAATCAGAACAATAATAAAAATTAAAATCTATTACTCTCTCTGAACACCCTACAATGATTCTTTGTAGCATTTATTACACTCTTATTATCAAGGTGTCTATCTTTTTCACTAGAATATAAGCTTTTGAAGAGCAATGTTTTATTTTTTAATAAGCACATCCCCATTGTTTGCCATGGTACTTGGCACACAATAGGTTTTTAATCATGAGTATGTATTAGAGTCTTATGCACATCCACCCTCTCCCCCCCCGCCCCTGCCATTACATTACTGAGATATGATAATAGTACAAAGTAGATCCACTCATTTCTTATCTCTTCATTTACTCAACAAATTATGATTGGTTGGATAGTGGGGATGTCTACTACGTAAAAGGCACAATGCAAGATCCACAGTTATTCAAACTCAGTTACTGTCTTGAAGTAGCTGATGATCTAATTGAGCAGACAAATGTGTATAAATAGCTGAAACAGAAGGTAGCCTATGGGAGAAAAGCATAATGTTGAGAAGTTCAGAGAAAGGAGAGAATATGATCAAGGTGTCACACATAATGCATAATGAAACATTTCTATTTCCTAAATTGAAGCTGTCTCTAAGTTATACCTCATATGGGCAGCAGACTATATTGAGAGGTTAGAGGTTGCTATTGCTACCAGCATCATCTCTTGATTTGTGATTACCTTTTTCTGATTTCTCTCCAGAAATTATCCCATCTAGCACCCTAATGTCACCAGCTTCCCTTGAATTCTTTCTAGGGAAGTGAGGAAGGCCTATGCTAATTAGTGCATTGGATTCACCAGGCCACAGGATTGGCTGGGGGATGGGAACATGATCTATTCAGAGCAGATGAGAAGCAATGTTTCTTACACTGAGGCTTCAGGGGAAAAGACCTGCTCTTCCCTGCTGGATCAGAAACTGGAAGGGGACACCCTGGGAGTTTCAGGCGTGAAGGAAAATGGAAGCCTCTTTTAGTTAAGAGATGGATCCTGATGACATAATAGTATGCTGAAATTAAGCCACACCTGAAATCAGATGTTTTGTCTCTTTCAACTGAAATAAACAAAACAAAAACAAAAACTATCACTGAAACAAAGTACAACCATAGTTCAGTAAATTTTGAGGCCTACTTAGGAAAATTAGTGTATTTTATAAAATAATAGTGGAAAAGTGGAATTGTATCTATGTTATGATGAGAATATTGGTAATTGTGTCAGCAGGAGTTATGTACATGCATCTCTGACACATTAGAAGAGCTTCGGAGACTGGTAGGACTACTTTGGAGAGTCTCTGAAGTGTTTAGCCTGCAATTGCAGTTAAACATGGTACTACTCCTTGGAGAAATTCTATTTATAACAAAGATCAAAATCTAAAGTTAGAGCATGACATTTAGCTATGGACTCAGAGGCATGTGTAAGTGTGGGACATTTTTTTGTGTAGGAAAATATTCCCACTTTTACTAAGATCAATAGGGAACAGACGGTAAACTACTCCACCTGTATGATAAGCTGGGCAAGGACAGGAAACATAAATCAAGTCATAGGAAGCACACTCTGATGTGCAGAGACTTTGAGGCAGAGTGCTGGCTAGGAATAGTCAGGCCCATTGGAAAACATCAGTCATATGGTGCAGATTTTCCTAAACCCAGGCACCATGCAGACTTTAGGAAAAGAGATAGAGTTGCATACTCTATACATCTAAACTTCAATACATCCTATGTATACAATAAGATGGAGATTAATTTATAAACTGGGAACGATGAACATTACTCAAGATAAACTTGATTGTGCTGTGGTAACAAATTAATCCCCAAATCTCAATGGTTTAACACTACAGGCTTACTTCCCACTCCCACAATTTCTAGTGTCATGGGTTGCTACCATCTCAAGACTTCCAGAAGAGCCCAAGTAGGGAAGACAGTATAGAAAACTAGTTGTTGCTCTTAAATACCTCAGACTAGAAGAAACACATATCACTTCTATTTATAGCTAATTATCTAGACTATTTCTATGGTCTCAAGTTAAGTTCAAGAAAGCCTAAGAAATATAAGAGAAATTCATGAAATATTTGGTGAACACTACTATCCCTGCCACATAGTGACACCATATAAAAAAAAGAATGACAAGAATGGATACAAAGTACTTCAATAATTCAGTTACCCCTTCATTCAGTAAGTACTTATTAACCATCACCTAAATTCTAGGCATTATACTAGAGTCATAATGCATGGTGTGGTCTCTGTCCTCAAGACCTCTCTCATGGTCTATTTCTGCAGCAAACATGCAAAAAACAAATACATGGTATTATGGGAAAATGAAGAAAGGGGAATCTATATGTCCTTATAATGAGGAAGCCACATAAGTAATCATGGAGCTCAGAAGAGAAGGGGTTGGTCAGTAGAGAGGAGAGAAGAGGAAGTACATTTTAGCCAGAAGCAGAGAGATGAGAAATAGCATGACGTATGAATGGCAACAAGCACTTTCCTTTACTGGAGTGTCAAGTTTGAAATATGGTAAGGAGTAGAAAATGAGGCTAACAAAGAGGGTGGGGTCTGTGAATTTCTCATGTTTTGTTAGGGAGATAGAACTTTATTACATGGATGAAGGGACATCACTAACAGATTTTTAATAGGAAATGATGTGGCAGAAGGGTACAGGCAGATATATATACATATATATGGAAAAGAAAAAAACAGGAAATCTTAATAGTGTTAGTTATGAGATAATGAGGACTAAAGAAAAAGAAGTTAGATTCAAAAACAATTTAAACAATGAAAACAATAGGATTTGGTGACTCAATATAGAGATGAGAATGAGGGTCATGCATTTCCCTCAGCTTTCCAGCACCTGGTAGTTGCCACCAATGGAGATGCAGAATATTGAGGTGGAAACAGATATATGAGAGAGACTGAATTTAGTGTTTTTCTCAAAATTTTTATTTAAGTTCAAGTTGGTTAACATATAGTGTAGTATTGATTTGAAGAGTAGAATTTAGTGAGTCATCAGTTACATATAACACCCAGTGCTCATCATAACAAGTGTCCTCCTTAATTAACCCATTTAGCCCATCCCAACTCACCTTCCATCCAGCAACCCTTAGTTCTCTATAGTTAAGAGTCTCTTATGGTTTGCCTCTCTCTCTGTTTTTATCTCATTTTATTTTTCATTCCCTTCCCCTGTGTTCATCTGTTTTGTTTCTTAAATTCCACTAATGAGTGAAATCATATGGTATTTGTCTCTAACTGACTTATTTCACTTAGCATAATGCACTCTAGCTCTGTCTACTTCATTGCAAATGGCAAAATTTCATTACTTTTGATGGCTGAGTAATATGTATATATACCACATCTTCTTTATCAGTTGATGGACATTGTTTTTTTTCCGATACTTTGGCTACTGGTGATAGTGCTGCTATAAATAATGGGGTGCGTGTGCCCCCTTTGAATCAGCATTTTTTGTGTCTTTTGGATAAATACCTAGTAGTGCAATTGCTGGGTCATAGGGTAGGTCTATCTTTAACTTTTTGAGGAACTGCCATACTGTATTCCAGAGTGGCTGAACCAGTTTGCTTTCCCACCAACATTATAACAGGATTTCCCTTTCTCTGCAAACTTGTAAACATCTATTGTTTCCTGAGTTAATTGTAGCCATTCTGACAGGTGTGAGGTCATATCTCATTGTAGTTTTGATTTGTATTTCCCTGATGATGAGTGATGTTGAGCATTTTTATGGGCCCGTTAGCCATTTGTATGTCTTCTTTGAAGAAATGTCTGCTTATGCCTTCTGCCCATTTCTTAACTGGATTATTTATTTCACGGGTATTGAATTTTATAAGTATTTTTTAAATTTTGGATTCTAGCCCTTTATCTGATATGTCATTTGCAAATATCTTCTCCCATTCTGTAGGTTGCCTTTTAGTTTTGTTGATTGGTTCCTTCACTGTGCAGAAGCTTTTTATCTCAATGAGGTCCCAATAGTTCATTTTTGCTTTTGTTTCCCTTGCTTTTGGAGACATGTCTAGTAAGAAGTTGCTGTGCCTGAGGTCAAAGACGTTGCTGCCTGTGTTCTCCTCTAGGATTTTGATGGTTTCCTGTCTGACATTTAGGTCATGCATCCATTTTGTCTTTATTTTTGTGCATGGTGTAGGAAAATGGTCCAGGTTTATTCTTCTGAATGTAACTGTCCCATTTCCCCAATACCATGTGTTAAAGACACTTACTTTATTTTCCAATGGATATATTTTCCTGCTTTGTTGAAGATTAGTTGACCATTCGTGGGTCGATTTCTGGGTTCTCTATTCTGCTCCATTGATCTATGTGTCTGTTTTTGTGCCAATACCATACTGTCTTGATTATTACAGCTTTGTAATACAGTTTGAAGTCCAGAATTATGCTTTGCTTTTTCAACATAACTTTGGGTGTTTCGGGTCTTTTTTGGTTCCATACAAGTTTTAGAATTGTTGACTCTACTTCTGTGAAAACTGCTGATTTTGATAGGGATTGCACTGAATGTGTAGATTGCTTTGGGTAGTATAGGCATTTTAACAATATTTTCTCTTCCAATCCATGAGCATGAAATGTTTTTCATTTTTTTTTTTTTTTTGGTGTCTGTTCAATTTTGTTCATTGTGTCTTTTCAATTTTGTTCATAAATGTTCTATAGTTTTCAGAGTACTGATCTTTAACCTCTTTGGTTAGGTTTATTCCTAGGTATCTTAGTTTTTGGTGCAATTGTAAATGGGATCGATTCCTTGATTTCCCTTTCTGTGACTTCATTTTTGGTGTATAGAAATGCAACAGATTTCTGTACATTGATTTTATATCCAATGACTTTGCTGAATTCATGTATCAGTTGTAGCAAATTTTTTTGGTAGTCTTTTTGATTTATCACATAGAGAATTATGTCATCTGTGAGTAGTGAAAGTTTAACCTCTTCCTTGTCAGTTTGGATGCCTTTTATTTCTTTTTGTTTGATTGCTGAGGCTAGGACTTCCAGTAATATGTTGAACAACTGTGGTGAGAGTGGACATCCTTGTTGTGTTCCTGACCTTAGGGGGAAAACTCTCTTTTTCCCTCATTGAAGATGATACTAGCTATAGGTCTTTTATAGATGGCCTTTGTGATGTTGAGGTATGCTCCTTCTAGCCCTACTTTCTTGGTTTTTTTGGTTGTTTTGTTTTTTTATTTGTGTGTTTTTTTAATCAAGAAATGTTGCTGTATTTTGTCAAATGCTTTGTCTCCATTTATTGAAAGAATCATATGGTTCTTATCCTTTCTTTTGTTAATGTGATGTATCATGTTGATTGACTTGCAGATATTAAACCAACCCTGCAGCACAGGAGTACATCCCACTTGATCATGGTGAATAATTCTTTTAATGTACTGTTGGATTCAATTTGCTAGTATCTTTCTGAGAATTTTTGCATTGATGTTCATCAGGGATATTGGTCTGTAATTCTCCTTTTTAGTTAGGTCTTTGGTTTTGGAATCAAGGTAATGCTGGCCTCATAGAATGAGTTTGGAAGTTTTCCTTCCAAGTTACTATTTTCTTGAACAGTTTCAGAAGAACAGGTATCAACTCTTCTTTAAATGTGGTAGAATTCTCATGGGAAGCCATCTGGTCCTGGACTGTTGTTTGTTAGGAGATTTTTGATTACTGATTCAATTTCTTTGGTGGTTATGGGTATGTTCAAATTTCCATTTATTTCTGTTTCAATTTTTGTAGTTTACATGTTTCTAGGAATTTATCCATTTTTTTCCAGATATGCCAATTTGTTGGCATATAATTAATTGCTCATAACATTCTCTTATAATTGTTTATATTTCTGTGGTGTTAGTTACAATCTCTCCTTTTTCATTCTTGATTTTACTTATTTGGGTCCTTTCTCTTTTCTTTTTGAAGAAAGAAAAGTGGTTGACTTCAAGTTTCATAGCATTGTGGTCTGATAATATGCGTGGAATGATCTCAAACTTTTTGTACTGGTTAAAGGCTGATTTGTGACCCAGTATGTGATCTCTTCTGGAGAATGTTTCATCTGGACTTGAAAAGAATGTGTACTCTGCTGCTTTAGGATAAAATGTTCTAAATATATGTGTTAAGTCCATCCAGGCCTGTCATTCAAAGCCATTGTTTCCTTGTTGATTTCCTGCTTAGATGATCTATCCACTGCTGTACCTGGGGTCTTAAAATTTCCTGCTACTATTTTATTATAATCAATGAATTTCAAGTTTGTTATTTATTGATTTACATATTTGACTTCTTTCAAGTTGGGGGCATAAACACAGTGTTAGATCTACTTTTTTTGTAGAGAAAGAGAGAGAAAGTGCATGTAAGCAGGGAAGTGGCTGAGGGAGAAGGAGGGAGAAAATCTTAAGCTGGCTTCATGCCCAGTGTGGAGTCTGATGCTAGGCTCAATCTTGAACCAAAATCAAGAGTTGGATGATTAACTGGCTGTGCCACCCAGGCACCCCTAGATACTCATGTTGAATAGACCTCTTTATTATGATATAGTGCTCTTAATCTCTTACTATAGTCTTTGGTTTAAAATTTACTTTGTCTGATATAAGTATGGCTACTCCAGCTTTCTTTTGATGTCTACTAGCATCTCCTCACTTTCAAAATGGAGGTGTCTTTGGGTCTAAAATGAGTCTCCTGTAAGCAGCATATCAATAAGCCTTGTTTATTTTTAACCCATTCTGATACCCCATCTTTTGATTAGAGCATTAAGTCCATTTATATTCAGAGTTATTATTGATAGATATGAATTGAGTGCCATTATATTACCAGTAAGGTCACTATCCTGTAGACTATCTGTGTTCCTTTCTCATCTTTGCTGCTTTGGGTCCATTTTCTCTCTCAAAGGATTATTTTTAATATTTTTTGCAGAGCTGGTTTAGTGTTCATGAACTACTTTAGTTCTTGCTTGTCTGGGAAATTCTTTCTCTCTCCTGTTCTGAATGATACCTGGACAAAGTATTCTTGTCTGCCTATATTTCCCATTTTGCATGTTGAATATATCATGCCACTCCCTTCTGGTCTGCCAAGTTTCTGTGAACAGGTCTGCTGCAAACCTTATGTGTCAAACTGTGTAGATTAAGGACCTTTTGTCCCTAGCTTCATTCATAATTGTCTCTTTATCTTTGTATTTTTCAAGTTTCACTATGATATGTCTTGGTTTTGAATTTTTTTTAAACGGGAGTTCTCTCTGCCTCTTGGACTTGGATGCCTATTTCCTTCCCCAAATTAGGGAAGTCCTCAGCTATATTTTATTGAAATAAACCTTCTGCCCCTTTTTCTTGCTCTTCTTCTTCTGTGGTTCCTATAATATGGATATTATTGCATTTAGTGGGATTGGAGAGTTCTCTATACTATATTCATGATATAATACTTCTCTTTCCCTCTTCTTTTCAGCTTCATTATTTTCCATAAATTTATCTTCCATATCACTTGTGATTCTTCCATCTTTGTTGTGATTATAACCAGATATTTTGCATCTCAGTTATAACATTCTTTATTTCAGCCTAATTAGTTTTTAGGTTTTTTATCTCTGTAGCAAGTTTTCTCTGATATCTTCTAGGCTCTTTCAAGCCCAACAAGTATTCTTATGATTGCTGTTCTAAATTCTTGTTCAGATATATTGGTTGTATCTCTTTTGAGTAAATCCCTGGCTATGATTTCTTCTTGATTTTCTTTTGGGGAGAATTCCTCTGTCTTTTTATTTTGTCTAAACTTCCTGTCTTTTGTATCTAATGAAAGCTTGTTATATTTCCTGCTCTTGAGAGTACTGCTGTGTTAAGAAGGGGTCATACACTGTCCAGGGCCTGGTACTTCCGGAAGTGTTTCTGGTGTATGCTGTGTGCACACTGCTGTTGTGTCTGATTCCTCTTTCCCACTTTTCAGTCCTCTGCAGAGCTCCTCCTTGCTTGCAGTGCAGAATGTTTGGACTTTTAACTAGGTGTGCTTTGATTTGTTTGTTACAATAAGCCTGATTAAAAATTTAAAAAAAAGAAAGAAAGGAAAATGCCTGATTCCAAAAAGAGAAAAGGAAAAGGAACTAAGACAAAGAATCAAATAAAAAACTGTAAGCCTGAATCCAAAGGAAATGAAAATTTAAAAAAGAAGCCTGATTCAATAAAGAGAAAAGGAAAGAAACAAACAAAAAGCTATAAGCCTGATTCCAAAGAAGTAAAAATAAAAGCCTGGGGCTATTTCACCAGAACTGAAGCTGATGCTTTGGAACACTCTATAATCAGTAGCTTGGTGAATGGGGGAGAGGGGAAGCTGTGCTGGTCCTCAGGGGGAGAGGCCCCCTGCACTTGCTCACAATCAGACCTGCCCTAGCAAAGATGTCTCTGCAGGACACGGCGGGGGGGAGGGGAGGGGAGAGGGGATGTTTGCTTCCACTGGAGGCACTGTGTGGCTCACTGAAGTCTCACCCTGCTGGTGGGTGGGGAGAAGATGCTGTCACCCTGCTCTTTCATCCCTGGAGAGGGGAGCTCATGCCTGCCACTGTTGAGGAAGCCCATCCAGAAAAGCAAACAGCCTCTTCTTCTTGTGGCCCAGGCTTCTGTCAGATCCCAGCCCTCACTCTGTCTGCCCTGCCTGTTGGCACACCAGATACCACAGTTCTATGCTTTATCTCCGGTGTGCAGCTGGGATTCAAAACTCCAAATATTAAAAAATGTGACATGGTACAGACCCGCTCCTCTCTTCTGGAGGAGAGCCTCACTTTGCTATGTCTGGTGTCATTTTGTTCCAGAAAATCATCACAGGGCTACACAGATGCTTGGAATTTATGGTGAATCACAGCGAAAGCCTCAACCAGATTGTCTGCTCTCAGTAGGTGCTTCTATCCCTTACTGATGAATTGCTGCTCAATGGCACCCACTGGGTCTTCTGTCTTTGGAGAAGCAATATATCTTCTTCCAAATGTACTCCAGGAAGGGGAGTATTCTCCCCGATTGTGACCCCGTGGATCCCTATACCATGCTATCAGCTGCCCAGCCCCTGCCCTCCTCCCCAGGAGTACCGCTGCCTACCTGGCTTGACTCTGGTGAATGGCATGAACCCTTAAAACCTCAGAATTTAGGGGTGCCTGAGTGGCTCAGTCGGTTGGGTGACCAGTTTGGGCTCAGGTCATGATCTCATGGTTCGTGGGTTCAAGGCCAGCGTTGGATTCTGTGCTGACAGCTCAGAGCCTGGAGCCTGTTTCAGATTCTGTGTCTCTCCCTCTCTCTGCCCTTCCCCATTTTCTTTGTCCCTCTCTCTCTCAAAAATGAATAAACATTAATTTTTTTTTAAACCCTCAGAACTTGAACTCTGTTGCATGCAAAAACTTGTGAAAGTCAGTTCCTCGATTCCTTAGTCAATGGTTTTGAGAAGATGCTTTTCTTGTATGAACCCAATGCATGGTTCTCTTTCCCCTTCTTTTTTCTCTCTCTCCTCTCTCTATGGAAAGGGCTCCCGCCGTTCCACAGCACCACAGTTGCCCCTCATCCCCCCACCCCAATTCACATCTCTGTATCTCATAACTGCCACATTCCCTCCCTCTAATTTTGAAGATTTTTCTCTTAATTTTCAAATTGATTTCCTAGGTGTTCAAAAATGATCTGATGTTAATCCAGCTGTGTTCAAGGGACAGGGCAAACCTAGGATCCCCCTACTACTGTGCCATCTTAACTCTCTCCTCTGAAGTAAGTTTTGACCATAATTAGCTTTAGATTCCTGTGAGACACTGGTGGAGATGTCCAGGGATCAGTTAACAATTAAAATCTGAAGGCTGGGGAATAGGTCTGAGCTGAGGAAACAACTTAGATATTTTGTGGAAGTATAAATACATTTGGATGAGTTCCTTATGGAAGAATGTGAGGAAATCAGAGGGAGAGCTGACTGAGGAAAGAACCCTGGGTAACATTAACACTTGAGAGCTGAAAACAGGAAGAGCAAATTCAAAAGAAGGTAAGAAGGAATATAGTCCAGGAGAGTAAGAGGTTACTAAAGTCCAAAGAATTGAGTTGTGTTAAGAATAAGGAAATGTGAATAAGAGTATCATTTACAGGAGAGCTGCTGAGTGAAATAAGAGACTGAAGATGTCCACTCAATTTGGAAATAGTATACTGGTGATAGAGAGAAATTGAGGGGCTATGAAGAAATTGAAAAAGTCAAGGGAAAAGAAAGCTGATAAGAAGATACTAATAAGGAGAGGTAGGTTAAAGACAGAAAAAAATGGTATAAATAAAATAAATGGATTAAAGTCTAATAGGTGACAAATAAGGTCAAATCGATAACACAAGAAGCTGGCCTTGAATAGAAGTAGGACATCTCTTTCACTGAGACTCCAGGGAAGATGGTAAAGGTGGTGTGGTTGTAGGTGGACTTGACTGGGGAAAGGGAGGAAGTGAAGAGAGGGCATGTGTGAAACTCAAGAAATCAACATTTCTTGATGAAGTAGAGAGCAAAGTAATCTGTTGAGCAGGAGGGGTCAAGTAATTTGTATACATAGACCACTTGGGGAGAATTGTACATACTGGCATAGTCTGAGGGGAGTTAAAGAGGAAGGTAAGGGCAATCAAATAAGTTCTATTAATGATAATTATTTTAACATTTTTGGGGGGACATGTGGGGGACTGACAGTCTAGGGAAAAAAAAAACACAAGATGCAAGAGACTTCAGATTTCCAATGAGGTCAGTGAGGAATGTAGTAGAATTAAGGGATTGAGGGAACTAAGAGGATGAAAAATTGGAATAAGCAGGAGTTAGGAGTTTAAGATTTCTCAAGTGGTTCCAGGCAATGATAGGGTTGAAGCTGGGACTCTGGGTAGTATGAAATCTTGGTGTGTGGGCAGGGGAGGATGCTGTGGGAACATATGGTCTTGCACAGTCCCTAAAACTTTGGGTAGGCTTTGATGCACTGTCTAACTTACTCCCTTGGCTGTGTCAGATAAGTTGGCAGATATAGCTTACAAATTATACCTCTAAAATATCTCTCATACTGGGTTCTCCTGGGAACCCTAGGTATCTATGCCTACTTGGAAAAGGATAACTAATGACAACTTATATTTCTACTTTATTTCAAAGGTTCTCATTTAATTTATTTAATAATATAATAAGGTATTAATAGTCCTACTTTATGGATAAAGAATCCAATAATCATTTCCTGGGGAAATGAGAATTATTTTATGAGGATTGCATAATTAACTACAGCTGGGATTGTTCCTCAGGTCTTCCGGCTCCAAAGATGACATCATGTTACTACTTAAAACTGAAATTCTGAAAGAATGAAGAATGCTGGTGATCACAGATACCCAATAAAAAAAGTAAAGCATATGCTGGATTAAAAAATATATATATATATAATGTTTTTATTACTGGATGTTATAGTAACATGTGCCACAGAAGAAATTTTAGCAAGTTCCTGATAACAGCAGAGAGAAAATATATTTAGTAGATCAATATATGACTTTGCTGAAACAAAAACAATAATATGAAGATGATGCAATGGCATTTCATGATCAATAAACAATTTTAAGTGGATCTTAGAACTAAACTAAGTGGCTTACCCTCAACCTTACACATAAATTGCCTTTTTTCATACTGTAGATCTTCTTTGAGTTATGATGGGGTTACTTCCTGATAAACCCATCATAAGTTGAAACTATTACATGTCAAAAATGCATTTAACACACCTAAACTATTGAGCATCATAGCTTAGCCTAACCTACTGTAAACATACTCAGAACACTTACATTAGCTTACAGTTGGGCAAAACCATCTAACAAAGTATATAAATTTATATATATAATTTTATAACATTTTATAATAAAATGTTAAATGTCTCATGTAATTTATTGAATACTGTAGAGAAAGTAAGAAGTAGAATCGTTGTGTGGGTACAAAATGGTTATAAATGTATCGGTTGTTTATCCTTGTGACTCTCTGGCTGCCTGGGAGCTGTGGCTCCCTGTTGCTGCCCAGCATCAAGAGAGCGCATCCCAGCACATATTGCTCATGATATGATCAAAATTTAAAATCTGAAGTCTGGTTTCTATTAAATGCGTATCATTTCTGCATCAATGTAAAGTTCAGAAATCGTGTCAAACCAATGTTAAGTCAGGGAATACCTGTACTTAATGTCATAGCAAAGTTAATTGTTTTCATTAAAAATGAATGAATTTACTCAAGAATGGCTTAGTGTATTCAATGTTGGTGAAGGTGTGTGAGCTGAGCACTCACATAAAATGCTTTGAAGATTACAAACTAGCATACTCTTCGAAGGAAAACATTTTCAAATGTTTCTAATGTCTTAGGAATACTCCTATCTGCTTTCAGGCAAGTCTTCTACTGAGATGCTCTGAAATATAGAAAAATCCTATTGTAGAAAATATTCACTGCAGAATAATTGATAATATTAAAACATTGGTCAGAATCTAAATAAACAATAGCTCAAGGGAACAGAATACCAAATTATGATAAAATCATTCACACAACAATGAAAGTGAATTATATATATTTTTAAGTATGCTGATGGATAGATCTTGCAGACATATTGAATGAAAAAACAAGTACAAAAATTCATATAGCAGAAATAGATTTCCACAAATTACAAAACAGTGCTATCTATCTATCAATACATATATATACATACAGTTAAAACAGAAATATATGTATGCACATATATATATGCAGTTAAA